>JADLZK010011338.1:0-392856 GCA_015847255.1 Hyparrhenia diplandra | reverse complement strand
TGGGCCGGATTGTAACCTGTGTACGGGCTGGAATGGTTGTTCGGTTAGGGCCGCGATTGGAAACGGACCCGGATCAGCCTCATTCCACTTCCTTCCGGCTTGGAACAAAGCCCTGACCTCCCACCCTCGGGCTTCATTCGGACGGCGATCGGCGGCGGCGGCGCGCCGACCCGTGGAGTGGAGTGGAGGCATGAGGAGAAAGGCGGCGGCTGCGACGGCGACCTCCTCCCGTCATTTATCCACGCTCCTCGTTGCCTTCTCTCCAAAAGCGCCGCCTCCTTACCATCCGACCTCCTCTCCGGTTAGTCTAGGGTTACGGGGTCGGGGACTCGGCGCCCGGCAAAATCGGTTCTTGATTCTTGGGTTTCGGTGGCGGCCGAAGCGCTGGCGGCGGCGGGCCGTGGTCGTTTCAGATCCGGCGGTAAAGGTTCCCTCCCTTCACACGTGGCGCTGGGCTCCGTTTTGGTTTCTCGTCGATCCGGTGCCTTCTTTGCTTGGTTGTTTTGTATACCAACGATTCCATTCGTCCGTCCTCCCCTCTGCTGCAATGCAAACTGCAGCGCGATGTAGTTTTGAGCCACGGTGATCCGGCAATATACATGAGCTATGTATGAATTGATTTGAGTAGTCTCCAACTTTACAAACCGGATCTTGCAAAACTGTAGTACTATCAGCAAAGGTGTCATCACTGCTGAAATTTAATCAAATAATTCTGAGAGATCTCATTTCTCATTGTATTGTGTTTGTTTAATTAGTGTAGGAGTCTCCGATTCTCTCCTACACTCAATTAGATCGATTTCTAACAATATATATTGTATTTGGGTTATTGATTTGTTATCAGCATGCAAATTAGTTCAGTTGAATAAATAATTCTATTTCCAGAGTGGAATTGTTGCTTCTTGTTGCCATGGTAGTTGAACTAATGAGCTGCTATTTTCACCGTGCTGTGGATCTTTCCTATAAGAAAAATAGACAGGTTCCCCAGTTCTGAAAAATAGTTGATAATAATAATATATGTGGTGTGAGAAGTGAAATGGCTGTGGATCTTTTAGTTTAATGTGGACCTTTTCTACTGGAATCAGTCTAAAAACTACTAACCTGTATGCAGGTTGTCTGAATCTTTTCAACCGCTGTCAAGTACTATTTTTTTGTACAGTTACCTCAAAGCTTTGTTCTTGTGCACATTTATTCCTCTTGTTAGTTCTGTAGACTTGAACCTGAAGGTTATCTGTTGGTAGTATTTACTGGTCACATGAAAATAATGGTTCAGTAGATATATTTCTGTTGGTTGCTTGCTTCTGATTATCTTTCCATTAATTAAGAACTTTCTGCCTTTTCTGTAAGTCGTTGGCTGTGAAAGAATTCTGAATCCTGTGGCATCAACCACTTTCTATCTGTTAGATGCATCGAATTTAGGCATGATGAGCATGACAAGTTCAGGAGATGTTTGCGACATGTTTTGCGACAAGTTCAGGAGATGCATCTATATACATACAAGTATATATAATATACATAATATTTCTTTTGACTTCTTATTTGGTCCATGCCTAGTGCCTTTCTTATAGGCTGATGATGAATCCATGCTACTGTTAAAGTTTAGTGTCTAAAGGCATAATTTACTGTATTTAGCTGAGTTTAGATTGTTGTTCACATATTTACAGTATCATGTCTAGGTAGTGCCTAGTGAGCTTGGTGCTTTTCAACTGACATATTGATTTAATTATTAACTACGCCTCATATACTTCTGATCTAGCCACTTCTACATAAATACATTGAAGAGCTCCTGAAGATTTAGATTCAGTAAACCAACTGCAGCGTTCAGTTATTTTTTTTCAGTTTTTGGCAACTGCAAAATGACTACTTTGGTTCAGTTCTTGTGCAGCCTAAAAATGTCCCATCTATAGCCTTGTAACCTTATATCCTTGATCTTCTTGTGTAATTGCAGGGTTTCAAGGTTAAGTTCAAGGGTGATTCTGCAGCTCTGTGTCCTGGTTGGCTGTTTGCACTATTCAAGTGCCATTCTAATTTGTTGAAGACCTTTTCTGTTTTTTTTTTTTTTTGGTTATTTAGTAGTTTCTTGTACCGTCAAAAGTGCACAATACCAAGTTCAAGTTCTCACAGTCCATACTCTGCAACTTCTTACATTGAAGCCTTGTACTGTCCAAGTTTTAACATGTTTGAATATGCAACAGTAGTTTATGTGTGTGCGCTAAATCTGGATATTATGTATATTATATATACTTGTGTGGGTATCTTGTGATTGATTCTGTACAGTATATATATATATACTCGTAGGCATCTAGATGAATCTGTAGCTGGTTATCATTGCCTCCTCAAGTCTGCAGCGCCCCAAGCAATACCTGTTTTAGATCCTGCCTAACCGAACAGCAAATGGGAGGAGCGCGGAATAGTTCCATGCACGGAATAGTTACAGGCCAGGAAGCAGTGAAACACACGGATTCACTCATTCCTGGGTCGGAAGTAATCAGGGCCCGGATTGGATTTTGGACAACCGAACGAGGCCTTAGCGGGAACGAGACAGATCGGGTATCACTGATTCAGTTCAAGGAGGCAATCAGTCGTGGTCCACAGCAAGTCATGATGTCCTGGAATGACAGCAACCACTTCTGCAATTGGGAAGGAGTCTCGTGCTGGATGAAGAATCCACGTCGTGTCACTTCCCTTGACCTCGATGGGCGAGGATTAGTAGGGACCATCTCTCCATCGATAGGAAACACTTACAAACAATGCATTCACTGGACAAATCCCTCCATCCCTTGGCCACTTGCGTCATGTCCGGTATCTTTACTTGAGTAACAATACATTCCAAGGGGAGATACCTGATTTCTCCAACTGTTCTAATCTTATGGTGCTATGGCTGAATGGCAATCACCTTGTGGGACGGATGCGGCACATACCAATTTACCTCCTCGCCTTGAGGCGTTGCAGATTTCCTATAATAATCTTACTGGAACCATTCCTTCTTCCATTTCTAATGTTACGACACTAACTCGGCTCGGTATTCAATTTAATCAGATCAGTGGAGAAATTCCTGGAGAAATTGGGAAGTTACCGGTGCTACAAGTCTTTTCCTCTGCTGGAAATAAGCTAACAGGAAGGTTTCAGAAAAACATCCTTAATTTGTCTTCGCTTGTTGTACTGAGCCTTGCTTCCAATTATCTGAATGGAGAGTTGCCGTCCAATTTTGGTAATTCATTGCCCAATCTACAAATGTTTGGTGTATTTGACAACCTCTTTAATGGGCATATGCCAAGTTCGTTGGCAAATGCTACTAAGCTATTCTTGGTTGATATGTCAAAGAATAGTTTCACAGGGCTAGTCCCTAGTTCTATTGGAAAACTAAAGGAACTGTCGGTAATCAGCTTGGAGGACAGATACCTAGTTCTTTTGGCAACATTTCTGAGAGGCTTGTAGTGTTGTATATTGGAAGCAATAGAATATCTGGGGGTTTCCCTTCTGGCGTAGAAAATCTGTGCAGCTTGAGTCAACTTGGATTGGAGGGAAATCAGTTTACAGGTGCCATTCCAGAAGGGTTAGGAACCCTTAAAAGTTTGCAAACATTATCTTTATCGAACAATATGTTTACAGGGAATATTCCCTCCGCTCTCTCAAACTTATCTCTACCTGGACAGCTCTTTCTAGACTCTAACCAGTTGGATGGAAAGATACCCCCAACTCTGGGAAACCTCCAAGTCCTTGAAGCACTGGAAATTTCAACTAACAATTTTCGTGGTAACATACCAAAGGAGATTTTCAACATTCATACAACAATACAGATTGGGTTATCTTCCAATAGACTGGATGGACAAATTCCTCGTGAAATAGGCAATGCCCTACAGCTACAATATCTGTATCTTTCAACAAATAATCTGTCCAATGCTATTCCTGACACACTGGGCAATTGTGAAAGTTTGGAGGACATTGAGCTGGATCATAATTTTCTAAATGGTAGCATTCCAGCATCATTAGAGAACATACGCAGTCTGGAAGTACTCAATATATCTCACAACCAACTATCAGGATCCATACCTGAGTCTATTGGTAATCTGCAATTTCTTGAGCAGCTAGATTTGTCATTCAACCAACTTGATGGTGAAGTTCCAATAAGAGGAGTATTCAAGAATGCAACAGCTGTAAGGGTCTATGGGAATAAGGAGCTTTGTGGTGGGCCAACAGTGCTACAGTTACCAACATGTCTTGTGACGCCTGCAAATGCTACAGGTAAGCACACACGGTCAATAATGTTCAATGTAGTGTTCCCAGTAGTCAGTTTGCTGTGCTTTGCGATAGCTGTTATAGCTATCTTGCTGTTATGCAGAAGGAAAAGAAGAAAACTTTTGTCCCTCCCTTCTTTTGGCAGGAATTTCCCGAAAGTTTCTTACCAGGATCTTGCCAGAGCAACTGATGGGTTTTCCGCGTCCAATTTGATCGGAAGGGGAAGGTACAGTTCTGTGTACAGAGGGGAGTTTTCTGAAGATGGAAGTGTTGTTGCCGTCAAAGTTTTCAGTCTACAAACGAGAGGGGCGCACAAGAGCTTCGTCGCAGAATGCAATGCTTTGAGAAATATCAGGCACCGTAATCTAGTTCCTATCCTTACTGCATGCTCAAGTATTGATTCTGGAGGAAATGACTTCAAAGCTTTAGTATACGAATTCATGCCAAGAGGGGACTTGCACAAAGTGCTATATTCACCTGGAGATTCTGAAAACCCTTCAAACTTGAACAACATTATGCTTGCTGAAAGATTAAGCATTGTGGTGGATGTAGCAGATGCATTGGAGTACCTCCACCATAACAGTCACGGGACAATTGTTCATTGTGATATGAAGCCCAGCAACATTCTTCTAGATGAGAACATGACGGCTCATGTTGGAGACTTTGGACTTGCAAACTTCAAAATCGATGCAACAACATCATCTCTTGGTGATTCAAACTCAACTGCTTCAGTCGCAATAAAGGGAACCGTTGGATATGTGGCCCCAGGTAATCACAAATTTTATGTTATTATCGTTTCTTGTCACGTATGTTCCTGATTAGATTATGTTTATGTGAACTGAAACTCTTGTTTTCTGCTATGTACAGAATACGCAGGTGGTGGCGAAGTGTCGACAGCAGCAGATGTATACAGCTTTGGAGTTGTCCTCCTTGAAATATTCATTCGGAAGAGGCCTACAGATGACATGTTCAACGATGGATTGAGCATTGTAAGGTTTGCAGAGATCAACTTCCTGACAGGGTACTTGAGATTGTTGATCCTCAGCTGCGACAAGATTTGGAACTCACTCAAGAAACCGCTACAGCCGACAGGGAAAAAAGTATGCGCTGTCTGATTTCTGCGCTGAATGTTGGGCTGAGTTGCACAAAGCCATCCCCGAGTGAACGCATCAGCATGCAGGAAGTGGCTGCAAAGCTGCATGGCATCAAGGATGCGTATATCAGGGAAACTAAATAAAGAAACTGTTTGAACAATTTTAGTGATTTCTGAATAAGATGCTGAAGACTTATCAATGACTCAGACAGAATGTGTGTAGCCTTTTTTTCTTCAGCAAAACAGAATGTGTGTACCTTTTTTTTAGCAGAACAGAATGTGTGTACCTGTCAAGTGATATAACAAGTGCTGATGAGGCCCAGCCCAGTTGTGTCCACTTTCTGCTTCAGGTTGAATTTAGATCCTTCATTTGGAGGAACTGAAATCTTCTTAATAAACTGGGTTATTTGGTTTTGAATTTGACATTCCACCATTTTCCAAAAGATCATATATAAGTCTATCTCAAATTCATAGGGCGAGAGATGGAAATTAATTTCATATATCACCATGCTATGTTTTTCTGTATCGTTCCAATTTTATCGGATGTCTCCGAAGAGACCACCATGCTATGTTTCTACTTTGCAATTTATAACATATTCTTTAACTCGCTCGTATGTATCTCTCTCTCGTATATCACAATAACATACAAATATACTCTATATAAAACATATCAGAAAGCAAGTGCTGCTGCCTGATGTGCTGAGAGCCTGAGAGCTAGAGGACCAACCCTGTGGAAAATTTGCTCAAGTCAGGTACCTCAAACTATTACAAATTTTCTCTGTCGCTGATATTCACGGATGTAGTTGCATCCTGCACTGCATAGTACACTAGTAAAAACAATGCATGTCTTACCAAATTCAGGAGCTTTTTGTTTTTTCGAATTGGAATACAGGACCGTATTATGGCCATGAAGGCTATTGCGGTTGGACAGTTTCTGCTATTGGTGATGACCAGCAGCGCCATCACCAGCTCCTCTGCTTCCGGAAACGAAACAGAGACAGACCGGCTGTCACTGCTTGACTTCAAGTAGTCTATCACACTCGACCCACAGCAAGGCTTGGCCTCATGGAATGAAAGCACCCACTTTTGCAGCTGGGAGGGCATCATGTGCACAACAACCGTCCCGCGCCGCGTCGCTTCCATGCGCCTCAAGATGACAGGTCTTGTCGGGCAAATCTCTCCTTCACTCGGAAACCTGACCTTCTTAGGCAACCTCTCCCTCGCCACCAACCGCATATCCGGTGAAATCCCTCCATCCCTTGGCCACCTCCAGCGACTCCAGTACCTGTTCCTGACAACAACACGCTGCAGAGGAATATACCGAGCTTCACAAACTGTTCCAGGCCCAGCCTTAGGGTGCTGTGGCTGCACCGAAACGGTCTTGTTGGGCCGTTTCCGACAGAATTGCCCCCTGACCTTCGCCAGCTGGTGGTTCCAGTTAAAAATATGTTCACCACATATTTTTAACTAGTGATGCTATGTTATTCTTTACCACATAAAAATAATAAATCACCATAGTAGCTCTATGTGTTCACTGCAAAGATTAATTTGCACCATCTATTATTTACTTTATTAGGGTTAAAAGTTAAAACATATGCCCAAGGATCCATGGAAAAATAAGTAAGATTAGTATTATGTAAAGGTAGATTGGCGAATAGTTTCAGACATTTTTAGTGTTTTATAATAGGAATTTGGTGTTTCTACACTATTTTCAAAGCTCAATTGTGTTTCTCCATGTTCAAGAACTACCGCGGTGCTTACAAGTACATTCACTGGTGATGAGTTCGTGATGCATGGAGAAACTGATTTCTCACCTTCTTGCCTTCTAGGAACTTGTGCTAATAACGTGTTAAGAAATCGATTCATTGCACACATATAAACATGAGAACAAAACGAGAGAGGATAAGCTTTATTAGCTTGTGGTTGTGGCGTACAAGAATATCCTGTACACAGAGTGATATCACTCGGCTGTCCTATCCATTTCGTTTATAAAGGAGAGGATATGGTACGAAACTTGTAAGCAATTTCCCTCTCAACACAATTTGGTCACCATCAAAGTTATACTACTTTACATTGAGTTTGGCCGATTGACTTTGAATTCACGGCACCTACCTACTACGTCCATATTTTAAATGGAACGCTCACTGATGGCATGTTTGTTTATACAGTAGCAGCTGGTCTCTGACTAAGAATATAATCTGACGACTCCCATGCTCGACCTCCACCACCGGGCAAACTCTGCTTCTCCTAATTTCTCCCATATTCGTATGTTCCGGAGAGGGTTCCTGCATCTCGTGAGGGTGATCAGGGTGAGGCCAGAAACAAAGCATGATGTAACCTGGAAGTACTAAACAAGTGACTCAACAGCAAGCTACATAGCGTTGGGTGACCACTGGCTGGCAGGTGTGTAATTCTCAGTATCGTCTCTCTGTCTCTGCTTTGATTTTGAGCTCTTCTTCGACGTACCAATTCCTCCATCTGTGTAGCAACTTTAGGGCGTGATTGGTTCTCTTCTCCATGCGCGTAGCCTGGATGGCATCTCAGAGCCATGCTGCAACCTTTCGTGTTTTGGACCTTTTTGGTTCGTGTTTTCGTCGATCTTATCTGAGCGCCAGAAAGTGATTGGTTGCACGTTTCTTGCTCACCTGGGGCTGTTCGTGCACTGCATCACCCGGTCCTTGCAAACGTTGTTGATGGATGTGAAGGGGAAAGTGTCTAGTATTAGAGGAACACCACCATATTGACAAAAACAATCTTTTCCGCTAAAAATTATCATATGGAGGAACAAGGTGAAAAAATACTGATTCACTTTCTGCAACTTTCCCTGTAGTTTTTCTCAAGCCAAACCTTCCCGCAATTCCTCAAATAAAGGGGAGCAAGCTTCCTTTTTTTTTTCTCAATACCCTTTCCTTCCTCCTTTTGTCGTCACTGACTTGTAGGTTCATGTAACAAAAGAAAATGGACTTTCCTCAATCTGCTGCAGCAGCTGACAGCGGTTAAGCCTACCAACTCTGTAGGTTTGCCATTTCCATTTAATCAAAGCGGCCCTTTGGTCAAGCTGACCTTCAGGTGTCAGGAATCTCGTGGTATATCTGGCCAACAATTGGTACTAAGAGCCTAGAGATCCTGAGGTCCTAAGCCGCCGCCGCCTCCACCATGTCCACCTCTAGCGAGCGTGCCCGCCGAGCAGGCGATGCCGCCAAGGAGAAGGCTATTGTGACCACGAGCGCTGAGGTCGGCGCCTCCGCAGATCCACAGAGGACGCGCCTTGCAGCCGACGAGGTAGCGGCCACCTAAGTGGCGCAGGAAGCTACGTAGGGAGCAGACACGGCTGAGGTCACGGTAGCCGCAGCCGCCGTGCTGCGCTCGGAGATGAAGGAGGAGGAGGAGGAGGAGTCCGTGGAGGGACCGTGTAGGCTGGTGGACTGCCGCCAAGTATCGCCGTCTCTAGATCGGCATCACCGACATTCCCTGGTCATTTGGGACAGTCTACAGCAACAATCGGCGGTGGCTTGCGATGCTCATGCGGTCGAACTACCACGAGTGGAGCCTCCTAATGAAAGTGAAGCTTCAGGCACGCTTCCTTTGGGATTTGGTCTCCCTTGATGACATCGACTACGAGAAGGAACGTAGGGCCTTGGAGTTCTGCGCATCCATCTCGCAAGAGATGGTAGCCGCCATCGCCAAGAAGACCACCGCTAAGTTAGCTAGGGAGGCTATCACATCCGTGCAATCGTAGGCGGTGATCAGGTTTGTCGTGCCACACTGTAGCACCTCCACGGACAGTGTGAAGGTCCCACCATTCAACTGTAGCCACTGCTTCGAGGACTTCGCGCTGTGCCTCACCGGCTTGATACAGCAGATGGCGTGCAATGGTGACACCAACCTCAACGAAGAGCGTGTTGTGGAGAAGTTTCTCTGGTGCATGCCAAAGAGGTACGAGCACATCATGATCTCCATCAAGAAACTCCTCGACTTCGGGCACCTCTCCATTGAGGATGTCACCAGGCAGCTCAAGGCGGTCTGGGACCACGAGCATGCATCAAAGTCCGAGTCGAGCGCCATCGAGGGAAAGCGGTTGTATACTGTCAAGCAGTTGCATGCCTTCGACAAGAAGAAGGAGGAGGAGCCCACCAGGTCATCCATGGACCGCTAAGATCGTTGACGTTGTCCTCATAGATGCAAGAAGGCCAAGCCCAAGGGTGACCACGATGGAGACAGTGCCGACCATGGTGGCGGAGGACATGCAGACCAGGTAGGTGCCACCGATAAAGATTGTGGGGTGAACCACGAGGACACTACCTCAACTGAAACTGCGCTGGGCACTAGGCAAGGGATTGCCCACACCTGTAGAGTGATCGGGGTGGTGCGGTGGATGTCATGGAAGTAGGTGAGGCCTTGTTTTTGGCACATGGCATCGTCGAGCTGGACGCAGAGGGAAGCTAGGTGACCTAGGTTTGAACTTCTCCACTATGTCTTCCATTGACCTCAAGATTGAGGAGCCACAGGCCGTGTCATCCTAAATACCACCGCCGATGAGGAGAATATTGATAGGTGATACCTCGACAGTGGCGCGACCCACCACATGAGTGACCGTCATGAGCTCTTCACTGACCTTGACTGTATCGTTCATGGCTCGGGAAGGTTTGGCAACAACCACCAAGGTGGAGATCCATAGCATCGGGTCCATCATCTTCAAAGTGATGGCCAGGGAGCACAGGGTGTTGCATGCCTTCTAATGCATCCCAACACTCTGCAACTCCACCATGATCCTCGGGGTGGATGAGGGCAGATTGAAGGTGGAGATCAAGCATGGCGTGTTGTGGATCTAGGATTAACACGTCCAGCTTCTGTCATAGTGAGGCGCAGCGCCAACTACCTCTACATCCGCCACCTCAATGTGGCCATATCGCTCTGCCTTGCCAGAAGCAAAGATGATGAAGCATGGCATTGGTACGACCATTAAGGCCACCTTCACTTTAATGCGATGCACAAGCTCGGCATAGAGAACATAGTGCCGCAAAGCTACCGCGATCAAGCATGACCGGTCGGTTCGGTGACACCGTGCATCATCGACAGCGGCCCGGCGCGCCCTTCGATTGAAGCCCGATCGTGCACAAGAGTTGCTCAAGCTAGTGCACGGCCACCTCTGCAGGCTGATGATGGAGACGACTCCCGTCGGCATATGCTACTTCATATTGCTCATCAACGACACCACATAGTACGTGTGGGTGGCCCTGCTGATGACCAAGTCATCCTTAGTAGACGCCATCAGACACATCTAGGCTACAGTGGAGAAGACTAGTGGTCAGAAGCTCCACGTGCTCTACACCCACAATGGTTGGAAGTTCACCGCCGCTGAGTTCGCCGACTACTGCGTCGATGACAACATCATGCATCACTACTACGCCTCCTACTTTACGCAGTAGAATGGGGTGGTGGAGTGGAGGAACCATATCAAGGTATCCATGGCTCAGGAAGGGATGAAGTAGAGAGGCATGCTGCCCAAATACTGGGGGGAGGCGGGGTGACAACTATTCATCTATTGAACGGTCATTAATTAAGAGCTTGTAGGGCAAGACCTCATATGAGGCATGGCATGGATAAGCACCAGCAGTGGCGCATCTTCAGGTCTTCGGCTACAAGTGTTTCGCTAAGGAGCTGAACCATGTGCGGAAGCCAGATGATTGCTGCTGACCAAAAGTCTTCATCGGGTACTCAAAAACCGTCAAGGCCTACCTCGTTGGCAACCCCGAGTCCCAGTGCATGGTCGTGTCACATGATGTCATCTTCGACGAGACGCACTACTGGACTGAAGCAAGAGTGTCGACCATGCTGCATCTATGATAGTGGAGTTCATCGTCGACTTCGTGTGGTCGGCAGGTGGTCAAGTTGCACAGGGTGCATCTCCGCCCAACAGGACTTCGTCATCTGCAATTGGCCTCTTCCAAGCCACACTCGGCAACTCAAGGGAGTTTGGGAGCTCTACGATGGTGGAAAACTTGACTCCTCTGCTCCAAACTACTCCTCCAACCTCTCCAACCACTGCACAAGGGTCACCGAACACTTCCCTAGGGTCTCCGACCACTACCCTAGGGTTGTTGTCCTATTCACCAAGGTTGTTGACCTCTAGACATGCACCTCCAACCTCTCGCAACACTACCGCCCACCAAGCACGCCCCCATTCGAAAGCTGGCCACATTCGGAGGATGATGAGGACCGTCTTGACACCTTCTATGGCAGCAAGCCTCTTCGGTACCGCACGACATCAAGCATAATAGGTGATGGGACATATCTAGGGGTGTCGCAATTGTTCACTCAAATACACCGGACTAATGCTGGCAAGCTGACCTCATATGATGAGGCGTGGGGCGACCCAGCATGGCTTGCGGCGCTAAAGCTGGAGCTTGAGTCTGTGGAGAAGAACTAGACATGGGAGCTCATTGAATTTCTCGACTGGCCACTACTCACTCTCCTTGAAGTGGGTTTTCAAGTTGAAGAAGGGCGAGAAGGGTGTGGTCGCCAAGCACAAGGCAAGGCTGGTGGAGTGGGGCTTCATCCAGAAGAGCATCGACTACGATGACATGTTTCTGCCTTACCATGGATGGATCCCGTTCGCATGCTTCTCATGGACGTGAAGTCCACGTTCCTCAGTGGCGAACTCAAGGAGGACGTCTACGTACGGTAGCCCATGCGGATGGAGTCCGTCTGTGTCCTCCTTGCGCTAGCTGTCTAGGAGGGATGGCAGGTGCATCACATGGACATGAAATTCGCATCCCACAACGGCGACGTCAAGGAGGACGTCTACGTATGGCAGCCACCTGTCCTCAACATCACTAATTAGGAAGGCAAGATGTACCGTCTATACAAGGCGCTCTACGGGTTGAGGTAGGCACCGTGTGCCTGGAATGCGAACCTGGACGCCACACTAAAGCGGATGGGCTTCCAATAGAGCGCGCATGAGGCGGCGGTGTATCGGCAGGGTAGTGGTCCCACTGTCTTGTTGGTCGGCATCAATGTCGAGCACCTCATCATTGTCGGCACCGATCAGGGGGAGTTGTAGAAGTTCAAGGCAGCCATGAAGGAGACGTTCGATATGAGAGACCTCGGCCTCCTTGGCTTGTACTCAGCATCAAGGTGTACTAGGATGCCAATGGCATCAATCTCCGTCAAGCTCACTAAGCCAACTGTATTCTTCTCGAGCTCGGCGAGATGGTCTCTTGCAATCCCGTCCACACACCGATGGAGAAGAAGCTCCGGCTCAGTCGTGAGACCAAGGCGGAGGAGGTAGACTCCACGCGCTACCGGTGGCTGGTCAGTAATTAATTAACCTTCGGTACCTCGTGCATACCCCGCCAAACTTGGCGTTCACTGTCGGGTACGTGAGCCGCTCCATATGGAATGATCCATAGTGAAGCACCTACAGGCCGTCAAGCATGTTGTTCGCTACGTAGCGAGGACCCTGGACTAGGGTCTACACTACAAGAGTGCTTCGTCGGCTACTGCAACAACGACCAAGCAGAAGGCGGTGGCATTGTCAAGCTGTGAGGCAGAGTACTTCGCCCCCTCCTGTGCAACTACACAAGCGCTGTGGTTGTCCAAGCTGCTAGGCACAAATGTTGATGTGGTAGAGCTAAAGGTGGACAGCAAGTCTGCTTTGGCCTCCAATATGGTTACAAACCTTGGTAGCAAAGTAGCCTAAAGCATCTTTGCTTTATGCACAAAATATGCTAGTAGTGGGTTTGCCAGCAGAGACAAGTCACATGGTCTATAACCAACTTTGTAGCTTTGCCATTTCCATTCCATCTAAGCGGCCCTTTGGTCAAGCTGACCTCCGGGCATTCAACAATCTCGTGGTATGTCTGGCCAACAGCAGCCCTCCCTTATACCCTGCAATTCCATTTCCTGGTTCCCCTATTGGAGATTTTAAGGAAAACTGGATAGGGAAACTAGTGGAGTTGCTCTTTTTTTAACGCAATAGTGAAGTTGCTCTTTGTATTCGTTTGTCAACGTCCACTCGTCGTCATGCATGCACATGCACATGCACAGGCCAGCAGCCATTTCATCAGCTTTCAAAATGAGCCGACTGCTAGCCTAAGACTCAGAGTCTCCGTATTTGGTGCCTAGCTCGGCGCCAAACAACAAGGCGCCAAGGTCAGTGACACGGCGCCATGTAATATCCATGTAGGACTAGGACGCCCACCTCAGCGCCAACGTCTATGGCACAAAGACATGTAACCTAGGCGCCAAAGATCATGGCACCTAGGTTAGGATCCATTTCTGTAATTCTTTATCTGAGGGATCTAAAAGTAAGGTTCAAAAAAAGGGATCTAAAAGTTTTTTTTTTCAGAAAAAGATATTAAATTAGAAAAAAAGGCAGTTCTTTGTTGGTTGTTGATAAATGAAGTTAGGGGTGCGCCGACATGATTCACATAACTGTCTGAACTTTTATTATGCATGACCTTTAATTTACCACCCTTTACAATTTATCCATGCATGTACTCCACTCCAGGGTTCGAATTTACTGAAGACACCAAACCTAGCCATGGAGCATAGTGCAATCCCACAGTTTTTCTTACTGCTCATGACATGCTGTGCACGTGTTGCCATCTGCTCCTTGGACGGAAACAACACAGATAGGTTGTGGCTGTTGGAGTTCAAGAAGGCCATCACTAGTGATCCGCAGCAAGCCTTGGTGTCCTGGAATGACACCACCCATTTCTGCAGCTGGAAAGGTGTCCAGTGTAGTGCTAAGCACCCAAATCGTGTCACTTCTCTCAGTCTTCATAATCAAGGTTTAGCTGGGCCGATCTCCCCTTCGCTTGGAAACTTAACATTCCTGAGAACCCTGATCCTATCAACTAATTCATTCACTGGGAAGATTCCCCCATCCCTTGGTCATCTACATCACCTCCAAGAGCTCACCTTGTTTAATAATACGCTACAAGGTAGGATACCCAGTCTTGCAAATTGTTCCAGGCTCGAGCTTTTGGGGCTGTCCAATAATCAACTAACTGGACAGATACCTGCAGATTTTCCTCAAGGCCTTCAACAGCTGTTACTTGGGACTAATAATCTTACTGGAACCATTCCTTATTCTCTGGCCAACATCACAACACTATTTGTGTTTGGTATTGAACGTAACATTATTGAAGGGAGCATCCCAAGTGAGTTTGCAAAGTTGTCAGGGCTGCAATATCTGTACATGGGTGAGAATAATTTTTCAGGCAATTTTCCACAACCCATCCTCAATTTTTCAAGCCTAACTGAACTGAACGCTGCTGACAATGATCTAAGAGGAGATTTACCGCCAAATATTGGCAACTCTCTTCCCAATCTTGAAATCCTCCAGTTAGGCTCCAACCTTTTCCTTGGGCGTATCCCACCTTCTCTCACAAATGTTTCCAAGCTGTACTATTTTGATATATCAATGAATAAGCTCACCGGAGTGGTGCCTAGCTCCATCGGCAAACTTTCTAAATTAACTGTGTTAAATCTTGAGAAAAACAAACTACAAGCAAGTAACAAGCAAGATTGGGAGTTTATTAATAGTTTAGCAAATTGCACTGACCTACAAGTGTTTTCAATGTCATTTAATCAGCTACAAGACAATGTACCAAATACAGTAGGGAACCTTTCCAGTCAACTCCTGATTCTGTACTTGGCATTTAATCAACTGTCAGGGGAGTTTCCTTCTGGTATAGCGAACCTTCACAGACTGATCAGTCTAGCACTGAGCGTGAACAAATTTATAGGTGTAGTTCCAGACTGGATTGGAACTCTTTCAAATCTACAGAAAGTATCACTAACTGATAATTTCTTTACCGGGCCCATTCCGTCATCCTTTGCAAACATGTCTCAATTGTACCGACTCGATATAGGCTCAAACCAGTTCGATAGACACATACCCCCAGTCCTAGGAAACCTTCAAACACTTGAATTACTGAACATTTCCAACAACAATCTTCAAGGCAACATACCAAAGGAGCTCTTCAGAATTCCAACATTAACACATATTACCTTATCTTCCAACAACTTACATGGACCACTTCATGCCGACATCGGCAATGCAAAACAACTCATACATTTGGATATTTCATCAAATAATTTATCCGAAACATTCCTATCACTCTTGGCAATTGTGAAAGTTTAGAAGATATCGAGATGGGACATAATGTATTCAGCGGAATTATCCCCACTTCACTAGGCCATATAACAAGCCTACAAATTCTCAACATGTCTCACAATAACTTGACTGGTCCAATACCAGTGTCTCTTGGCAGCCTACAACTTCTTAAGAAACTTGATCTATCATTCAATAATCTTGACGGTGAAGTGCCACCAGAAGGCATCTTCAAGAATGCAACTGCTATACAGATTGAAGGAAATCAGGAGCTTTGTGGTGGACCACTGGAGCTACGCCTGCCTGCATGTCATGTCATGCCTTCAGATTCATCTAAGCACAGGCTATCAGTTGTACAGAAAGTTGTGATCCCAGTGGCCATAGTGGTGCTACTTTCGGTACTCACTTCTGTTGTGTTCTTCATTCGGAGGCAAAAACAGAAGACAAAATCCATTTCTTTACCCTCTATCGGTAGAGAATACAAGAAAATATCTTACAGTGATATTGTCAGAGCAACAGGGGGTTTTGCAGCATCTAATCTAATTGGTCAGGGAAGATACGGTTCTGTTTACAAAGGACAGTTGTTTGGTGACACAAATGTGGTTGCCATCAAGGTCTTCAATCTGGAGACAAGAGGAGCACAAAAGAGCTTTATTGCAGAATGTAGTTCTTTGAGAAATGTGCGACACCGCAATCTGGTTCCTATCTTAACTGCATGCTCATCCATCGATTCTACTGGGAATGATTTCAAGGCCCTTGTATATGAGTTCATGCCACGAGGAGACCTGCATAACTTATTGTACTCAGCTCGGGGCAGCGAGGATGAGGACCCACCAGTTTTGAACAATCTTTCACTGGGTCAGAGGTTAAGCATCGTTGCAGATGTATCAGACGCTTTGGCGTATCTACACCACGAGCACCAAGGAACCATTGTGCACTGTGATCTGAAACCAAGCAACATCCTTCTAGATGATGATATGGTAGCTCATGTTGGAGACTTTGGCCTAGCAAGGTTCAAATTTGATTCCGCAACACCAGCTTTTACTAGTGACACAAATTCGGCCTCTTCAGTTGCCATCAAGGGAACCATTGGATATGTTGCTCCAGGTATTATATTGTCCTTTTGGACCTTGTATTTTCTCACTATTGCTAACCTGATAAGGGTTCATCATTCCATAATGTCTATAATTATTATTTTTGCTAAAATCTTTCTACATGTGATCTACAGAATGTGCCGGGGGTGGTGAGGTTTCAACTTCCTCAGATGTCTACAGCTTCGGAGTCGTTATCCTAGAGATATTCATCCGGAGGAGGCCAACAGACGACATGTTCAAGGATGGGATGAGCATTGTAAAGTTCGCAGAGATCAACTTCCCTGACAAGTTGTTGCAGATTGTTGACCCACAGTTGCTGCAAGGGCTGGACGTCAGCGTGGAGACAAAAATTGCCATCAGGGACAGTGAAGCTCAAATCCTGCAGTCTGTAATAGACATTGGACTCTGCTGCACCAAGACGTCCCCCAACGAGCGAATCAGCATGCAGGAGGTGGCTGCCAAGCTGCATGGGATCAAGAATGCATATCTTAGCCGAAACCCAAGGACCAGCTCAGTACCATAGGTTCTGAACCAATAACTCAATAAATGAATTTTCATTTCTCATTTTTTCATTTACCAAAAGTTAAGAACTTATATCTTTCAAACCCTTGAAAGTTCTCATTGGGTCCTTACATCATTATAGGAGAACGATGTACCAGGAATAATCTTTGTTCAGGAAGTCAAGTCACTTACCCATAAATTTGTGAGAAAATCTTTGAACTCCAGAGTTGGTTGAGCACTTGTTGCAAACTTGCAACACTGAACAGAGTATCGTCAGCTGAACTGCTTGGCGTCGCCATGGCACTACTCGACTAACGAAATCTGGACCAGCTGCTGGCCAAATTCTCCTTCACCACGCCGCTGCTCTCCATCTCCAAACTCCACACATCTCACATTCAAACCTTGAACCTTCACCCCCAATTTCCCTTTTTCATCCTCCAACCCTGACTTTTGCCGCACGCTGCGCTGCCATGCTCACTGAGGACAGCCCCACTCGCACCTTCTCCGGCCGATTCGACGAGAGCACAGGCTTCTAGGTTGCCCCGTAAAGCTCACAGGTCACTCGAGTGGCCGAATCGGACGCCGGCCCGCTGTTTCCCCTCGCGCGCCGCCGTGTAGGAGCCGCGGCGTCGCCGCCCATGCAGCTTTCCGACGTCTATGCCTTCCGACTCGTCGAGAACCAGAAGTTATACGCCTCGCTCAGATGAGGCTGCAGGTGCGGCCCTCCTCGCCAGAGAACCCGCCGGACAGGAGCTCCGGCGAGGTCGAACGCCGTGTCGTCGCCGCCCCGCACGGTCAAGGCCGACCTCTCTGTGGTATTGACCGACCACTATGAGCTGGACCCAGGGCCCCACATGTCAGCTGCTACACATAGTCCTAACAGGCGGGTGCACTTATTCCGGATTTTCGTCAGCTATTGAGTTTTGGAAAAACATTTAAAGGTGCTGCAAAATTAGAAATTCCATAAGTAATTGTTGTTTAAAAATCCAATATAGGAAATATAATTTATTAGTCTTGTTATGTTGCCCTCTACCACATAAAAAACATAATCACGATAGAAGCTCTATATGTTCGAGTACAAATATTTTTTTTACGAAGTCGGCAAGGGAAACCCCGACCTATTTTTTTATTTTTTTAATAATGCAACTTGTTTAAATTCGCTCCTACGGGGAGTCGAACCCTGTCTCTTTGGTGCTACTGAGGTGCATGTTCACTACAAATATTAGTTTGCACACTCTATAATTTACTTTATTAGATTAGAGTTAAAAAAAATACCCCAGGCATATGGAAAAATTAGCATGAACTAGTATTATGTAAAGGCACGTTGACAAAAAAAAAGTTTTAGACCAATCTGAGCATTAAAGAATACATTATGAAATTAATTCTATCTTTTGGTTTAATTTCTTAATAACTAGTTAAATGCTTCAAGAAACTTAAACATTACTGCCTGTTCTGAATTATAAAATGTAAACGGTTATGGCATTTCTACGTATATGTAGCTTTTGTTAAGCATCTAGATATACATTATGTCTAGAGGTATAATAAAAATTATACATGTACTTAGCAACAATACAACAACTTATAATTTGGAACCTTGGGAGTATTCTTTTTTTCTTGTGATGTTGGATTAAGGCTTGATAACGAGCCAGCTCAACTCAGCTCATTTTGGCTCGTTATCTTAACGAGCTAGAAACTAGCTTGGCTCGGCTTGGTATAAGTTCGAAAGCTGGCTTGTTAAGCTCTCGCGAGCCAGGACAAAAAAAAAATACAAAATATAATATTTGTATTTATCTAAGGCTTGATCGATAATAGTAATAATACAAAAGTAACACATCCAACTGTCTTAAATCGAACAGAAAATAATATGTTCTAACATATATACAAGTATAATAATATACTATAGTATTGCGTCGTTGTCCATACTCGGATACCATGCCTAATCTTGGCTTGTTTGGCTCATGAGCTGGCTCGAGTTGGCTTTATATAGCTAACGAGCTAAAATCTTGGCTCAGCTCGGCTCGTAATCATAATGAGCCGAGCGAACCAACCACGAGTCGGCGAGCTAACGAGCTTCGAGTTTTTTCATCCAGCTTTGTGTTGGACTAACCCACCGTTAAGGATGTATACAAATGGTGTTGTTAGTTGCCAAAGTAAACTAATACAGAAATGATAAGCTACCACTTGTTCTGGTTACAACAAGTATAATTTTCATGCCAATCAAAAGTTTTGAAAAATAGGTGCATGTACAACTTAACTAGGTATAGCATTGATGGCCTTAGACTTGCATCGACATCAAGTAAATTATTTGGAACATATATATTTTTTTGGTAAGCAATAAAGCCCTTAAAGATGCGGCCCTTGTTAGGACCTCTTCTTGACTCTGTACTCCATCACAATCTTCTACTCACACTTGCTGCACGCAATGAGATGGAGGTCCGGCCGAAGTCGTTGCGAGGCCGAGGACCCAGAAGCAATCGCCATCTACTCTCTATACTAATTTTGGTCAAGTACTATAAATTTCACCATTTCTAAACAAAAAAATGAGCTATACATAATACATATACTAGCAAACTATCCGGTGTGAGTTTGAGCTCAATGCCATGTAAATAAATAATCCACCATTATTTCTAAACATGAAATGAGCTATATATACTAGCAATGAAAGGTGGATACTAGTTTTGATGAACTACTATAAGCTTCCTTCATCTATCTATAGTTATATAAACTATAAACTAGTTTGAGCTCAAATGGCCTATAAACTAGCTTTGATGAACTACTATAAGCTTCCTATTTTCTAGACCACAAAATCAGCCATACTAGTAATGAAACATGAGAAGATGAAGTTTGTAGCCTTTAGAACCGAAGAATAGAGGGAGGAATTAAATGAAGTCCTTCACCAAGGAAATGAACTCCTCCTGGTAGAGCAAAGAACAAGGGGACGGCCGGTGATGACGAGAGCAAAAACGGTGAGCTAGCATGAAATGGCTTGGGATAGTGGAGGAAGAAAAGCTGGATTTATAGTGTGGTCCTCTATTCACGATTTGTGGCATCAACCGGGTCTAAAGAACGACCATTAGTCTAGGTTTTAGCCATCGACCGGAGTAAAGGTCATGCGACATTTAGTCACGGTTTGAGGCTGAGTAAAGGTAATGAGACATTTAGTCACGGTTTGAGTCACGAGCCGAGACTAAAGTGCCACCTCTAGTCCCGGTTCGTAGCTCCAACCGGGACTAAAGTCACCTGCCCAAGAGACTAAAGTGTCACCTTGGAACCTCTAACCGGAACTCAAGTCCCCGGCTAAAGTCCAATTAGAGCTACAAATCGACACTAATTCTCTGTTTAGTCTTAGGCCCTCATATGTTCCCGAGAATAAAACCGAAAGTTTGTTCTCTACTAATGGAAGCTGTCTCTAAAGACACATCTTTAGAGATGGCTTCAAAGCCAGCCCCCTCTACAATTGGCTCTATAGAGGTGGCTGGACTTTCAAAATGATTGTATTCGCAGAGATGGCTTGTACCTCCAACTTCTTGTAAATCTGAATTTTAGAGGCGGCGGGTGACATTGGAACCGCTTGCCTCCGACCACTTCGAAGATAATTCTAAGAGCTCTTTATTAGGCGAACTAGATATTTGTATAGGCGCTGTATATCTTGTGTAGCATCTAAACGGATGATTCCTAGGTGGACTTGTAGAGGAAGTTTAGGATACCTTGTAACACAAGTTCATCAGAGAATATTCGGTGTAATATGATCTTGTAACAGCCACCGCCAGGGGGCGCTTCCCTGAAGCTATATAACACGCACCGAGAGCCTAGGCAATGGCATCTCGTTAACCTAAATTCTTTCATGGTATCAAGAGCACGCTTCCTCATGGAAACCCATGGCGTTCGATTCTTCTTCCTCCGCTGCATCTCATGCCACCTCCCTAAGCGTATTCCACATCCCACCGAGCGAGAAACTTACTCGCAGCAACCATGTTCTCTGGAGGGCGCAGGTGCTATCGGCGATCAAATGGGCGAAGCTCGCCCGCTTCCTCGACCCGGCGTACAAGGTGCCAGATGCGTATCTGCCTCCCAAGGAGGGGGACACCAAGCTGCCTCCAGTGGAAAATCCGGAGTATGAGACTTGGATAGCCAAGGACCAGACGGTATTGAGCTATCTCCTCACCAATCTTGGGCGTGAGATCCTTTCCCAAGTCTCCACTGAAGTCACGGCGGCCAAGGCATGGACTGCAATTGAAGGGATGTTTGCGTCCCAATCTAGGGTGCACATCATCAGCACCCGCATGGCGCTGGCAATGGCGTCCAAAGGTACCTCCACCATGAGTGAGTACTTTACCAAGATGAAGGGTCTTGCATATGACATGGCATCTGCTGGATGAAAGGTTGAAGACGACGAACTGGTCTCCTACATCCTCACCGGGTTGGATCTTGAATTTAATCCGATGGTGTCGGCCATTGCAACACGAGTTGAGCCCATCTACGTGGGAGATCTCTACACCCAACTGGTCAGTTTTGAGCATCATATGGAGCTGCACACCGGCGGTGGATCGGACAGGAGTCCTCCGTCAACTCCGTGGCAAAAGGTGGCCGTGGAGGAAACAACAACAACTTCTCCCGTGGTGGCAAAAGTGGAGGCGGTCACGGTGGCTTTGGCCGTGGCAAGGGAGGACGTGATGGTGCACGCCCTCGTGGCCCCAATTTCCCATCTGCCAAGTTTGTGGCAAGGAAGGACATGGAGCTAATCGTTGCTGGAAGAGGTTTGATGCGTCGGTGAGTGGACCGCTGCATAAGTCTGCCTCATCCGTGGCTACCTCATATGGAGTTGACACCAATTGGTACATGGACTCCGGAGCCACGGATCACATCACGGGGAGAACTCGAGAAGCTCACGACCCGTGAGAAGTACCATGGAGGGGAGCATGTCCATGCCGCCAATGGATTAGGTATGGAGATTTCACATGTTGGTCATTGTACTTTGCAGTCCCCTCCTCCTCATATTCATCTTAAAAATATCCTTCATGTTCTAATTGCTTCAAAGAATCTTGTTTCAATTAACCTTCTTACACGTGATAATAACGCTTTTGTTGAATTCTATCCTGACTCTTTTGCATTCAAGGACATGGCGACGAGGAGAACGCTCCTCAGCGGTAGAAGTTCAGGCGGGCTCTACCCTTTGAAGTCTAGTGTGTCTAGGTCAGGGAATAAAGAAGCTCTTGGTGTTGTCAAGCCAACGGCGTCGCTGTGGCACTCTAGGCTAGGACATGCGTCTTCTCCGGTTGTTCAGCAAGTCCTTAGCCGTCACAAGCTTTTATTTGTTAAATATGTCGAGAATAAACATGTTTGTGATGCACATGTCGGCAAGGCAAGCATCATCGATTACCTTATCCTAGGTCATCGAGTGTGTCTACAAGTCCTTTGGACTTAGTCTTTTCAAATGTATGGGGACCTGCCCCTAGTTCAGTGGGTCGTTATCAATACTATGTCGGTTTTATCGATGATTATTCCAAGTTCACATGGATCTATTTGTTGCGACTTAAATCAAGTTTTTCAAATCCTTAGTGATTTTCAAAATCTTGTTGAATGGCAATTCAATAAGAAAATTAGCACAATGCAAACAGTTGGGGCAAAGTGGTATCAATCTTTGAACTCATTCTTCAAGTGCATAGGCGTCATGCATCAAGTTTCTTGCCCACATGCCCATCGGCCAGGGAATGGGGCTGCTGAGCAAAAGCATAGGCACATAGTTGAGATGGGCCTCACACTTCTTTCTCATGCCTCAATGCCGCTAACGTTTTGGGATGAAGCTTTTGTGCCCGCTGTTTTTATTATTAACCGCCTTCCTTCTCGAGTTATCGATCATCAATCCCCACTAGAACGTTTGTTTGGGCGGGCACCCAATTATACCTTCCTCAGGACTTTAGGTTGTGCTGTGTGGCCTAACCTCTGGCCATACAACAGTCGGAAGCTCCAGTTTCGATCTAAAAGGTGTGTATTCATTGGATATAGTAATCTCCATAAAGGGTATAAATGTTTAGATCCATCTGATGGACGGCTGTACATCTCCTGTGATGTCGTTTTCGATGAAACTATCTTTCCATTTGCTTCACTCCATCCTAATGCCGGCGCGCGTCTTCATGCCGAGCTTCAACTTTTGCCTGACATCCTTCTTAATCCCAATTCTAAGTTTGGGGATGCAACTATACTTGACCAGCATTTGGTCTCTCACGGTGTTACTAATAAAGCGATCAATTCGGATGATGTGCGGGAAAGCGGGACCCGAATGCTTCAAACCGGAGTAAAAACGTGAAGAAAATCGCCCGGCGTAATCCATATTTCATGTGCGCCCCGGGGAGGAGGCAGCGCGGGCAACTCATCTTCCCAGGATGATGATCGCGGTGGCGGTCGGATCGGCAGCAGCGCAGGATCGCCTTCGGGATCCGCTTCCGCTGGCGTCGAGGTTGCACCAGGCGGATCTTACGTGCCGACCTCCCCGTGCGGCTACTCCCTCACGCCTGTGGCAGCAGCGAGCGGATCCGGCTGCGGGGCGGCAACAATAAATAATGCAACCGGATCGTCTATGGAGTCGTCTGGATCTGGTGCAGATGGCGGATCTGTGAGCACTTCTGTGCCTTCAGGATCTCCGGCGCCTCAACGTCCTACTACACGGGCTCAACGAGGTATTTTTAAGCCTAAACAATTTACTGATGGTACCGTTCGTTGGGGTATGCATACTACTCTTGAGCCGAAGAACCAAGGTCAGTTGAAGCTGCACTCAAGAACGGCAAGTGGAAATCGGCTATGGATGAAGAATTTTCAGCTTTGCTTGATAACAAGACTTGGCATCTTGTTCCAAGACCAACCGGCAAGAATATAATTGGAAGCAAATGGGTTTATAAAGTGAAAAGAAGGTCAGATGGATCTGTAGAGATCGGTACAAGGCAAGATTGGTGGCCAAGGGGTATAAACAAAGGTATGGCATTGACTATGAGGACACCTTTGGTCCTGTTGTTAAAGCTGCCACCATCCGAATTATTTTGTCTATAGCAGTGTCACAAGGCTGGTCATTGAGGCAACTCGATGTTAAAAATGCATTTCTTCATGGCTTGTTGAATGAAGAGGTGTATATGTACCAACCTCCTGGTTATTCTGATCCGAAGCACCCAATCTATGTATGCAAGCTAGATGAGGCATTGTATGGATTAAAACAAGCTCCACGAGCATGGTACGAACGACTGTGTACAAAATTGATAGCACTCGGGTTTGTACCATCAAGGGCAGATACATCACTCTTTTACTATGGCAAGGGGTCTCATAAGATATATGTACTTGTTTATGTTGATGATATTATTGTGGCCAGCTCATCTGTTGAGGCGACAAAGGCGTTGCTTGTGGATCTGCAAAAGGATTTCGCTTTGAAGGATCTGGGTGATTTGCATTATTTCTTGGGTATAGAAGTTAAGAAGGTACGTGATGGTTTGTTACTCAGCCAAAAAAGATATGCAAATGATATACTTATCCGGTCTAATATGCACAAGTGTAATGCCATTGATACTCCCTTGCCGAGCATAGGGAAGATAAGTTCACAGGATGGTACTCCATTAGGTGCTGATGATTGTACAAGGTACCGTAGTCTTGTCGGTGCACTCCAATATTTAACCTTGACCAGGCCGGATCTTTCCTTTGCCGTGAACAAGGTATGTCAGTTCCTTCATGCACCAACAACAACTCATTGGAGTGCTGTCAAGAGGATATTACGGTATGTGAAAGGGACTGTCAATATGGGGCTTAAGATTCGTAGGTCACAGTCAAGAATTGTAAGTGCTTTTTCAAATGCCGATTGGGCTGGGTGTGTTGATGACCGGCGTTCTACTGGTGGATTTGCAGTATACCTCGGTGACAATTTAGTCTCCTGGAGTGCACGAAAACAGCCCACAGTTTCTCGGTCTAGCACTGAAGCAGAATATAAGAGTCTTGCTAATGCTACGGCATAAATGATTTGGGTTCAGAAGTTGTTAACTGAATTAGGGATTGATCATGCCCGTATGGCTCGGTTGTGGTGTGACAACCTTGGAGCTACATATCTATCAGCCAATCCTGTGTTCCATGCGAGAACAAAACATATTGAGATTGACTTTCATTTTGTCAGAGAGAGGGTGGCTCAGAAACTGTTGGACATCCGATTTATCAACACTGAGGATCAAGTGGCAGACGGGTTTACTAAAGCTCTTCCTCGAGTCAAGCTAAGAATGTTTAGAGACAATCTCAACCTTGTTAGTGGCTGAGGTTGAGGAGGAGTATTAGACGAACTAGATATTTGTATAGGTGC
Organism: Hyparrhenia diplandra; assembly: GCA_015847255.1. NCBI lineage: Eukaryota > Viridiplantae > Streptophyta > Magnoliopsida > Poales > Poaceae > Hyparrhenia > Hyparrhenia diplandra. Next base: position 367,483 of record JADLZK010011338.1, on the reverse strand, counting down.
CGTGTATATCTTGTGTAGCATCTAAACGGATGATTCCTAGGTGGACTTGTAGAGGAAGTTTAGGATACCTTGTAACACAAGTTCATCAGAGAATATCCGGTGTAATCTGATCTCGTAACCGCCACCGCCAGGGGGCGCTTCCCTGAGCTATATAACACGCCTAGGCAATGGCATCTCGTTAACCTAAATTCAGTGGCAGATGAGCAGGATTAGGAAGTCCTTTACAGCAGCGACTCAGCTCTCACGGAGCTGCTTCCATGTCGCTGTCCCATCCACGGCCTCGAGCGCTCATCAGTCCCCGGAGGCAGTTCCGTTCCTCATTTTTCTTGGTACTCCGTGATCCCCCAACACCCCAGATTTTAGAGGCGTAGACTATCCGCACTCATGTTTCTCTATTTACTCTCTCTATACATCCTAGTCATCAAGATTCCTTCTTTTACAATACTGTCTCCCGCACTCATCCCTCCTTTATATCTCTACTCTATCTGCACTATTATCAGTGGGGTTCACTTATAATTTTATCTAAATATATCCATGTGAGATCTAGTTTTAAAGTGTTTATCGCAACGAATTCAACGGTGTAATCAGAATTTAATTTGGTATTTTAGTTTAGGAGTTATAACATTTTTTTTTAACTTGAAACTGTGGGCCCCACTGCTAATTCTGCATGCACCCCCTCTCTCCACCTTTTCCCCCTCTCTCTCTTGGCCACTCGCGTGCGCGCAGAGGAGAAAGCGCGGGACCCGCAACCTGGTACCGTGGAACCTGTACAGCGGTATATATGCCGGGGAAACAGCCTTCGAGGGTGATTTCCAGTACACCGCTTCAGCTGTTTTTGCGCGCTACCTGCACATGTGGCCGATACCGGAACCCATACAGAGAGCCGGTGCAGACAGCCTTAGCTTCCATTTCTATTGGATCTCGCTGATTACTCAAGGATTTAGTATAAATATTAACCACGCAGCAGCTTAGCTTCCAGTTGTGCTGCATCTGGCTGATTGGAACAAAAAGCGTGTTCGGATTTCTGATAGATCGACGGGGCTAACATTTGCTGGCTGTCTAAATTAAGTACGTCATTTATCTTTCTTATCTGTGCATATAACCAGGCTCTGAATTATATTTGAGCAAAGTAACTAGCCATGGAAACCATTCGAGTCGGACAGTTTCTCTTGGTTCTCATGGTCTGCAGTGCTTCACCTGTTGTGCTTTGCACCTTAATTCAGTCATCAGTTGGAACGAGACAGATCGGCTATCACTGGCATTGATTCAGTTGAAGGAGGCAATCAGTCGTGATCTACAGCAAGTCATGAGTAAGTCAAGTCTACGTACTCATGGACGAAACTTTCATCCTTGGCAGCTGTCTGTCGCTCTCTCAGCTTTCTCTGTGGAAATTAGGCCATGAGTACATGGAAACAACCTTTGCAATCTTGACTGGTCGTGGATAGACTCTTTTCAAGTGGAAAAGAAGAGAACAGTTGGACTCCACCACGCATTCCTTTTCATTAGCAGGGCACAAAACTGAATTATATTAGAGCTACAAGTTGCAAAAGCATTTTAGGAAGAGGAGGGTAGGCATACCTATAGATGAAATATGCAAGCCTGTAGTATCTAGAAAGTTGGATTACTGATGCTATGCTTCCGGGCACTGAGCTACCTAAAAAAAATGATCGAAAGTTAGTTTCTAGTTTCTCGAACGGTGGAAAAAAATTGGACAGCTTGACAAGGAACAAGCAAGTCAAGTCCACTGGTTGTCACTACTCACCTTCGGCATCGATAGGCCTTGTACACTGGAAATTGCTAATGTCTAGCTGACTAAAGACTAGGAGAGCAGAGAACACTGTATACTTTTGAGTTAATTCCTGCGTAACGCAAACGGTCGCACAGGGTATAAATTAAGATGCATGGAAGAGAGCCGCGTGCAGCGTGAGAGCCCCATCTATTCAATCGATGAGTGACTGATTTAGAGAGAAATCATCATAGTACTATGTCGTCGTAGGCAGTGATCGATCGGTCATTGGCTCTGCCTGCGCTACATCGCCGGCCGGCTACCCGCTACATCCCTAGCTGGTAAGCATCTCTTTCCTAATCTCCCGCTCGCCTCAGCCATGGCTTTCACTGTTTCGCGTCTTGCATCATTCAGAGAGTCTGTCAGTCAATTTTTTTTTTCCAAACCAATTTATCGACTACTACTTAAGTTCGGCTAGTTGTTTACCTCATTATCAAACTCAATTAAACCTTGATACGATGCTTCATGCAACCTGCTCAGAGGGAGTAATGTTTCGATGGTTGGTGCTTGTGACAGCGTACGTGTTGCTTGTTCACTTGTAGTCATAACATGCTCTTTCAATGAAGAAAAACACAGATAAACAATTGCTACTGTAGTTCAACAAGACCACCAGTTACCCGCAACAAGCCTTGATGTCTTGGAACGATAGCACCCATTTTGTGCAGCTGGGACGGTGTCTGGGGTACACAGTGTAACGTAGGCAACCAAATTCGATCGAATCACTTCTCTTGTGGAGTGTTTAGTTCAGGGAATCAACTTTTCTTTCACACTGGTCAAAACCGAATTTCATTGCGCCTGAGTGTCCAAGTCCTTGTTGAAGGACAGAGCAATTGCCACGGGTTCGTAACCGCGGTGAGCATCGTGATTGTCCCTCGGAAGTTTGAGCACTCTTCGACCAATTTCTCCTGATCGGTCTAGCAATTTAGTTTCGCCAAACAAACTGCAGACGCAGAGCTAACAAATTATAGCAACCTTTAGGAAACAACTAGAGGCTGTCTTTGTTGCTGACTTTTTTTTTTTCTTATTTCTCCATCATCATCTTTGGCGCCCAATTTACACGTCTAGATGCTAAAGGCGGCTGACGCAGCATCCTACGTGGACATTACACGAGTGTCTGGCTCCAAATACAATGATGCCTAGGCCTGCAGTCCACCCGACATGAGAGATGGGTGCAGGACCAGGTGCTTCTTGTATCTTGGATTCCACCAACGTCTGCACTGTGCATGTTAGGGTGTTCAGATCACCTAAACTAAACTTTTGTTCTGGTTTTGGATGCTAAATAGAAGGACTAATTATGAAGTAAAGATAGATGACTTCCATAACTCTTTGAAGTTTAATTATGTGAACTTTAATTTGCCACCCTTTTCAATTTACCTATGCATGTACTCGAGGGTTCAGATTTACTGAAGATATGTTTTTTTTTTAAAAATAAGAGGCAGGAGCTCCGTCGCTCAATTAAAAAGTTTACTGAAGATATCAAGCCTAGCCATGAAGAAGCATAGTGCAATTCCACACCCACAGTTTCTCCTGATGGTCGTGGCATGCTGTGCACATGTTGCCATCTGCTCCTTGGACGGAAACAACACAGATAGGCTGTGGCTGCTGGAGTTCAAGAACGCCATCACTAGTGATCCACAGCAAGCCCTGGTGTCTTGGAATGACACCAACCATTTCTGCAGCTGGAAAGGTGTCCAGTGTAGCGTCAGGCACCCAAATCGTGTCACTTCTCTTCGTCTTGAGAATCAAGGCTTAGCTGGGCCGATCTCCCCTTCGCTTGGAAACTTAACGTTCCTGAGAATCCTAATTCTATCGACTAATTCATTCACTGGAGAGATTCCTCCCTCCCTTGGCCATCTGCATCGCCTCCAAGAGCTCACTTTGAGTAATAATACGCTACAAGGTAGGATACCCAATCTTGCAAACTGTTTCCAGGCTCGAGATTTTGGGGCTGTCAAACAATCAACTTGCTGGGCAGATACCTGCAGATTTGTCTCATGGCCTTCAACAGCTGATACTTGGGTATAATAATCTTACTGGAACCATTCCTTATTCTCTTGTCAACATCACATCACTATATGTGTTTGGTTTTGAATGTAACAGCATTGACGGGAGCATCCCAAGTGAGTTTGCAAAGTTGCCAGGGCTGCAATATCTGTATATGGGTGGAAACAAGTTTTCAGGCAGTTTTCCACAACCCATCCTGAATCTTTCTAGACTAATTGTATTGAATGCTGCTGAGAATGATCTAAGCGGATATTTACCGCCAAATATTGGCAACTCTCTTCCCAACCTTGAACTGCTCGCATTAGGCGCCAACTTTTTCCTTGGCCGTATCCCACCTTCTTTCACAAATATTTCCAAGCTGTACCTTTGCGATATATCAAGGAATAAGCTCACCGGAGTCACAGGCGGAGCTCAGTGGTGGCCAAACTGGGCTCCGGCCCCCCCTTGCCTCCGTGCACTCCATGGCCATAGCAGGCGCCAGCGGCCAGCGGCAGCATGTGCAGCAGCGTCAATAGCGGGCACCAGCCAGCAGCGGCATGCGGCAGCAGCGCCAGGTGCAGGCACTCGCGGCTAGCAGTGGTATACGGCCAGCAGCAGCATGCAGCTGTTCATTACCATTCAATTGGCCCCCCCTTCACTTCAAGGCTAGCTCCGCCAGTAACCGGAGTTGTGCCTAGCTCCACCGGCAAACTTTCTAAATTAACTTGGTTAAATCTTGAGATGAACAAACTACAAGCAAGTAACAAGCAAGACTGGGAGTTTATGAATAATTTAGCAAATTGCACTGAGCTACAATTGTTGTCAATAACGATGAATCAGCTACAAGGCAATGTACCAAATTCAGTAGGCAACCTTTCCAGTCAACTCCTGTTTCTATACTTGGGACATAATCAACTGTCAGGTGAGTTTCCTTCTGGTATAGCAAACCTTCACAAACTGATCGGTCTAGGACTGAACGTGAATAAATTTTTAGGTGTAGTTCCAGATTGGATCGGAACGCTGACAAATCTACAGCAAGTATCACTATACAACAATTTCTTTACCGGGGCCATTCCATTATCCTTTTCAAACATGTCTCAGTTAGAACAACTCTATATAGACTCAAACCAGTTCGATGGAAACATACCTCCAATCCTAGGAAATCTCCAAACACTTGGATCATTGAACATTTCCAACAACAATCTTCATGGCAATATACCAAAGGAGCTCTTTAGAATTCCAACATTAATGGAGATTATCTTATCTTTCAACAACCTACATGGATCACTTCATGCCGACATCAGCAATGCAAAACAACTCACGTATTTGGATATTTCATCAAATAATCTATCTGGAAACATTCCTAGCACTCTTGGTAATTGTGATAGCTTAGAAGATATCGAGATGGGACATAATGCTTTTAGCGGAAGTATCCCCACTTCACTAGGCAATATAACAAGCCTACAGATTCTCAACATGTCTCACAATAACTTGACTGGTCCAATACCGGTGTCTCTCGGCAGCCTACAGCTTCTTAAGCAACTTGATCTATCATTCAATAACCTTGTCGGTGAGGTGCCACCAGAAGGAATTTTCAAGAATGCAACTGCTATACGGTTTGAAGGAAATCAGAAGCTTTGTGGTGGATCGCTGGAGCTACACCTGCTTGCATGTCATGTCCTGCCTTTGGATTCATCTAAGCCCAGGCTATCTATTGTACAGAAAGTAGTGATCCCAGTGGCCATAGTGTTGCCACTTTCTGTAGTCATTTCTGTTTTGTTCTTCCTCCGGAGGCGAAAACAGAAGACAGAATCCATTTCTTTACCCTCTATCGGGAGAGAATTCCAGAAAATTTCTTACAGTGATATTGTCAGAGCGACAGGGGGTTTTGCAGCATCCAATCTAATTGGTCAGGGAAGATACAGTTCTGTTTATAAAGGACAGTTGTTCCATGATAGAAATGTGGTTGCCATCAAGGTCTTCAGTTTGCAGACAAGAGGAGCACAAAAGAGCTTTATTGCAGAATGTAGTTCTTTGAGAAATGTGCGACACCGCAATCTGGTTCCTATCTTAACTGCATGCTCAACCATCGATTCTACTGGGAATGATTTCAAGGCCCTTGTATATGAGTTCATGCCACGAGGAGACCTGCATAACTTATTGTACTCAGCTCTAGGCAGAGAGGACGAGGACTCTCCAGTTTTGAACAATGTTTCACTGGCTCAGAGGTTAAGTATCGTTGTAGATGTATCAGACGCTTTGGCGTATCTACACCACGAGCACCAAGGAACTATTGTGCACTGTGATCTGAAACCAAGCAACATTCTTCTGGATGGTGACATGGTAGCTCATGTTGGAGACTTTGGCCTAGCAAGGTTCAAATTTGATTCTGCAACATCAGCTTCTACTAGTGTGACAAATTCGACCTCTTCAGTTGCCATCAAGGGAACCATTGGATATGTTGCTCCAGGTATCATATTGTCCCTTTCCGCCTTGTATTTTCTAACTATAGGTAACCTGATAATGGTTCATCATTCCATAATGTCTATAATTATTTTAGCTAAAATCTTTCTACATGTGATCTACAGAATGTGCAGGGGGTGCTCAGGTTTCAACTTTCTCGGATGTCTACAGCTTTGGAGTCGTTCTGCTTGAGATATTCATCCGAAGGAGGCCAACTGACGACATGTTCAAGGATGGGATGAGCATTGTAAAGTTTGCAGAGATCAACTTCCCTGACAACTTGTTGCAGATTGTTGACCCACAGCTGCTGCAAGGGCTGGACCTCAGCGTGGAGACAGAAATTGCCATCTGCAGGGACAGTGAAGCTCAGATCCTGCAGTCTGTAATAGACATTGGACTCTGCTGCACCAAGACGTCCCCCAACGAGCGCATCAGCATGCAGGAGGTGGCTGCCAAGCTGCATGGGATCAAGAATGCATATCTTAGCCGAAACCAAAGGATCAGCTCAGTACCATAGGTCCTGAACCAATAACTGAAAAAATGAATTTTCATTTCTCATTTTTCATGTACCAAAAGTTAAGAACTTATATCTTTCAAACCCTTGAAAGTTCTCATTGGGTCCTTACATCATTATAGGAGAACGATGTACCAGGAATAATCTTTGTTCAGGAAGTCACTTACCCATAAATTTGCAAGAAAATCTTTGAACTCCAGAGTTGGTTGAGCACTTGTTGCAAACTTGCAACACTGAACAGAGTATCATCAGCTCAACTGACACGCAACTGCTTGGCGTGGCCATGCCACCCACCAGCACAATCTAGAGCAGCTGCTGGCCAAATTCTCCATCATTACGCCGCTGCTCTCCAATCTTCGAACTCCAGATAACTCACATTCAAACATTGATGAACCTTCACCCCCTATATCAAGGTGAGAAATTTCCACCGGAGGTCCTTCTCTGGCAAACTACGGACCGGTCCTCCATGGCCGCCCAAGATTCTTCGGCCAAATTCCCCCGTTTCACAGCGCCATCTTTCAATTCCCCACACACGAGCCTCCCAATGTCCCCTCTGCAGCCCCGAACCAAGGAAAGATCGAACCGGCACCTACAACCCCGGCTTTTGCAGCGCGCTGCGCCGCCACTGCCGCCCTCACCGAGGGCAGCCCCACTCATACCTTCTCCGGCCGATTCGACGAGAGCACAGGGTCTCAGGTTACCCCTAAGCTCACAGCCACTCGAGTGGCCGAATCGGACGCCGGCCCGCTGTTTCCCTTCGCGCGCCGCCGAGTACAAGTTGGTCCGTCGGTGCCTTCCGACTCGTCGAGAACAAGAACAAGTGATCCGTCTTGCCCAGAGGAGGCTGCAGGTGCGGCCCTCCTGGCCAGAGAACCCGCAGGTTCTCCGGCGAGGTCGAACGCCGTGTCGTCGCCGCCCCGCACGGTCAAGGCCGGCCTCTCTGCGGTATTGACCGACCACTATGAGGTGGACCCAGGGCCCCACATGTCAGCTGCTACACATCGTCCTAAAATCCAATAATAGCAAATACTCACGACTAGAGATGAAAGTGGTACGGATAATCATCCATTACCGATCCGTTCGAATCCGAATTTTAAAGAGATGGAGAAGTGTTTTTAATATCCGTGCGGATGTGGATAATCCGAATCCGTATATCTTGGATGCGGTATAGGATATGGTATTGGCAAAATCCGGCGGATATGGATTATCCGATAATTAAATGTGGATTATCCGATGCTTATAATAGGATAACCGAATATTTTAAGCAGCCGAAACTTGAAAAATAATTTAAATATCTTTATGCAACATATAGAATGGTAATCCTATGATTGCCTATTTACCTAATTTGTAGGTGGGTGTGTTGTGATTGTCTAGTTTCCTATTTTAACCATACACCTAAGTTGTTCTATACGGCTGTACTCGATCCTATGCTTAATCCTATGCTTAATTAAGAATATTTACTTGTTTTATATGCTTCTTTTATACTTGTTAAGTCCAAATTTAGTACTTGTATTAATTTTGTAAGCATATATTATCCGACTTCTAAAAGTCCGCTTCCGCTCCGACACCGGTCCGAACCCGCACCACTTCCGACATCCTAAAAAATCCGTATTCGCATCCGAATCCGCATAATATCCGATCCGATCCGAAACCGTTTAGAAAAAGGGATTAGGATATGGGAGAGCCATTATCCGCTCCGATCCGATCCGTTTCATCCCTACTCACGACTGAAGCTCGAGTCTTGTATGTTACCCTCTACCACATATATAAAAAATAATCACGACTGAAGCTCTATGTTCACTGCAAGTATTAGTTAAAACACCCTCCTAGCCATTATGGAAAAATTAGCATGAACTAGTATTATGTAAAAGTACATTGAAAAATAGTTTCAGTCCAATCTGAGCATTAAAGAATAGATTATGAAATTAATTTTGTGTTTTGGTTTAATTTCTTAATAAATAGTTAAAGGGAACCCACATGATGCAAACCAATCTTGTTGTGCAAACTTATCTAGGTCATAAAATGTTGATCTAGCGGATCGTAAGAGGAAGTGGGAGAGGTGGTATTTGCAAAAAAATGTGATTAGAAGCGGGTGGTTAGGTGTAAAATTACATAATCCCCACGTGCCCTCTTGGATTAACATTCTGAGGCCTAGATGAGAGGTTTATACGGTTTACACGGTGCGTTGCCAACCTAAGGGTTCTACAAGATTACCACTCGATGAGAAACATGAAGCAGCGAATCACGCTGTCACGCAAGGAGGGTCCACAGGGGATAACTATCCAATGAGAAATCCATACCAATCCTGCGGAGGAGATCGCGACATATCTCCACCAATTCCTTCACTCCTTTATAGTATTGATACATAGAAATATATTTTTAACTATGATACTATAAATTTGATACTCCTAGCTAGGTTCGAAACTCTTTAACTCTAAAATCAGTACTTTTGTAGTAGCTTGTTTCGAATACTGTACTAGGAGATCCAAAACTTTGTATTATTTTTGTGCTGGCATGCTACAAACTTTTATTAGCTTATTTTAAAATTTTACTACATGCTATAAAATTTGTACAAATAATTAAGAAACTTAAAAACCAAAACTTTGCAATCGATGTTTTACAATTTTTACTAATATAATACATTTAAAACTTTGCTATTTAGATCCAGGACTCAATCACACATATAAAAACTTTGCATTCCAAGTTCCAAAGTACACTTCAATCTTTGTACTTCTCTAGCAAGAACTTTATTGTCACATATTAGAAACTCTACTTTATAAATTACAACCGAGTTTGAAAAAAAAAAGGTGAAACTGATTAGTGACACAAATCTACCACATCTGCTTTATAAAAGTATTCTATCATTCAGTTAAAGTGGTGAAACCAAGACTTTCATTCCCACAAACCTACCACACCTGCCTCCGACGACCACAAAAAGACATGAAGGCCAGCGGTGCACAATGGGACGACCACAAAAAGACACGAATGCCGGCCTGATGTATACTAAACAAAAGGCTGTCTTTGTTCCGGGCGAATGGTAAGTATTAGAACTCTGCTTCTGCTTTCCTACATATAGGTTCCCGAGGTGTGTGCATCTAGTGACGCTAGCAACAAAGGATGACTAAATTGGAAGAACTAGACAAGTGACTCATCAGCAAAATACAAATCATTGGCTGGCGCTGGCACTGGCAGGTGTGTATCTCACTATCTCACTATCTCTGCTTTGAGTTTGAGCTCTTCTTCGACCAATTCCTCCTCCATCCATGTGTCTAGCAACTTTAGTTTCACCAAGTAAACTGTAAAGCTAATACATTATTAACCTTTTGGACTGTCTTTGTTGGGATAAATTCTGTTAAGGGTACATTGTCTTTGATAAAATGTAGCACACTGTCGGAACTTCCATTTGCCACCCTTCTCAATATATTTATCTATGCATGTACTCAACGATTCAGATTTAACCAAGATATCAAGCCTAGCCATGAAGAAGCATAGTGCAACTGCAATCCCACACCCACAGTGTCTCTTGCTGGTCATGGCGTGCTGTGCACATGTTGCCATCTGCGCCTTGGATGGAAACAGCACAGATAGGCTGTGGTTGCTGGAGTTCAAGAAGGCCATCACCAGTGATCCACAGCAAGCCCTGGTGTCCTGGAATGACACCACACACTTCTGCAGCTGGAACGGTGTCCAGTGTAGCACGAAGCACCCCAATCGTGTCACTTCTCTTAGTCTTCAGAATCAAGGCTTAGCGGGGCCGATCTCCCCTTCGCTTGGAAACTTGACATTCCTGAGAACCCTGATCCTATCGACTAATTCATTCACTGGAGAGATCCCTTCATCCCTTGGCCATTTACAACGCCTCCAAGAGCTCAACTTGATTAATAATACCCTTCAAGGTAGGATACCCAGTGTTGCAAATTGTTCCAGACTTGAAATTTTGGGGCTGTCCAATAATCAACTAACTGGACAGATACCTGCAGATTTGCCTCATGGCCTTCAACAGCTGATACTTGGGTATAATAATCTTACTGGAACCATTCCTGATCTCTTGCCAACAACACAGCACTATTTGTGTTTGGTTTTGAAAGTAACAGCATTGTGGGGAGCATCCCAAGTGAGTTTGCAAAGTTGTCAGGGCTACAGTATCTGACCATGGGTGGCAATAATTTTTCAGGCAGTTTTCCACATCCCATCCTTAATCTTTCTAGCCTAACTGAACTGAATGCTGCTGACAATGATCTAAGTGGAGATTTACCGCCAAATATTGGCAACTCTCTTCCTAATCTTGAAATACTCGAGTTAGGCTCCAACTTTTTTCTTGGGCGTATCCCACCTTCTCTCACAAATGTTTCCAAGCTGTACCTTTGTGATATATCAAGGAATAAGCTCACCGGAGTTGTGCCTAGCTCCATCGGCAAACTTTCTAAATTAACTTGGTTAAATCTTGAGGTAAACAAACTACAAGCAAGTAATAATCAAGACTGGGAATTTATGAGTAGTCTAGCAAATTGCACTGAGCTACAAGTGTTCTCACTATCGATGAATCTGCTGGAAGGCAATGTGCCAAATTCAGTAGGCAACCTTTCCAGTCAGCTCCTGTTTCTGCACTTGGCATATAATCAACTGTCAGGGGAGTTTCCTTCAGGTATAGCAAACCTTCAGAAACTGATCAGTGTAGCACTGAATGTCAATAAATTAATTGGTGTAGTTCCAGATTGGATTGGAACTCTCACAATCTACAGAAAGTATCACTAAACAACAATTTCTTTACCGGGGCCATTCCATCATCCTTTTCAAACATGTCTCAGTTAGAACAACTCTATATAGACTCAAACCAGTTTGATGGAAACATACCTCAAAACCTAGGAAACCTCCAAAGACTTGGATCATTGAACATTTCCAATAACAATCTTCGTGGCACCATACCAAAGGAGCTCTTCAGAATTCCAACATTAAGGGAGATTACCTTATCTTTCAACAACCTACAGGGACCACTTCATGCTGACATCGGCAATGCAAAACAACTCACATATATGGATATTTCATCAAATAACCTATCTGGAAACATTCCAAGCACTCTTGGTAATTGTGAAAGCTTAGAAGATATCGAGATGGGACAAAATGCTTTCAGCGGAAGTATCCCCGCTTCACTAGGCAATGTAATAAGCCTACAGATTCTCAACATATCTCACAATAACTTGACTGCTCAAATACCAGTGTCTCTTGGCAGCCTACAACTTCTTGAGCACCTTGATCTATCATTCAATAATCTTGACGGTGAGGTGCCACCAGAAGGGATTTTCAAGAATGCAACTGCTATACGGATTGAAGGAAATCAGAAGCTTTGTGGTGGACCACTGGAGCTACACCTGGTTGCATGTCATGCCATGCCATTGGATTCATCTAAGCACACGCTATCAGTTGTACAGAAAGTAATTATCCCAGTGGCCATAGTGGTGGCACTTTCTGTAGTCATTTCTGTTCTGTTCTTTCTCCGGAGGCGAAAACAGAAGACAGAATCCATTTCTATACCCTCTATCGGGAGAGGATTCAAGAAAATTTCTTACAGTGATATTGTCAGAGCAACAGAGGGTTTTGCAGCATCCAATCTAATTGGTCAGGGAAGATATGGTTATGTTTATAAAGGACAGTTGTTTCCTGATGAAAATGTGGTTGCCATCAAGGTCTTCAGTCTGGATACAAGAGGAGCACAAAAAAAGCTTTATTGCAGAATGTAAATCATTGAGAAATGTGCGACAATCGCAATCTAGTTCCTATCCTAACTGCATGCTCAACAATCGATTCTACTGGGAATGATTTCAAGGCCCTAGTATATGAGTTCATGCCACAAGGAGACCTGCATCACTTATTATACTCGCGAGGCAGCGTCAGTGAGGACTCTCTAGTTTTGAACAATGTTTCTATGGCTCAGAGATTAAGCATCATTGCAGATGTGTCAGACGCTTTGGCGTATCTACACCACGAGCACCAAGGAAGCATTGTGCACTGTGATCTGAAACCAAGCAACATTCTTCTGGATGGTGACATGGTAGCTCATGTTGGAGATTTTGGCCTAGCAAGGTTCAAATTTGATGCCACAACATCAGCTTCTACTAGTGACATAAATTCAACTTCTTCAGTTGCCATCAAGGGAACCATTGGATATATTGCTCCAGGTATTATATTGTCCCTCTCCCTTCCCACCACCTATTTTCCCTCTATATAACCTGATAATGGTTCACCATTTCCATAATGTCTATAATTATTTTAGCTAAAATCTTTCTACATGTGATCTATAGAATGTGCAGGGGGTGGTCAGGTTTCAACTTCCTCGGATGTCTATAGCTTTGGAGTTGTTCTCCTAGAGATATTCATCCGAAGGAGGCCAACGGACGACATGTTCAAGGATGGGATGAGCATTGTAAAGTTTGCAGAAATCAACTTCCCTGACAACGTGTTGCAGATTGTTGACCCACAGCTGCTGCAAGAGCTGGACCTGAGCATGGAGACGCCAATGGCAATCAAGGACAGTGAAGCTCAGATTCTGTTGTCCGTAATCAACATTGGACTCTGCTGCACCAAGATGTCCCCCCAACGATTGCATCAGCATGCAGGAAGTGGCTGCCAAGCTGCATGGGATCAGGAATGAATATCTTAGCGCAAACTAAAGGGCAAGCTAAGTAGCATTGGTGCTGAACAAAGATGTCAATAAATGAATTTTCATTTCTTAATTCTCATGTACAATGTCTAGTTCTATTGATCTTTAAAAATGGACTTGTTCAATGTATGATTCAAAAATTCTAAGGCATACCATACTTGAGTAACAACAGGGTCACAGAAGTATCCTGGTATACCGTCAGTCATCAACAAAAAGACAAAGCACTATTCATAAAGTTTTTGGACAAGATAAAGCAAGATGGGAATTTTATTATTTGCAATATGACATTTGAATTTATAAGACATCTAGTTCAGTACAAGTATTCATAAAGTCAGTACCCAATAGTATACCAAAATTTATACCAAAATTCTTTATTCTTCTGTAAGCTAGAATAACAAGGCTACACAATCCTGTACACACAGGATGGAAATCTCTACAACCACCTGTCAAACAACTCTAAGCATCCAAAATATAGCCTATCCCGAAAAATGGTGGGAAGCTAACAAATTTTGAGTTCCAGTGAGACCATTATGGCAACAAGGGTGACATGTGCCTGCCACAGTGATCAACTACTCATGGCTGAGGTAGCTGTTGCCTCCCTTCTGTTTTAGGGTCATCTTATCTCCTAAGCTGAGCGCAATTCCTTGGGTCTTGCTTCTTATCCTGATGTAGCCACTCAACTTGCCATCAGCCTGCTTCTCAACACTGATATTCACCAGAGCATCCTCACCAAACACACTCTTGGCATAGAGATTTGCAGCAAGAAACCCACATTCTCCATCGAGTGCAGATCTGATGTGAATAGAAAATGAGAATTATGTTAGAAAACAAAGCATTCAAATGCACAGCGCAAAGTTTTTCATATTACTAACCTAAAAACTACAAATATCCCACATACCAGCACTCATTTAGCAATTAGCAATGGTTAGTGTAACAATTTCCTGCTTTTCCAACCAATTTAACAACTAATGCCTAATACTTAGGTTTGAGTGCCATGAGGTGTTTGGATACAACAAACTTTATGGGTTCTAAAACTGGTCTTTCTGCAGTTTCATAAACTCCACTCTTAGACCTTGTTTTTGTCTAAACCATGGTTTTGCACATCTATGGGTTCTAAAACTGTAGTTTCTTGATACTATGGTTTCTTAACCATCCAAACAGGGTTTTAAGTCAAAACAAATGGAATGGTTCTCTGTTTTGCTAAAACAAATCAAGCAAACATGTACTTCCACTACAAGGGTCAAAGGGGTACTGGAGTAATAATATGTACAAAATGATCATATTAAAGTGTATTTTGATCTGTCCATGAATGGTTAGCCTATAAACGGCTGTGGTATGTTTCTTTTACTTTATGCTATTTCTGCTCAGTTCTTGTAGCAAAGGAAGGTAATTTGATCTTTCTAATATATACAAGCATATAACTCAAGCAAACATGAGTGGCCTTTCCAACCTAGCGAACTGAGTAAAAACCATATGACCTAAATAGATCACTCCTGTATGATGTAGAACAGACATGTGAACAAACAGAAAAAAAAAACACTATTTAATTTTTGAATACAGAAAGTAACAAGATCATAAAGTTTTCAAGTCGGCTGGTCGAACCTGGCCGACCTGGGACCGACCAGGGACGACTAATCGCGATTAATCGGGCGACCAGCACATGGGACCGACCAGGACGACTAATCGATTAATCGGATGACCTGAAATCATTGCTTGCACATGTCTCATGCCTCTACTATTGAGAGAAATTTATGCCTGTAATTCAATGTTTTGCACTTTCTACATCTGTCTGAATGACTAATGACACTACAGATATTTCGGCAGGCATGAGTGCAAAATGCAGATAAATATGCAAACTCTGGATTTTTTGGAACTTACGGTGATGTTATACACTTCATGTTCGTTGACTTAATAATATGATTCAAGAATTCCTTCTCATCCTGAATCACAGTATTCACTGCCACCTGATAACCAATGAAACAGCAGTCATAACAATAACCAATAAGGCAAGCAAGTCATAAACACAGAGCAGGATAATATGTGCACATTGTTCAATGTCAACCATATATAAACATTCAGCTTCCATAATATGACATGTCTGAAGAAGGAAGATGACTGGGAAGTTCCTTGTCCTAAAATTCTGTTACCATGTAGATGCTCGTCATTAATCAACAACTTTCAAAAAGAACTAAAATTAATCAGATAGAGGTTGTTTACTCATTGTAGATTTGTGGAAACCTATATATTGCACAATTTTTTAGCATAGATTACAACTATATGATAGATATGCAAGAAATATGTGGCATTAACTACATAAACCATCTTCAAAACGGCAAACAAAATTCATAATAGAGATATATTACCTTATTTTCCCACTCAAATTCTGCCCACATGTTCGAATGCAACATCAGCACATGTAGCAGGTGAGATGTAATCCATGATATCAATGTGAATGTCATTTAGGACCACGACAGATCGTTCCATCACATTTGAAGTTTCATAAACTATGTTACCAAATATGACTCCAGTCTCTGTTGATGAGACCTTGATATTGGCTCGAATTTGCTTGCTTGACTCAGGAGCCAATGTATAGTTTTGAGGGCGGTCAACAAGTTTTAGGTCACCCATTGTTGCTAACTCCAAGCATAAGTTCTGGAGTGTGTCTTTTGTTCGGTTTATGATTGTAACATCAAGCACAATATCATAATGATGAACAGCTACAAATGCTTCGGCATACACAGGATCACTGAATCCTGTCAATTGAAGAATACGATATAGCTTGTTGGTATCATCTGCATCCTTAGTAAATTGACCGGTTGCAGCCTTCAAATCATCTTGAACTGCATCTTCCAGCTCAAGCTGGCTCATTCCCTGTGAGGAAAATGCCAAATTTAGCAGTGTATGAAAGAAACACAAAGAAAAAGGACATGCCCAATTATGAAAGCTCCCATCCAAGGTTCAAGATTAGGCATTAGGCTAGAGAAATATGTTTATGACTTTACTATCTTCATACAATAGAAATAAGTTTCAACATTAGGCTAGAGAACCCACGAACTAGAAAAACAGAGCAAACACAATACTTCTATAATCATGAGTTCATGACTTCACTAAGTGAAACGGTCAATTTAAGAACTAATGGAACAGGAGAAAAATGTGAACTGGAAATCAGTACTCATAGAAAACTAATATTGTTTCAGACGAAAAACAAAGAGAAATGTATATCAGTCTCACCTTCCTGCTCTTTAGGTGATAGAAATCAATAAGATCATCTGGTTGGGCATAAGTTATCTGTGCCTTGGCCTTCATCTCCTCAGTCTCCCTAAATTGCTTCTCAGCAAGCATGTCGACAAAGCTCTGGCGGCAAGACTGCAACCAGACCTTCCTAACATCATCACCAGTATTGCACAGCAACCTCACACAGAGAACAATCCGATCAAGTGAGTCATTGTCAATAGGGTGCGGGAGGTAAGATGACTGTCCCAGCTGCAAGATGGAGACCATGATCAACACAGCTTCAGTACTAGCCTTGTTTACTTCAACCTTTGCTGGCTGAATCTCCTCAAGCCTCAACAGGCAACAACAGCGGCCAAGAAGAAATCACCAGACAGAATAAGAGATCTGAGATTCTGGCTCGAAGCCAACGACCCAAGAGCTGAAGCAGGAGCTGAAATAGCAGTCTCAGTGGCAGCACTCTGTGTGGCATAAGTTCCATCTGCAAGAACAGCAGGCCTCCTCGAAGACACGGTGACAGAGTTCACCACTGGCTGGGATGGCTTAGAGGAATCAGCTGTCTCACCTTCCTCAGAGACAGTGTAGAATGGAAGATCCCCAAGGCATTGCTTGATGGTGGAAATGGCACTCTCAACCTCAGACAGAGACAGGGAATACTCTCCAAGGATCCAGAGGGCACAGGAGCAGACATGAGATGCCCGGATCTGATAGAATATGTCGATCAGCCTTTGGATCATTGACACACGGAGCTTAGGATTAGTCTCTATAATCTCACGCACAAATAGAACGACATCAAGTGCTGCAGCAACATTAGCATCCCCAAGGAAGTCCATGAGAAGGTGTACAACCAATGCAGCCACCTCCGGGTACTTCTTTGCACAGCTATGGATGGCCTGCACCAGCATCTGGCGGTATTCACCACCCTTCTCCATCTCAGCAGCCTGTGTCTTAACCACCTCCTTCTTGAGGTAGGGCACCACCTCCTCGACATTTCTCGGGGTGAGTAGATCCAGGACTAAATCCAGCACCTTCCTCCTGACATCCACATTGGGGCTAACCAGCGCACGCAGCACATCCATGACCATATCCACCATCACCTCCCTGTGAGAGGAGTGCAGCTCGTGCAGGCGGTCCAGGACAATGAGCTTCACATTGTTGTCGCTCTGCGAGGACAGCAGCTGGCAGTAGGTATTGGCGGCAGCCCGCACAGCGGTGGGCGCCGAGGAGAGGGACACGAGCGCCCCGGCACACTCGTACACGACAGCCGCGCTGGACGCCGAGAGGAGGGAGATGATGACCGTGATATACTTGCCCTTATCAGCACGGCCCTTGGGCGGCACACCTAGCAGACGAGGTCGACGGCGGCCATCTGCAGCAGATCGGGCCACTCCGCGACGCGGTCCGCGTTGCTGAAGAAGTAGGCGACGGCGCGGTCCTGCCCCGCCGCGAGGAGCATGAGGAACGCGTTCCGGAGCGCGGCGGGGTCCTGCTCGGTGGCGAGCGCGCGCTCGACGAGCTCCGGCGCGTCGGGGATGAGCTGGTCCCCGTGCGGGAGGCCGTAGATGGCGGAGACCGCGGAGATAGCGTGGCGGCGCACGAACTGGTGGCGGTGCTCGAGGTTGGCGAGCACGGAAGGGACGAGCGGCTCCAGCAGGTCGGGCTCGGTGAGGCGGCAGAGGAACCGCAGCGTGACGCCGCGGATGTACTCGTTGGGGCTCTGCAGGCTGTTGCGGAGGTTCTGGCAGATGAGGATCATCTCCGGGCGGACCTTGCCCCCGTGGCGGCGGCGGCGTCTTCGCGCTTGTCGACGGTCTCGAGGTAGAGGAGTAGGAGCTTCTGGACGGCGTGGTCGTCGCAGGACTGCACGTAGCGGACGACGGTGAAGAAGAAGAGGTGCGGGAGGACTCGCCGTTGAGGATGAGCGAGATGGCGCGCCGCATCGCGTCGGCCTTCGTCGGCCCGTCGCCGGACTCGAGCTCCGCCTTGATCTCATTCGCCATTGACGGCGAGCCCTTGTCGAAGTGCACGAGGAATGTGCACGGCTTCTCCATTGCCGCCGGCAGATCTGCGACGCCCGTCGATCCACGCCGGGAAGGAGGGAGGGATCGGATGGATCTTGGGCGAGGAAGACGAATGCGTGAGATTTACTAGGATCTGTGCCGCAAAATTGGGGGGTTTTTTTTTTTTTTTTTTTTTGAAACTAGTTTTTTTTTTGAATGAGAGTGAATTGGGGGAGTTTTTTTTTTTTTTTTTTTTTTTTTTTTGACAAGAATTGGGGGGAGTTAACGAACCGGTTGCTTCGCCTAGTCATATGGGCTCAGAAAGGCCCAAGAAAGAAAATGGGCCACAATTAAACAGTATTCATCCATCATTAACAAATTTTTTAATCGGAAAAAGTCTACTTTTTTCGTCCTCTAAATTTTTCAAAGTTCCATTTTTTTTTCTCCCTTAACTATAAAATATAAAATATATAGGGTAAACTATCTCCTTAAATTTTTCAAACTGTGCATTCTACCTCCCTGTAGCGGTTTTGAAGGGTGGTTTTGCTACATTAAGGTGGTTTTGTCTTTTTTTTTTTTTTTACTAAATATTTGAAAAATTCATAATAAATCATAGAAAAATCATAAAATGGAAAAAAATCCAATTTACCATGGTTTTTAATTTATAAGTGGTAGTTTTTACAACCACCACTAATGGAAGGTCACGGCTAATAGATCCATTAACTATGGCGGTTTTATTGACGAAAAAATGCCACGATTAATCATTAGGGAGAAACCACCCATTTCCATCGCCCATCCTACAGATGTGGTGAGCTCCCATGGGGCCAAGCTTAAATGCGCCATGAATCCCATCCTCCCCGCTGCTGCTACTCCCGTGGCGCCACCACCTCACCATAGCCGCATCACCACGAGCTCGGCGTAGCCCTTTGCCTCGAAGATACGATGGGGAAGTAGAAGGGCGTAAATGTGAATAGAAGCTCTTTCTTGGTTCTAATGTTGCTTAATGATAATAGAGAGGGTTTCATAGATCCGGGTTTATTTGATTTATAGACAATCCAAGGTTCAATTTGCAAAAGTGTTTATCTATTTCAATTTAATACTTCTTTTGCAAGAAAAATGGCTGAAGCTTCAATAATTTATAGTAGCTCATAGCAAATTCTTAAAATAATAAATGAGGATTATTTATGGTATTCTAGAAACACTGTTTATTGAGGAAATAGTGGCGATTGAAATTGTGTTGTTGTGGAGGCTACATGGCCGATTCGTGTAGTTGATCTACACTCGTTTTGTGTTGCATTTAATTTATCCTCTGTATTAACTTTGTTGTAGAAATCATGAGTTGGGAGAGATATTTTCTACTCAACATTATTAATAGCTCTTTTTCTCTCCTAAAATGTACAATTAGAAACCTTCATTGAGAGTGCCCTAAATATTTATAGTTTTTTTTATGTATATCGTCAGCTTCGGTTGACTTGTGTGAAAAAGAGGGACATATTATTTGTTTGGACGGACGAATTAGTTGTCATGGGATGGTATTAGGCCAGTCTCAATGGAGCGTTTCACCTCCCGGTTTTTCAAAACGCGTGAAACTTTGACATGAAATAGACGTCTCTCTTAATGCATAGTTTTATTATGCAGGCTCACGAGTCCCACAACCTCTCTCTCATTGCGAGGGGTTGCATGGTAAAACGATATTTATGCCTCAATGAAGATTTCACCTTGTTTCACTACTACGAGAATTGAACTTGGCGGCATTTATTTTTGATTTTCCGTGGCGGGCATTTATAAAACCGCCACGCAAAATAGTTGGCGTGGCGGCCCCGTCGAGGGGAAATGCCCGCCACGGTTGTCGATTAACCGTGGCGGGCATTGTAACGTGCCCGCCCGCGGTTAATGTCTATTAACCGTGGCGGGCACTTTTACAATGCCCGCGGAAAAAGTACGCTCTATAAATACAGCCCCCAACCTTCTTCTTCCCCACGGGATTTTTAAGCCATTTTCTAGGGTTTTGAGCTTCAAAACTCTAGAAATCACCATTCTGGGGGGAAGGTTTTGCCCTGGTTTGATTGAAGTTTGGCACCATTAGGGGTATTTCTCCTCTTTCTCCTCTCTTTTCTCTCCCCCCTCTCCCTCTTTCTCCCCTCTCTCTCACCCCTCTCTCCCCCCCCTTTCTTTTTGAGATCTAGTTGGTCTCTCCCTCTCAAGGTAGCTCCTCTCCCCTCTCTCCTCTCTTTCTCTCTCCCTCCCCTCTCTCTCCCTCCCCCCCTCTCTCTCTCCTAGCTCTCCCCTCTCTCTCTCCCCCTAGATGATCTCTCCCTCTTTCTCCTCTCCTCCCTCTCTCTCTCCCTCTCAAGCTAGCTCCTCTCCCCTCTCTCTCCCCCTCTCTCCCTCTTTCTCCCCCTCTCTCTCTCCCCCTCTCTCCCTCTTTCTCCTCCCCTTCTCTCTCCCTCTTTCTCCTCCCCTCTCTCTCCCCTCTCATTTGAAGTGTACGTGGTCTTTTTCATGGATACTTGATCTCTAATCATCGATCGCACTCTTATTTTGGTTTAATTAATTTGAGTAGGCCGTCGACCATGGCGCCGAATAGGGATTGGATGTACGGGCCAAGGGCGAGTTTGGAATTCGTTAATCATGTGCGAAAGAAGTTTATGCCCGTCGCCTTGAAGCATCGAATCGATCGGGGTTCGAAGTAATGGTGTGCCCGTGCTATCGGTGCAAGCATCTGTTCTTACATAAGGATGACGGCGTCGTGGACCACTTGCTGCGGTATGGTTTCATCGGGGGCCGAGGTACACCGTGTGGACGTATCATGGTGAAAAAGAACCGAGTGTCGCGGCCGGTTCATCTGGAGGACCCCCGTCGACTGCAACGACGGAAACAACGGTGGTGCACGACGAAGGACGTGAACAAGTTGATAATCGCGATTACATCACCATAGATGAACTGCTTGAAGACATTGCAAACGACAATGCGGTGGAGATGATGGTGAGCGGTCGATGTAGTTGATGACATGTCGCCCGAGGATTCTACTCTTTTAGAGGAAATTGCTAACCTCAAAGATGAAGATGACGTGTTGTTTGGCAATCCAAGGTGGCTCGAGAATTTTTAGGCGGATGAAGCGGGCGGCAATTGACCCTCTCTACAAAGACGGCGGCAAATGTCCGAAGGATTACACGGTGCTACGTTTTAACCTAACGATGTTGATGATGAAGGCTCGCCACGGGTGGTCGGAACCGCGAGCTTCAATGACTGTTACGGTACCTCGGTGACACTTGTTTTACCCGAGGGGAATAAGGTGCCCGCCAATACCTATTGGGCGAAGAAGCCGGTTCGTCCGGTGGCGATGAAGCTTAGGAAGTTTCATGCGTGCCCTAACCATTGTATTCTATACGGAGGGGTGACTATGCGGACTTACAACCGTCAGCGGTGCGGCGTGAGTCGTTACAAGAGGAATGCCGGCTGTCGTGCCACCGATGAGGAGGGGACCGTCGAGAGGGCCCAAGAAGCGAAGACGGGCAAGAAGAAGCGGATGCCACCTCCTGAGGACGAGGGAAGAAGAGGGTTACACCCGGAGGGAAGATCCCCGCCCTATCGGTGTGGTACCTACCCGTGCTTTCGATCGCACGTGCAATTTTTGGGAACCCAGAGGATGCCAAGCTGATGTCTGGCATGCATCGGCGGAAACGCGCACGAAGGGCGATGGCAAGCTGCGACACCCCTCGGATGCCAAAACGTGGAAACGCATCGATGACATGTTCGGAGTTTAGGGACGAGCCCGAGGAACGTAAGGTTCGCTTTGAGTACGTGAGCGGGATGAATCCGTTCGAGAGACCTCGTAGCTCGCCGCGGCACCTGGCCGGTCACCCTCACCATATACAACCTGCCTCCCTACGAGTGTCTGAAGCGCAAATATCTTCTTATGGCCATGCTCATTTCCGGACCAAAGCAGCCAGGCATTGATATAGATGTCCTCATTGAGCCAGTACTGGAGGAATTTGCGGAACTGTGGAAAGGGGTCCGGATTATGGATGCGTCCGAAAGAAGAAGTTCACTCTAAAGGCCATGATAATGGTCACCATCGATGATTACCCCTCTCTTTTTCATTGTCGGGGCGGATTAAGGGGAAGACAGCTTTTACGGTTTGCATTGAGAATACCTGCTCCACTTACCTTAGCGGATCCCAAAAGGCGGTGTACATGAAACATCGTAAATTCCTTTGCAAAAGAACACAGTACCGGGGAAACTTCGATGGATGTGTACTTTGACGGAGAGCCAGTCGGTGAAACGGAGGAGCCGGACGAGGGTAAAGTACGGGCCAAAGGTGTTTGAAATGGTGAAGAACATAAACCACGAGTTTGGAAAGAAGAAGAAAGCCGGTGAGCCAAAGGCAAAGAAGAAGCGGAAGCGGAACAAAAGGCGATGGAAGAAGAAGAAGAAGAAGAAGAAGAAGAAGAAGAAGAAGAAGAAGAAAGAAGAAAAGGTGAGAACCCAATCCGGCACCGCCCAAAGTCCCATTCAAGAAGCGGTCGATTTTCTTCAAGCACACGCCATCTTGGAAGATGCTCCATACACCTCATGCCATCGATAACATGCATCTACAGAAGAATGTCTTCGAGAGCTTGGTGGGGATTTTCCTAGACATCAAGACTAAGGCGAAGGGCGGTGTCAAGTCACGTCGAGGATCTTGCCGACATGGGCATCGGGGCCCGAACTTCACTTGACACCCTCGGGGGAATAGCGGAAAAGTCGACCTTCCAGCCGCGAGCTACAATCGACACGGGATGAAAAGAGGATTTTTGCAAATGGCTCGGGGGATTTCAAAGTGCCGGCTGGTTTTTCGTTCCAACTGAAGAGCATTGTATCGATGAAAGACCTCACACTTTGTCAAACTTCAAGGCCCATGACCGCCATGTCATCTTGGACGGTGTTCCTTCCAATTACGATTAGGTGCATCGCCCCGAGTTCATGAAGATGGTCGTTACACGCCTTGTGCTACTTTTTAATCGCATCACGAGAGAAGGTCATCGCTGAAAATGACCTCCCCGCCTTGAAAGAGTTCATCGCGGAGACTATATGCCAGCTCGAGATGTGCTTACCACGTCTTTCTTCGATATTATGCCACACCTCATGATACACATGGTCGTCGGATAGAAGAATTGGGGCCTCTCTACGAGCGAGATGTGGACGAACAGCGCTTCATGTCCTCTCTTAACAGATCTGTCCTTAACCGTGCATACCCGAGAGGGCTCTATGATCGAGGCATACACAAACACGGGGAGGCTGTTAACTGCTTGCACTAGATACATCCGGGATGGAAATGCAATCGGCCTTCCCGACCACCCGCACGAAGGCGGGACCGCGGGCATGGGCTACGCGGGGGAGGAAAAGTACGGACCGATATTGACCAAGAAACAATCGAACAAGCCCATGACAGCGCTCCCGAACCGCTTAGTATCAATGGAAACGTGGGGTGAGAAGCATCTGGAGGAAATTAGCGACAAGCGTGGCCGGCGCACGGACGGGTGGGTATGCGAGACAACACCGGTTGAATTTCACAACGTGGATCGAGAACGGGGATACCCCTAAACGCGGAGACTCAAGAATCGATGCTTGCATACGGCCCATCTAGCCAAATCATCACATGGCAAGGTTACGACATCAACGGATACGAGGTTCCACACGACGTAAAAAGGACAAAAAAGCGCGTCCACGAACAGCGGTGTCGGTATGAGGGCATTGACATGGCCACCAAGGAACTCAAGACATACTATGGGCAAATCCAAGAGATTTGGGAACTTGATTATGGCGTAGAGCTACGATACCCATTTTCCGGTGCGGTGGGTCAAGCCAACGGCGGTTGACGTGGACGAGGTAGGGTTAACCACCGTTCAGCTCGAAACTACTGGAGATGATGAGTGGGTACTCGCAAGTCGCGTGGCCCGGGTAGCCTACTACCCGCCCCAAATCGCGGGGCAAAAAGCAACTACATGCGGTCGTGGGAGGAAGCAAAGGATCGTCGGAGCCGATGGAGTGCGTAATCACGAAGAGTACAACAACTACGCAGAGTTTACGCTCTTTACCGATCATCCAACCAAGATCAAGGAAGTCGAGACACGCGTGTGGGGGAATGTCATCAAGAACAAGACAAAGCCCTGGTGCCGCACGGACGGTCAGAAGAAGACAGTGGCAGCCCCGGCAAAAAAATAAGTCGATCCTTTTGTAATAGAACCAAATATGTAATGGAACCAAATATGTATGTCATGACATTTATGTAACGGAACTAAAAATGTATTGGAAATCGCCGCGACTTGCTTTCGAAACGTCCCCGTCTTGTCAATTAAAGACTGTATTTTTAAATCATGCAAGAACTATCCAAAATTTAAGTTTCACATTTTTTCATGGGTACACATGCTCATAGGGAGGCCACACAAAAATTTTCAGAATTTTTGAATGAACATTGAATTGTTATGAATTTTACAAATTCAATTGTTGAATCTATTTTGCGTGGCGGACATTTTACAATGCCCGCCACGCAAAATGATTAAAAATGTGGCGGCACTGTAAAATGCCCGCCACGCAAAAATGGAGGCTTATATATAGGCGGCGGCCTGCCTGGAATCGGCTAAGTCCTTCGCCCGATTCACGATCACCCGAAGGGCTGCCAAAATTGAACGCCGCCGTCGCCGCTCGCCTCCCGTTCGCCGCCGCCACCTCCCCCCTCTCGCCCGGCGCCCTCGTCCTCTCCTCCAACCCTCTCTCCCTCTCCCGTTGTCCGCCGTCCCGTCGTCCCCTCGTCCTCTCTCCGTCGTCCGCGCGGGGGCTAGGAAACCCTAGCCGCCGGGGACTCGACGAGATCCGCCGCCCGATCGTCCACCGCGCCCCGGTGCTCCTCTCCCGCGAGATCCGCCGCCCCGTCGTCCGCCTCCCTCCCCGCCGTCCCTCGCGCCCCCCGTGCTCGGTGGTGCTCCTCCCCGCCGGTGGTGCTCCGGTGGTGCTCCTCCCGCGTGCCCCCTCGCTCGGTGGTGCTCCTCCCTCGCGCCCCGTGCTCCGTAGTGCTCCTCCTCCCTCCCCGCCCGGTGGTGCTCCGGTGGTGCTCCTCCCCCATCCTCGGCTCCACCGCGCTGGAACCCTAGGTGCCACCGTGCTCTGTTCCTTGTCATCCTCCCCTTGCTCCAACAGTTCCCTAGTGAGTCCCCTCGTGATTTGTTCATGCCCCCGTGAGTACGATCTTTGCCTGTGATGCCCACTTGATTTTTGAGATGAAACTTGACATTTTGAGATGAATTTTGAGAAAATATGACATGTTGAGAAGAAATGGTGTCCCTGCGTGTGATGCCCACTTGATTTTTTTTAGTTGAGCACTATTATGCCCTTTGTCCATGATGCAACTTGACATTTTGAGATGAATTTTGAGAAAATATGACATGTTGAGAAGAAATGGTGTCCCCTTTTGTGATGCCCACTTGATTTTTTTGCCGAGCACTACTATGCCACTGTCCATGATGCAACTTGACATTTTGAGATGAATTTTGAGAAAATATGACATGTTGAGAAGAAATGGTGTCCCCTTTTTGTGATACCCACTTGATTTTTTAGCCGAGCCATACTTTACTATATTTTGGATTTGTGGTGACATTTCGGGTGACTGTGAATGGGGCGAAGGACTTAGCCGATTGAGGCGATTATATTGTCCATGAATTACGTTCCAATTGAGACTCTATTTTCACTACTACTCGGTTGAACTTCCGTGGCGGTTTTTTTGCGTTTTCCGTGCCATTTACTACTACCCTTAACTATATACTTGTGGCATTTGCAATGATTTGAATGATAGTGCTTTGAGGCAATGGCATATGCGATGATGTGAATCTATTAATCTTTGAGGCAAATGCGATGATGAAATGTCCCCCATACTTGTGGCGGCTAAACCGGGGGCGGCTTGTATAACATATACAAGCAACCCAGGTTTAGACGCGATGTGATAAGGATAGTTGGGTACTTCTGAGCCAAATTTGTATTTTTACACATTTTTTGTATTTTTACACATTTTTTTGTATTTTTAGTTTATTTATAGTGTATTGTTACCCATTTTTTGTTTATTTTTTTGTATTTGTTGTATGTACTATGTAAAAAGGAAAATATGTACCTATTTTATCTATTTTTTTGTAAATTTTGGTTTTTTTTTTTTTTGTAACTACTCTATGTAAAATGGAAAACTATATATGTAATCATGAGAGGAATACAATAAATATAATTTGAGATGACTCTGTGATGGCTCTACTACATACTACCATTGTACTTTACTCTTTCACTATAAATTACTATAATAAAATGCTACAGTGTGTTCCCGTAGAATCCAATAGCATCCGAACCAAGCGATAAAGATCGTGCAATAGGTGGCGGAGCGAGGAGGATGTGGCCTCCATCGTCCCATTCTTCCACCGGCAAGTGGATACGAGGAGCGAACAAATTGACACCAAGGCCACGAAGAAACGTCTTAGAGAGGAAGAAATTGATCCGACCGGCGGGAGCCCGACACACAAGGTTCTCCGAGTGGGCGGCCTGCAACCAAAAACGTAAGTATACGACTAACACAACGTCGTGTGCCTCTCATCAGAGCACGACTAATTCTAGTTGTTGTCGTGACAGTTACCATTGGTGCCTCTGCGTCTGGAGTTCCATGAAGAGGGAGCTCAGTCAGAGGGGCAACAATCTGGTCCCACACCCAAAGACTTCAAATGACCACCACCTCCAAGAAGTCCAAGAAGTCGGGCTTGAAAAGAGGCCCGGCCACGAGAGGCACCGAAAAGGCGAGGTGGTGTGTAATATATTGAGGATAGGCCCGAATGGAGATCCCGTGGAGCCAAAAGCTATCAGGGCCATCTATAGCAACCAGATCTCTGTTGTAGCCAAGGAAACTGTGCCCATCACCTACCTAGACTGGAGGACTGTCCCGAAGGCACTGAAGAAGAAGGTGTGGAAAGACGTGCGAGTCCTGTTCCATTATCCAGGGCCGGAGGCAGGCTTTGACAAAAAGAAATGCAAGAAGTATGTGCTAACCGTTGCAAGCAAAGCGCTTCGCACCCTGCGGAACAATCTGTACACACACTATGTGCAGAAGGGCAAGTCACCACTTCAAGCCTACAACTTCTTAAAGCAACCCCTCTGGGATGAGTTCGTCAGGCTCACGACTAACGAAGACTATGAGGCCAAGTCGAAAATGGGCAAAGAACTCGCAAAGAAGAACGACCTCAGGCACAACCTCGGCTGTGTAGGCTATTTTGGTCATAAGGGAGAATGGCGGCGGAAAGAAAGGGAGGACGCTGAGAAAGGGATACAGAATCTGTTGCTAGACCTTCCCGAGGGACACGGGACTTCTTGTATGCCCGTCGGCCCCCAAGAAGCGTAAAGAAAGACAACCCGCCCAAATACAATGACCCAAAGGTCGACGAGGTGGAGAAGAAGGTGATGCTTGTCAAAGAGGCCAAGGCGCGCGGGGAGTTCCAACCTAAGCGGGAGCACGACGAGCTGACCGAGGCAATCGGAAGACCCGAGCACCGTGGCCGAGTTCGGGGGCAGGGCTCGAGGTTTAGCTGGAAGACGGTGGATTCTTGGGCATCCGACGCGGCCGACTACCACACGAGGCAGAGGTACAAGGAAAACCTTAAGATGCAAGGCTATGAGCAAGCCATAAAGGACATAGTCGACAAGAAAATAGAAGAGGCATTAAAGACAAGAGGTCTTTACAACATCCAAGGAAGCCAAGGTGTGAGTACGAAGTGATGTCGCCGAAGAAGAACCCAATCGACGATCTCGTCGAACCCGCGATGGGCAAACTCTACATACCCGCAAGGGAAGGGAAGAAGAAGGAGGTGGGCTCTGCCGTGGTGGCTCCACCACAGGGGTGCTAGGTTGTACAATAACCAGCCGGCCCCACCGGTATGCCTTCGTTTATCCGACCTCCATAGAACCAAAGCTGGGTGATGAGGAGCTCGATATCCCGGTGTGAACATGGAGAAACAAGACTCAAGGACCTTCGGGGAGGAGAGACAAGATTTATGGAACAAGGAAGACATTGTCTTGTGGAAACCAACGACACCACCTCCGACGGTAGCGGCCGCAGGCCCCCCTCCTTCTCCCAGGGTGGTGGTGGCGATGACGATGACGATGATGATAACGACAACGACGCTGGTCGCCGAGGTGCCGGGAAGTCCTCGTCCGAACCCACCGGAAGGAGAAGATGGTGGCCGAGGTGGTGGAAGTCCTCGTTCGAACCCACCTCCCGGAAGAACCGAACAAGAAGACGGTGGCAAGACACCAACTCACGGCCAGTAAGAGGACACCTTCTCCTAAGAAGGTTGCCGGCCGTCCCTCCCACGCCGCTCAAGCGCCCAATGGTCGAGGAGGTTTCAGGAAAATGTGACAGTATAGCAAAAAAGTATGGCTAATTAACTTGTACTAGGCATTAATTGGTGGCTAATTTAGTTCAATTCAACATGCATAGGATTCTCAACACCGCCTCATAGTGCTCGGGAAGGAGGATGAGGCCGAATGTTCCCCAAGCGCCGAGGAAGAAGAAGCTATCAAAAGATGATAAGGAAATTCTTGCCCCGACCAACAAATACTTAGATGATGAGGCCGGGAAGGAGCTAGCGGAGAAGGAAAAGGACCTCCGATTGGCTATCTCGAACCCGGGGGCCGTGAAGACCGGCAAAGACTAGGTACGTATATGCGTGATAATCTCAACCAAACTTATGCGTCGTAGCTAGAAGATGCTAACATACATCTCCTTCTCAGTATAGGAATTATATACCCCATCAGTAGGGACAATGGTTCAGCCCGACTGCCTAGGACTGGTTTGAGCTTGGCAAGTTCATGGTGCCCAAGGGCCCAGCTAATCGAGGAAGAGGAGTGGGACACTCGCAGGTTCCACCGATTATATAAGCATGCGGTTGATCGGGGGGTGACGGAGTTCCATTTCAGGGTTCCTAAGGAGCTCTTTAACTTGGACTTCGATATTTCACTGCCAATAGGCTTCGACGAAATGTGGCGGTTGCTACGGGCGCCGGACCTCGACCAATCCATTGTCATCCTCTATGCTTTTAGCGTGAGTTTGTTTACCGATCATTACGCCGTGCACGACTAATTCTAGCTCTCCTACGATTCTATATATAATGACGTGACCACATGTGCTTGCGGGGATGCAAGCATTGATAGCCAAAGAATTGGATCAGCCGGTTGTGTTTTCTATGTCCTTATTATATAGATGTGGCGGAATTTAATGGATACTGGATAGAGACCCAGAGGAACGAAAAGCTCAGGGAGAAGAGCAAGGCCGAAAAATATGAACACTTTAAAACATTGTGCGATGCAAGGGTTAGAGAGATGGCAGACTACATCTGTAAGTGCATGAAGAAGATCAAAACGGACGCCGGTTGTCTCATTGCGGCCCAAGATATCAAGTAAGTCAAAAGCAATACTTTTTATTTTTAAACACTTGGAATCTATTTCTAATAAAAAAATGGTGTAGCATGGCGGGTATACAAACAACAAAGCACACATTGGCCACTGGATTACTTGGCTAATCTTCCCTCAGGATGGATGTGCCCTTAGGCTGGACTCGTTGGATAATACGCCCAAAGGCCTCTACAAACATTTTGAAGAGGCCCTGCAGCTGTAAGTCACGACACTTGTATACTATTTCATACCACAAACTTACGTAAGTCATGACACCGTGAGATTTTTGTACGGGGGCATACAAGGATTACTTGAAAGACCCCCGAGTCATACGATCGGAGGATGAGCATACGCAAAGAAAAACATGGGGACGAAATGAAGATCAGGGCGAGACTTCGAGGTATATGCAAAGATTACTCTCGTGGTGCTCGTCCATATTGAATGGTCTCATAATATTCTAACCATTTTCTCGTACATATATCGATGCGTCGCAGTCGCGTAAAGCGACCTAGCGGCAGCAACCTTTGTGGTTTCTATACCAGACGTACATATCCCGCAGATAACGTGTACCGCATTACTTTCGGGCGCCGAAATGACGAAGAAAAGATCGAAAGATTATTGGACCAAAAAGTTGGACGACCTAAAGTTCAAGAAAATGGTTGGCGCCATCTGTCGGGCCGTCGTTGAGGACGTTGTGCTCCCTAACAAAGGCAAATTCTTTTGACCCTAACAAAGAACCTCCTCGCCAGAAATGACGACTTATGGGAACTTAGGACCGGAGAAACGCGCTAGACATGAGGGACTATTTGTGGGAGGACATTGATTTGTAACCTAAAACTCTTGATTGAGCAATCGATCAATCGCTCGACCGAAGTCTTGTAAATTGTGATGTGTGGGTGTGTGGACGTCACTTTTAAACTCTAAGTGCTTAATTGAATGTCTATATTAGTTGAATGTTAACTTGTCATGCATGTTCAAGATTTATGTCAATATTCTCTTATTTTATTATTTAATATGTGGTTTCAATCATAATATATGATTTTATAATATTTTAAAATTATTTTTTTATTAATCCTGAATTAATTAACCGTGGGCGGCTTTTAACAAAGCCCGCCATGGTTAAGATATTAACCATGGCGGGCACTTAACAATGCCCGCCATGGTTAATCTATTAACCGTGGGCGGGCGTGTAACAAAGCCCGCCATGGTTAATATCTTTTGCGTGGGCGGGCATGGAGTCCGCCACGGTTATTCGCACGATTAACCGTGACCCCTAGCACCGTGGCGGACCTAATGCCCGCCACGAAAAAATCTAAAAAGCCCGCCACGCAAGTTCTATCCTGTACCAGTGTTTTCAACACATAGGAAATGGCGCTCGGGTGGATTTTGCCGGTTATAGCCACAAGCCCATAACTATAGGTGGATTTTGCCTCTTGAAAGGCTAGTCGGAGGGCTAAACATTTCTCTTATGGCATTCAGCTGTATTTAGCCCACTAAATCTGCTAAATCAACACTCCATTTGGACTGCTAATCAAGGGGCAAAAAACTGAACAGGAAATGGCGGCTGCGTGCTGGCAGCCTGAAGCCCATACAGTTTTTTTTTTTTTCTACTAGCCCATGCAGTGTTCTGCCAGCCCAATGTATATATGTACTCCTGTGATTCCCCTAAAAAACATTGTACTATCTGTGAGCTATCTGGTACGAAATAAATCACCATAACCCTAATCATCGTTAACCTAACGTAGGGCTGCTACCACGCAGCCGCCACTCTTGTGACAATCACAAAAACGAGATAGCGCCGGCTAGCGGAACCCCACCAGTATACGAAAATGCTGCGCCGGATTCCTGTGCGTCGTTTTGACGCGCTTCGGCCAATCATCAGTCGAGATTTTGCCCCAACGACGTGCAGCCACCGGCGGCTGCTGTCGGATTCGCCGGCGGCCAGTGCCGCCGCCAATGACAGGCGCTGGATGATGTTGTGCAGCGATGGCCGCCGCCGCCGCCCCGATGATTCATCATTCGTTGCCGACGCCAATACCGTCGCGGAGTCCCGCACCTCCAAAGGCCGACTCTTGCGCGTCTCCATCAGATGCGCCGCGCCGCCGTCCAGCTTCTACCTCTACTACGACTTTCCCGAGAGCTCCGACGACCTCTACTACCACGACGACGGTGACCGCATCAGAGTCGTCGCGGCCCACGGGGGAGTTGGTCCTGTTGAAGATGTCTTACCGTCGATCATATTATGCGGATGAATACTTCGTCTACAGGCCGGCGGGCGCACGCCGACCGCCGTCGCTGTCTCTGCTCCCCGTTCTAGAGTCTCCGACGACCAAGCCCGAGAGCGTCGTCGTCCCTTCATCCTACTTCGACTCAAGGCTGGACTCTGGGGCGATAGGCCTGCTGAGACGAGGCGAGAAGGATGATGTGCTCGTGGTCCACGTCGACCTGTTGTACGATAGGGATGGCGGATGGGAAAAGGCAGTGTTCTGTGTGTCTCCGCCCCGGCATGCGCCGGTGGGAGCTCATGAAGCCAGTGCCCGTTTCTCAGGACGGGACAGGGTGGGGGTCGTTACCCCGGAATGTCATCTGCGTCGTAGGTGACCGGTTCCTATGCTGCGTTTGCTACGGCGGAAGCGGGTTCTTGCTTTGCGACATGGCTGACGAGGCGAGCCCCAAGGTCCGTCATGATCATGTAGGTCTGCCTCCGGAGGTGAGCAGCTGCGAATACGGCAGAGAGTACAACCGCAAGAAATTCCGAGGCATGGACGCCGCCGGCGACAGCAGTGTGAGGTTCGTCAGCATCCACCCACTCTGCTGCAGCGCTGAACGTTACGACGACGACCCCGAGTGCTGCGGCTGCGGGTACTCGGACAGGAAAGAATGCTGGCACCCCCGCTTCGTCTTCACCATCAAGACCTGGAAGATGAATCTCAGCATGGACGAGCCATTGGAGTGGGTGGAAGATGGGGAGATTGACAGTGAGGAGATCTGGGCGCTTCCGGGATATGAGGGCGTTCCGCCAGCATTTCCTGAGTGGCCCGTTGTGTGTTTGGGCGAAGCAAACGTCGTCTGCTTTTCAGTCTCCAATGATGACTTCACCAGGGACGTCGACGACACGAAGCTATGGATGGTTCACCTCAACATTGAAACAAAAACGCTGCTGTCAGTCGTCCAGCTCGATCACTGCTACGAGAGAGAGTACTATCCTTTACCGGCAGAATTTCGTATAAGCTGGTAATATTAAGCTCCCAGTTATTCAAGAAATAACCACTACCGATTACCGGATCCCAGATATAGTTTGTTGCAAAATTTGATGTTTGTGTTACGAATATATTGTACAGGATAATCTCATCCTAACCACCTCATGTGGTTCCTTAGCTGCTAAGCCACAGCCACATCTCTCTGACTTGGGGACTACTCCCTGCATGGTTGCATGCAAGGGAGAGGTTGCGTCATGTGGCTTGACGGTGAAGTTTTCTCCTTCTCTCCTCCCTATATATGTAACACCATGATCAATGAAATAAAGGCGACGAGTTCATTGCCTATATTGTGTCTCTTTTTTTTCTTTCTCGCAATTCTACTTCGCAACACGTTATCGGCACCTTCGCTCTCCACATTCTCCACAGAGAATAGATCAGATGCATGGTTAGATCATCTTGAAGGTAATCCAATCGGATAGGTAAAGATCACAGCGAATCATCGCTTTGTCCCCTCCATCCTTCATCTGCTGGTTACCTCTCCTCCGATGAGGATGAGGGCCGCACGCCCCTTCACCGGTAGCCTTACGGTGGTTGCGCTAGACGGCGACGACTGTTGGCCCTCTGCGGCCAGATCATCACCTCGCGAACCTCTACCGCTCACGCGCGCCGCTTCGGCAGCGATCAGGCTCCTGCAGCCGGGCCCCGCGCGGCCTCGATTTTGCTCGTGCGGCCTTGCGCTGTGCTTGTAATCGGCCACGGACGGCTGGCGCCAAACGGCGACGAACCTCGGCTCGTGCTCAGGCCTTCGCGCCACCGGCGAACAGCGGCCTCACGCCGCAGCCGGTCCCCTCGCGGCATCGTGCCGCGGTTCGATAACCCCCGCGCGGCTTCGCACGCGGCTTCCGCGGTTGGCGGACAGGCCACCCAGCGGCCCTCGACGCGGCTTCGGCGACCTGCGCGCGGCCTCACGCCGCGGACGCGCCCTCGTGCGACGCCCGGCTCTCCCGCGGCCTCGCACAGCGCCATGACCTGCACGGCCGGCCTGTGCGCTCGGGATGGCGGCCAGGCTAAGGCGCCGCGACTCCGGCGGCCTCCGCACGCCGCGACTGCGCCCTGGCGGCCCGGCGGCTTCGGCGGCCAGCCGGTCTGCGCACCCGCGATGGCGGCCTGAGCGTCAGCTCCGCGGACACCGCTCCTCACGCAAGAGCTCCGCCCAACGACGTCGCCCCTCGCGGCTGACCCGCGCACTCGGTCCGGCGCCCAGGCAGCAGCGATCTCGCGCCCCGCGGCTGGCCCGGCGCGACGGCTTTGCGCGCGCAGCTCCGCCAGACCAAGCCGTCCCCGACGCGGACTCGACAGCCCTCCAGCGGCCTCGCGCAGCGCCGCGACCTGCATGGCCGGCCTGTGCGCCCTCATCGGCGGCCTACCGGCCTGGCTCAGCGACTCGTTGCCGGCCCGCGCACCCGAGTCGGCGGACGGCGCCAACAGCTACGCTCGCCTGCGGCCGTCCAACGACGGCAGCGCGGCCCTGCAACGCCTCACGCGACCTGCAGCATATCGCCGCGGCCACGGCAGGACCAAGCGCAGCCTCACGCCGCGACTCCGCCGTACGACGTCGGCCTCGCGAACCACGTGCGTGAGGCTCCGGATGGTTCTGCTGTTGGGCCCACCTAGCGCGCAGGCCCCACGCGGCGCGCGCCCCCACGTCCCGTAAGCGCGGCGCGGAACGCTCGCGGAGCGAAACCAGGCGCGGCCCGACTCCAAGCCACGATACAGAGCGACGCTCTCCTGGAACCGCTCATGCAGTCGTGCGTGGGATTGGATGGATAGGATTTGTGCATTTTGCACAAACCTCCTCCTATTTTCTGTGAATGTAATAATAGTCTAAATAGATTATTATTAATATATATTCCAGATTTATGTTTTAACCCTCAGGTTTTAACATAACTGCTGCATACTATTATATTTACCTCATGTAAATATTCATTTTAAACATACGTTTAAATAAATTATAGTGCACAATATTTACCTCATGTAATATTTCTTCTGTGACCACATGTCATTAGAAATAGCATCATAACATGTACTTATGCACATGCTATGGTTGATTTTATCTCTTTGAAACTTGATTCGCCGATGTCACTTTTGTTTTATTATCGAATTGGCAATCACAAGGTAGTATTTATACTATTGTGAGATTTATTCCTCAAAGTGCACATCCAATTTGACTATGAACTTACAAGGAATACATCTTGATGTGAAACAATTTAAAAGGTCTACACCCTCATGGTGACTACCTAAGTTCCATCAAATGAGACAAAATCCCTTTATTTTTCATGCACTTTATTTTTATGTGCAATTTATTTTTGCATTCTTTTTATTTAAGCGCATTTACTTACTCTTTAAGTTTCAAGTGCTTAATTTATTTCATGCAAATATTTTATGTGATTACCTCATCATTTGTGTATAATGTTCTGAAATTTTACGTATTGGTAAAACCACAAGGTAGTACCACAAGATCTTTAGGCTGTGAGATCTACACTATGTCATACATAGTGATTATCTCCAACGTGTGTATCCAATATCAAATTTTAGAACAAATGACCTTCACCTTCACGGTGACAACTTTTTGTTCATCTTTCAAAATTGGTCATAAACGCATGGTGTACCATAGTACTACCATAGGATTTCATCCTCATTGTGCGTGCCCAATTTTAAATATGAACTACAAAAGAGGTCTACACCTACACAGTGATTGCCATAATTCATATTTTAGATTGGCCATACACAAGCAAGTATCTCAATACTACTGCGGGATCTACACTATGTCCATCACATAGTGACTATCTCGCATGTGCTTATCCAATCTAGTTGTGAATTGCATAAGGTTTTACATCATTTGGATGTTTACTTTCAAGGCAATAGTCTCACAAATTGAGGTCTACACCGTGTTTTACAAACATAGTGACTACCTCCGAGTTGAACCACTTTCAAAGTGTGATGAACTCGTACTATTAGCATGAACACAAGGTAATGGGATGACATCTACTGCACATACACATATTTGCGATTATGCTCCCCTACTACAAGGTCACCAATCTGGTTTTGCACCTTCAATGTGTTAAATTGCTAATATCTAATTGAGACTATCTTAGCAATAATTATTGTACACTATAATGATAGTAGTGATTTTCTATCACCTATCCAACATGAGGCAAACACAACATGTGATTCAAGATTCATCTTGACTTTACAATATTTTGCATATGCCAATTCAAGACACATCTTGAATCTGAAGTTATTTAAGTAACCGTTAAGCTTAAATAAATAGCAATATATAGTGCATTATTTTGGGGGCTACTTTCTATCACATATAGAATCTATGTTTTGGTGAAGATTTTACATCATCTATTCCCACGAATGGATCCCAAAACGATTAGCAAAATGACTTTTTTGTCGCCTTTGTTCGATGTAGAATCAAGAATCTACAATCAAGTATCACCTTGAATCCCCAAAGTTTTGCCTTTTATGCTATATAATTTACTCTCAAGTAAATTCATACATGATAAACTCATGTTGGACTTGGCTAATATTTCCAACCTCGCATTGGATGGAATTTATTTTCCTCATATGAGCGATATATCAATCGATATCGTTGGGGCCGTATCGCATAACAACAGTTATTGCTCAACCCCCAACCAAATGCTCAATCCATTCGGATATATTGTCACACTTGCGTTTATGCATTTTTTATGCAACTCCAACACTTGGATTTCTTCAAATCCATGTATTCAAAGGAGTGAGATCCATCTACCTTTTGCATGTCCCTCATTGGGATCTCAACAAAGGATGTAATATTGCCTAAACATAAATGATTGTTTACTCATTCATTTATCCTGGATCTTTGGTCCATGGCAATTATAACATAATGGATTCTCATAAACGCAAAATGTCATTTTTCTTCTAAAAAGTGGCAAAGTATGACAAATCTCACATTTTCACAAAAATGTGATTGTACTATCCATGTACACAAATGCCAAATCATATACTTGGCTCAAATATCACTCCAACTCATTGGAGGCAAGCGAGCTATTTGGATCAATTTGGAGTTCACCTCAACAAGCGGACGCTCATAAAGTCTCCATATTTGGATTGGAGCTATTATTAGCCGAATGTCACACTACCACATGTAGTATGATAATATCATGTACCACATGCATGGTATACATATTCTATATGAGTGCAAATTCTTTTTGGATTATGCCTCACTCTATATATAGAATTACTTGGGATCCAAACGGATGGAAAGGAATCTTGTTTAGTGGACCATTGTACCGCTAACACAACTATGAGAGATTGTGCAAATTCCTTCCATATCGTCCGTGTACTACATACATCAATCCCATATTACATGTTGCGTGCAAAAAATAGTTTTCTCTCTTGATCTCATCAAGATTTGGCATATCTGCCTTATCATTCTACATGTAGAATGATGAGAAAATTATTATCAATTCTATTGGTCATAACATTAATGTGAGCCATCAAATTTCTTAAAGAAATTCAAGAACATACATGTGACTCCATTTGCTATTTTATGGACCATAAAGATACTATGTAATGCACACATGCATCTACAATGTTGTCCTAAAATGTGTGCCTTACTCATAAGGTACCATAATTACCAAATTCATTGCTCAAATTATATAATTTAGAGCAAATGATCCCGACGGCGGGATCTAATCCATTTATATGGAATTATTTGGTTTTTAGGGACCACGTCATTAAGTATCTTATGTTCATACACATAATGGCACAATTGAATCTCTCGTCGAGAGAATCATTGTTGTTTAATGACCCAAAATAGAATTGGAATTTGCCAACATCTAGTTGGTGACATGCGGATTTACACAACGCATCATAAATCCAAATTCATTAAAAGCTGCATCATACGGCTCCCCGTTGCGTTAGTACGTGGATAGTTAGCCATACAGACCAAACATTTCTCATCTGCGAATTGGTTACATTTTGCATGTACCAATATCACCACCGCAAAGATACATCAAAGGGCATCTAGGGGATTCATTCATTGCCCGTTATCTTTGGACACATATTTGAGGAGATTCCAAGCATTAGGGGAGATACTTACCACACATAGAATGCCAGGGAATCAAAAATAGAATGTCACTACTGATATTCAGTTCTCAAATCCACGTTACCAAAGAATCTGAACCAACCGTTCGTAATATCTTACATTTGCAACACATTGCATATACTCGCCAAATGCATGAAATTGTGACCCAATTCGATTCCCATTTAATGTGCCAAAAAAGAGTGGAGGTACCTAACAAAACCACTCAACTCCTGAATCTGAATAAGAGGGGGAGAAGTACGGCCACATAGGGATTCAGCTTCTTGCAAGCATTCTCGGATCAGGGGGAGACAATTATTCAAGACAACGCATGCATATCAACCTCAAGTTGATAGACGACACATGGATATTTACTATCCAAAGCCTATGGATGTTTAACATCCAAAAGCCCAAAGATAACTTGTGCACAAAATTAGCGCCGGGTCGTCATTGGAACACCCTAACTCTGCTATTATGGGAAATGACATGGAGTTCAAAGGGTAAGTTTTTCCACATGCTAAAATTGGTTCCATTGAATCAATCATACCAAAAGACTACAAATTGTCGACAAACTCCTCAATATTGCCATGCACCTTATATGGATCCAGACCACAAGTCCTAGGCAGAGTGTTCAAACACTCATCATATTGGGTCAATCAAAGGTGGTAATTAAGGAGAATTGCTTTCACTCAAAGTGAGAAGTCTTTACTGATTTCTCCTCACAAAGCTTTCTTAACGAAAGCACTATGGATTCACAAATCCATAAGGTGGTGAATAGTAAGAGCTTGTAGCACATGGTTTCACTTGCAGAGACCTAGCATGACATACCCATTGGTATGTGTGAAAATTATGTTCCTATATTGATAATCGGCGGACCAAACATGATTTGGATAGATTTGGATTATAAGTTCTAATGGACTTTGTATTCTAAATCAAAACATAAATCGCAACATACATTGTGTATGAATCAAGTCACTCCATGGCTTGATATAGTCAAGTTGATTGTGGTACAACCGACTAGGTGAGTTCCTTCCACGAAGGATGTCTCCCATCATTGATTTCACCTGTGTGACCATAGTAAAAATCCCCACAGTTTTTATACATCTCCTACGGTACATATCAAAACGGTAGTCATCATATAAGATAGACTTTGAGATGAAAGATTTGGGTAAAACCAAATTATGCTTAAGTCCATAACTTGAGCACCCACATCAGTTCTCAATATTCCATTGATATTGTATACCAATATCCAAATAATATTGGACAATTATACTACCAACAATATGGTCATTCAATCCCTAAATATGGATCAATATCCATTATGACCCTTGGGATAACAACCTTAGTGCCATCAAAGCGCTCATGTATCTTGCATATTGCAACAGGGCCCGATATTGCATTTGCGGATACTTGCTATATCTTAAAATAAGCGCAACTCTCCTATAACACCCGAAGGTGGGAGTGAAAGTGGATATCCACGGATATCTATATGGCATAAAGGATCTTGATTTATTATTTAAATTAAGATATGATCATGTGGAGTATCAAGATACTGGCTATTTAATCTCCTCTATATTGCCAGATCACATACTGATGTTATAGTGGTAAAGTTATCGTAGGAGTCATCAAACTTGACTCTAATGACTACTTCCACTCCTCATTCTAAAAGTATTACATAGACATGTATCACTTTATTGAATGATCACATTTGATTCATCGAATCACTAGCCATTATCCTCAATGATAATGCAACTTGTGTTGCTTGGATGTATACAAAGTTACATAAGGACAATATCACTATATTGCCTTCTACAAATGTTTTTCTTCTCACTAAAGTGAGGAGATAAACACCTTGCAAACTGAATCAAGTGATAACTCCACGAGATTTGTTCACAAAGCCCCTACCAATTCCCACATTTCACAATGTGTTGTTGAAATTGGTATGTGATGACTTTGAGAGTTGCAAGGTTCGGGGGAGACTCCTCTTGAAACTATAACCTGTTCAAAACATCATATTGTACTCTTCTCCCCTATGAGTTTTTCCTCACATAGGTTTCTCATAAGAGGTTTTTAATGAGGCAATATCAATACAAGTTCATATGTCATATCTCTTGTTTTCCTCACAGGGGTTTTTGTTTGGGATATATCAAAGACATAGCCAATGTCATATCTTACTGTTTTCCCCACGGGGGGGTTTTGAGAGGGTATCAAAGACATGCATATTATTACAATTATGATCCTTAGATCATATTTATTGTTCTCTAAACTTACTCATGGGTTTTCCTTCCAAGGTTTTTCCCCGTGTGAGTTTACAGTGAGACAATAATCAACATATGCCATACATTTCACCCCTCATTTTTCCCATTGGGTTTTAGGGAGTTTTAATGGCATATCCACACATATTTCTCCTCATTTTTCCCCAGGGGGTTTTGGAGAAATTACTCAATACATTGATCTCAAGGGCGGATTCGATCAAGGGGGAGTGTTACGAATATATTGTACAGGATGATCTCATCCTAACCACCTCATGTGGTTCCTTAGCTGCTAAGCCACAACCACATCTCTCTAACTTGGGGACTACTCCCCGCATGGTTGCATGCAAGGGAGAGGTTGCGTCATGTGGCTTGACGGTGAAGTTTTCTCCTTCTCTCCTCCCTATATATGTAACACCATGATCAATGAAATAAAGACGACGAGTTCATTGCCTATATTGTGTCTCTTTACTTTCTCGCAATTCTACTTTCAACAGTTTGCTGGTCTCATCGGAAGAATATATAATCATTTTTACAGGTTTGTATCCGCGTGCAATCCATACATTTGCGCCGTAGTCATTTGGAAAAATTATTGCCACTCCAAATGCCGAGATTCAATTCCTTGATCCACTACCTACATTGTCCCTCCTCCGCACAAATCCATCCTTCAAGGATATGACATGGAGGTTGATAATGAGGACCACGTGGAGGAGCGGATAACAAGCATGATGTTGAGGCGCATGCGGATGCGAGCATGGCGTGGAGTTCGACAGATGAGGGCGAAGCGGATCTAGGGCTCACTACCGCACATACGGCCTCCACCGAGCGCCAGACAGTGTACCGAGCGCCCTACGAGAAGCGCCCGGTAGAGTCTCCCTTTACCGAGAGCAGCTCTCGGAGAAACAAAGCTCTCGATAGAGCAAGAGCCCAACACTTTCGGTAACGTGGCTCCCTTAGTAGAGCCCCGCCCACCGAGAGCCATCTCTCGCAAAGAACCTCCTCCGGTGGAGTTAACGCCCCAACGTCGACATTGTCGACGGGCCCCTGCCGTCAACTATACCGAGCGGTAGTTTTAGGTGCTCGGTAGAATATGGTCATTCTACCGAAGCCAATGTGGTGGCTCTCGGCAAATTGACCTTAATTTTTTTTTTAGTTTTTCGATTTCTCATTCCACCTTGACAAACACAATTTAAAATAAGCCACATACATATCACATCCATACAAACTTGCATAATTTAAAACAAGTCACGGATATAGTTTCATGAACCTACATTTTTTATACAATAGAAGAAACTAAAACAAAGCTCATTTGGTGCCTACGCTACTAACTACTCCCTCCGCTTCAAATTATAAGTCGTTTGTAGTTTTTGGTACATCCATTTTGTTTTGCATCTAGAGTTAATAATATGTCGGTATATAATAAAATAAACAAGAGCTGTTTTACAATACTTGGATTTTCCTCCCATTTCCTCTCATTTCCTCCCTATTTTTTTAGTTTTTGTTCAAAAAGGGTACGTTAATCATTGCACCTTCCCCACTTGCCTCACCCCGCACCGCGGCCCCGACCCCCGGCCTCTCCCGTCTCCCTCCAAAGCAGTCCAGCTCTCGATCCCTCTTAGGGAGCCGCCCACGAACCCGCGGAGCCGACGCCCTTGAACCCGCCGAGCCGCCGCCCACGAAGCCCCTCCCGGGCTAAGCCGCCCCCCCACCCCCCCCGGTACACGCCCTCCGGAATCGCGCCACCGCCCGCCCTCGTCATCCCCATCGCCTGCCTCGCCGGGAGATGAATCAGGCACCCGGGACGGCGACTTCGGCGTCCCGGCAGGCTTCCGCGCCTCTAAGGGCGGGAAGGCGGGCGGGGAGAGGCGCGACCGGTGGGAGGAGATCCGGCGGGTGGCTGGCTCGCCGACGCGATTTACCTGGCCACGCCCAAGAAATCCAAGGGCGGCGCAGCCCCGGCAGCAGCAGCAGCGCCCACTGGCCTGCCGGAGCTCGTCGTCCACGCCCAGCACGCCCGGCGTCCCGGTAGCGAGGGCCACGGTAGCCTCAATTTTGTTATACCAAATGTTGTTGTTGGAATGCGGTAGTGTTAATCTGAAGATCCGAGCATTCTGTAGGAATATTGTGGTGTCGATGACTTGTGATTTAGAAATTTTATGATACACATCTTACCTGGTACATTTATACTTCCATCATCTCAGTCTATGCTTCTGTTATCGCTATCATTTGTGCTTTTTTCCTTCATCTACTAAAAATTAGTCTTAACTTTTAGTGATAATTTATTGCTTGAACGCTGAACTGAACCACAATCTTCAGCAACTAGGAAGTCAGGAATCAGGATGTGTTCATTAGCTAGTTTCTTTGCTTGAGCGTGTTCATTAGCTGACTTCTGGGCTAATCATGGAGCCAATCACCAT
Organism: Hyparrhenia diplandra; assembly: GCA_015847255.1. Lineage (NCBI taxonomy): Eukaryota > Viridiplantae > Streptophyta > Magnoliopsida > Poales > Poaceae > Hyparrhenia > Hyparrhenia diplandra. The sequence continues at coordinate 324,397 of JADLZK010011338.1, read as the reverse complement.
GAATGGTCTGAATGCTGAACTAAATCTCAACCTCATGACCTCAGTTCTATTTTTTCCCTCACGAATGCTAGTTTTGTTCCAAAAAATAATATTTTTGCTTTCCTTTGGTTACTATGCTTGCATGCATAATTTCCTATGTATAAGAATGGATTTTTTTCCTACAAAAAAAATTAGCGTCATCTTTTGTATTATTTATGTGATTCTGTATCAAATCTAGCTATTTGTTCACTAAACATGACTTTGGCTGTTGGGGCAACAAGTGGTCTGGTTAGATATTGTCAAATTTGTGGGCTGGTCGAAGGGTTGGTCATTGATGTCATTTTTAATACTCTTTCTTAACCTTTTGTAGGTGCTCATCTATAAACTTCGAGAGCACACTCGGGGTTCAAGCTTTCACATTGTGAGTGAATCTAAGCAAGAAGGTAAATATTTCAGTATGGGACCCTGATGACATATGCCTAAAGTTTCACATTGTGATTTAACCTATTTAACAACACTTCCGGCACTGACAAACAAAGATAAAATGGCAAATTTAAGAGTCACTTTGTGAAACACTGCCATTTTTAGGAGTGCTGCTTGACTACTATTGTGAAAAATTGCCATCTTTTTGTTTCATTAATTACGTGATCTAAGCAAGGATTAATCAGTCATTAAGTGGCTGGCTGAGGGGTCGCTGAAAGAAGACACGCCTCTTGGAACTTGAACTCGAAGTGGCCTTGTCACAAGAAGCCTTACTGCCAAGGTTTGATATTTGTAGCTAATCACCCCTTTCCATGTGATCTAATAATGCAAAGTGACGAGGACTTTGGGAAATAACAAAATGGCCCCTTTCGAGACCATTGTTATCATGTGATACTTAAACTTTCTTCCATGTTCCATAATGATAACAATGGTTTACTTAGATAAAGGTTCTACTTTATGAGTGATGGTGTCTATTTTAAAAAGAAACCTAAAGGTTCATACTACTACTGGTACTACATACTGTTATTTTTGCTTTGTTATAGAATGTCTTCCATAAACCTTATTTTGCTTCATATTGCTTTGTTTAGTTTTCAGTGAGCAGGTTTTTTTGCCTCTAATTCTTTTTATCTGTGCAGTACTACATTGATCCAGTCAGTGGATATGAACTTGGCCACAAAATGCATCGTGAGACCAAGGAAGAGCACCACCTTCAAAGTTCATATGACAGAAATTCAAACTCATGTGAGTTCCTTGGAGCTTTTCTTATCTGACTGCTATGTATTCATCCATCAGAAACTATAGGTGATTGCCTAGAATTCTTTTTGTTTATGTCTGCCTGCTGGTCCCCTCCCTCAAGTTTGCTGATTACTGTTACATAATTTTGTGGAATCAGACAAGTTCGTCATCTCAACACACGAGGTCTGGTACTGGTGATAAGGGTATTCAGTGTGAAATATTAACTTCAGATGGTTCATGGTGCCATGGGAGGAACTGATTACTCAATATACTGGAAATGATACTGAACATACCATGTTACCAGAGCCTGAGAGCTTGAAAGCAAGTCAAGGGTATGGCAACAAGCCTGACACTTTGGAACACATGAGTTTTAAAAGGTTGAAAGAAGTTGATGATAAACCGGACGATGAGATGCATGAGGACGATAATACAACATAGAAAGCTGATAGTTTTACACAATCTTATGTACTTTCAGCTATGACATACGAAAAAAAAAAATTTCTGATCTGGCTTTGCCCTTTTCTGATCCATTTCCCTAATATAGTCAAATATCTGTAGTGCTTGGCTTTGTCCTTTCCTGATCTGGCTGCGTTCCAGACTGCTGAAAGTAAATGTCTTGTTCCTAACAACTCGTTACATGTTTACTTGGTTATCAGTAGGAAACACATGGAAAGGCCAATTGGCCTAGCAATTTCAGTAAGGCGATCAAAACACTGGCAATATTCTGGGTCGGCCACATGCTGTTCGAATTGGCCAAAGGCTTTAGGGAATTTGGATGGACCCAAAATTTTGCCAGCTGAAATTCAAAAAATCTGCTGATCCCGCGGCCAACGAACGCACGAAGGAAAAAAATCCCGCGGCCAGCGCGCCCACGCAATGCAAAAATCCCATTGCAAAATTTTACGAAGAGAAAAAAAGAACCGCGTGGGTGAGAATCGAACTTGCAATCTCCCCACATCGTGGGTCTCACGCCGCTCACGGATACCAGTAGGCCTAGATAAGGTTTTTTGTTAATGTGCACCCGTCACAATATTTAATAGGGACAATATAGAAAAATTACCCTTGCCTAATGACTTCTTGGTATGCACAATCATGTCCTAAACGACCTCTAATCCCAAACCAGAGGGAGTATAGTCATGTGAGAATGTGGTGATACACATACTTCACAATCATGACCATGTCTCACAAAAAGTCATGTGACTTTCCGGTGAGAGAGGTTCATGGTTGTGATGAATCTAGAAGTGTCACTTTATTTAAATCAATTTGAAAAATTAATGGCATGATAGTGGAGACAAACTATGATTTTGCATGCATTTGTGGAATTTTCGGACAAAGGTTACCTATTATTGTGATTATTTGATGATAAATTGAAGAATAAATGTTAAAATACCCTAATCTCAGTAGAAAAAATCTAAAAACTTGTATGGACAACTCATTTTGGTGTATGATCATAAAATAAAATTTTCAAATGATTTAGAAAATATGGTGATACACATCCTTCACAACCATGAACATGCCTCACATAGTGTCACGTGACTTAGTGAGAGAGGTTCATGGTTGTGATGGATCTGTAGTGTCACTTTATCCAAATCATTTGAAAAAATTAATGACATGATAGTGGAGACAAACTATGATTTTGCATGTATTTGTAGAATTTTTTCGACAAAGTTTACCTATTATTGTGATTATTTGATGATAAATTGAAGAATAAATGTTAAAATATACCTAATCTAGGTAGAAAAAATCTAAAAAACTTGTATAGACAACTCATTTTGATGTTTGATCATAAAATAAAATTTTCAAATGATTTAGAGGATGTGATGATATACATCCTTCACAACCATGACCATGTCTCACATAGTCACATGACTTAGGGAGAGAGGTTCATGGTTGGTCATGGTTGTGATGGATCCGTAGTGTGACTTTATCCAAATCATTTAAAAATATTTAAATTAAAACAAAGATAAAAATGACAAAAAAAGCCAAATAGAAATAAATAACCAAAAATGTTAAAAAGCAACTACAATGGGTTTGGGAACATAGGTGCCAAGGATCAAACTATAGAGGCCTAACCATTGTGCTACTCAAATGTGTTCGTTAGTAAGCTAACGCTTCTGAGTTTTAACTTTAGTGGGGAGGATCGGGGAGCCAACCGCCTGTACGCGTTCCCACGGTCCAGAGCGATAATGGGCTGTGGCCCAGAGAGAAAATGGAGGTGAGTCCTAGAGCGGGGAGAAGGAACTCAACTCTTAGTCCCACCTCGCTTGTGAACCAATGAAGCACACAAAAATGAAATGGATCTCACAAAAATCAGGATAGGAGCATAAAGAAAACAGATCCAATTGTGTGTGTTTCAGTGTTACAGAACTCTTTTGTCCAGCAAACTGAATTCGCCAGCAAAGCAATCTCACAACTTGATTCAACACATTACCATACATGCAGCACAAACAAAGTGCCATCGAGTAAACGAGTGCAAATTTACAACACTTCTGGCACCGACAAACATCAAATACACACAATATTTTTTTTAAGAAAAAGGACATCAATTCTGAATGACAAGCTGCAGGCGTCCTCCTGCCCAGCAGCGCAGGAACTTGCTGACGCGAGGGAAGAATCTTCGCCTTCGTTGTCTTCGCTTGCAGGGGCACATCGTTGGGGCTGCTCCTCCCCGACGCGTCCGGCACCGGATGAACGACGCGGCCACACTGTCTCCATCAACCATCTCTGCGCTTGATGAAGGTCTGGCTTCAGGTTTTGGAGCCTAACTACCCTTGCGGCGGCACTTCCCGTTCTTCTCTCTCTCCATTTCCTCAATTCCTACTTCATGGCCAGCTTGCCTTCGGTCGCCCTGCCCACCCGCTCGGTTGCAGTGGCCAGTACTGTGCCTGCTTCTGTTCTTCCAAGGCCGAGCGTGCTCACATAGTGACAAGTGACGACGGCAGCTGGACCTTGTAGATGTTGTTGTTCATGGAGTCTACCACGAGGGGTTGCCGGTGGAGGTAGTCTCGAAGGCGTGTGGCTGGATCCCCAGCTTGTTGACGGCTGGGCTTGATGCTCCAGTACAAGACCATCGTGTGCAGCGGCTGGATGCGGAGCTTCCACGCCGGCGATAGACCGGACCAGCTTGCTCGCCCACGCGCCCACCATCACGGCATCACCACGCACTTGGCGCCGGCGCTCGTCGTGGTGACGACGCCTCCCCCTCCTCCTGGGATCCTTACTGACGCCAACGACCTCCGTCCTGTCCCCTGACCACGACACTCTTCTTGACGGCGAGCGCCTGGAACATGGCCACGGCCTTGGTCACGTTCAGGATGCCGCCGCCGCGCTCGCTCACCGCGGCCACCGACCCGTCGCCGTCGGGGACCCGGAACGCGACGCCCCACCACCCGTTGCCACCGCGCCAGGTCCGCGTCCTCCTCGGCACCGGCGCTCCTAATGACGGCGAGCAGCGGGCGTTGCTTCAGGGCCCATGGACAGCTGCGGCGCCGGGGTTAGTACGGTGTAGCCCGACTCGGCCTCCCACGTCGAAGTCGAAGCGTTGGCCGTCGTCGACAGCCACGAACCTGGTGCGCGGCGGCCGGAGGTCCGGGTTACTTGCGCTCATCGTCGCCTCCCACTCGGTAGACGCCGTGACGAAGTGGTCGTCATCGCCGCCGCCGACGGGTCACCGCCGCCGCGCTCTGCCTGCTCCACGGGCGCGTGCAACTCGCCGCCCGCACCCTACCGGTAGCTGGGAGGGCCTCTGCCTCGGCGAACGGGAGCGCGGACCTCGCCTCCTGCACGACGAACCGGCGGTGGCGCCTTGGATGCGCGACGAACCCTAGGAACACTAGTACTAATTCTTTTTAAAAAAATAAGAAGAAGATATTCATCTAACTATACTACTCAAAAACATTATGTTTGCATTTATAGAGTTACTGTTTTACCCTTAATCAAAAAAAAAAAACGAACTACGAAATGCAATTAACGCCTGATCTTAATCCCCACACCTGCAGAGGAAACGGGAGGAAATTTTTTCCCCATAGCCCACCGACCATAGACACATCATTTTCCTCCCGTTTCCTCTACCCCATTTCCTCTTGTTTCCTCATGCCTTCGTTGTCGCCGGATCTATCGCTCCTCGGTCGATGTGAGCCATCGATTTTTCCTCAATTATTGTAAAAATTTCAATAAACAAACCTGAAAAGTCAAAGCGATTTATAATTTGAAATAGAGTAATACTTATTTATTTATAAGAACATTTCACAGGCTTTACTGACAGCTGAATTCATCGCATGCTTGTTTTCAAATTAATAAAACAAATCAAAAGGAAAACGAACTAACTAACATTTGCATCGTTTTTATTTCTGGAGGATTTTTATTTTACGATGGGTCCTTAGAAAGATCAAGGAGATGACTTAGTTTAATTTCTATACGTAGTACAATTTGAAATAGTGATGCATTAATCTCTATCTCTATATATTATAACATAAAAAAGAACAAAACGCGGACACTTTTTGGTGCAACTTTTGTTTGGCTCACGCACACCTCCCCATGCGAAACCACACCCGCACACTCTCAACGCTAGAAAAAAAGAAAGAAAAAAAAATGATTGGCCATTAATCATGCTCCTCCCCTTCTTTTTGCAACAATTGAAAATGAAAGAAAAAATTGATTGGTCATTAATTATGCATGCATGGCTAACGCCCTCTTCCTTATTTCTTTTCTTGTGACATATTTAAAAGGAAAGAAAAATGATTGGTCATTAATCATGTATGCATGGCTAATGCCTCCTTCCCCTTTCTTTTTTGCGATAAATTTAAAAGGAAAGAAAAAATTGATTGGTCATTAATCATGCATGCATGGCTAATGCCTCCTTCCCTTTCCTAAATCAATCCACATTAATCATGCATGCATGGCTAAAGCCGATTTCCGTAAATGAAAACAAATAGTCGGGGAACTTCTATCTCTCATACAAAGGCGCGCCATGCTCTTTCTAAATCTGGATTCACGACCCAGGGAACAAAAAATCTCTCGCCGTGAAAATTTCGTGACAGACCCATCCTCAGCCCCCGTGTGCAAACGGCTACACCGCTCGGCTTCGGCTACCCTCCCCACCCGTGCCCTCAACGCGGGCGAGGCGCCACATCGCGGCCGTCGGCACGCACTCACGATCCGCCCGGCTGCCCTCCAATGTTGGGACTCCTTAGCACCGCCCGACCATTGCGGACGCGCGCCGCCCTCGGCGCGCCGCCGTCAAGGACCTCGCTGACCTGCAACGATGAGACTCCCCGCACGCTTGGACGTCCCCATCCACTCCGACCAGCGCCTCCTCCCGGCTGCCACCTTTGCGCCGCCGGCGCGCCTTCCGCCGCCGCTGTCGTCATGGATGTCGCGCCACCTTCGGGCGTGCTCGCGGGCCTCAGCGTACCCTCACAGCCTCCTGCCATTCGCCCGTGCTCCAACATAGGTAGAGCTCACCATGCCAAGGACCAACTCCGCGGACACCATCACGTCGCCGAGCCCGCCATTGTGCCGCCGCTCGCGCCGATGCGACTACGCGAGGCGATCTGCTAGGGCCTAGGGGTGGCCACGCGCCCGTCGGCAGCAGCTCTCCTCATGCCTCCGCAATTCTGGCCCGGGGGATCTATGGCAGCCTTGGCGTAAATCATTGACTCAACGTGGCGGCGTGGTGCGATCTATGTGTTTTTTAGTTTCAAACATTGTAATCTTATCATGCGATCTATCTGTTTTTATATAAAATTTAGTTATCCCGTAGCAACACATGGGCGATGCTAGTATGTGTTATATGCATGAAAATTCAAGATACGTCCTTTGTCTTCTAAGCACACATACATTTCCACATGTAAGACCTAATGATTAGTGTTAGCGATTACTGTTAATCCGAGTTAAAAGGGAGTTGGCTGTTTCTCTCTATGTCTAGTTCCTCATTGGATGTCTATTTATTAAGTGTCATGTGTCAAAATAGGCCTCGCCGGTGCAGGCCCAAAGGGGCAGGCCGCGCGCGCCTGGCTGGCTGGCCCGCCTGCCACATCTGTCATCATCCTTTGCTTCGTCATTAATTAATAATTATTTAGAAATAAATATTTAGAAAAAAAAAATAAATTGTTTTGTCAAGAGGTATTCGATCTATAAGGAAACCATGCAAGTCTTCCCAGCCAGGCCCAGCCTTGGACGTGGGCAAGAGGGGCGACCGCCCTGGCCCCCCAATCAAGAAGGGCCCCTCCCCAAGCACATGTAAACACCAGTGATGAATGTTGTCGTGCACGTGAGAAGGAGCGCAGTCTGTAGATAGATTAGATTAAAAGAAAAGAAAATACAAGCTTTCGCGAGAGGCGAGTCGCTGGACTTGACACACACGGTGCAACCTCCGCACTCGCTTATACTCCGCCGTCTACCCAACCCAGCGATTAGATATACTAGGGGAATCTCCGTAGCGTTCTGCGGGAATTAAGAAACAATGCAATGATCATAAGAGAAAATTTCACGATATCATCTCTCGCACGATAGTGTAGCTTATATAGAAAGGTGAAATACCAGTGTATTGAGTATAGACAACTATTGAGAAATAAAATGAGCTAAAATGTTAACCACTAAGTATTAGAAGATGAATGAATGGCTAGTATCTTTGCTGCCAGATTTATTTTCTTAAGATGAAATTTGTTACAGTGTAGCATTACTATATTATATTCTATATATACTGTATAAAAAAAGGAAAAAAAAACTCTCTTCGATCACCTTAAACCACTCGATTTTTGTGTAAAAAAAAGAGAGAAGATTCATACAATCTTATCCTATCCTATCCTAACCCAATTTACCATCAGCTGTAATTCACATGCTAGCCTAGAGATTAAAAAAGGGAGTGGGGGGATGTCGGGCTACTAATGGCTAGATATAAAAAGACAATATGTACTGAGGGGTAGATAAACCAACTAAAGTTATGGCAAACTAAAACAAATAACTGAACGCCCACGTTTCGTTGTCTTCCTTGGTGGCGTCCGGAGGCCAGGCCTGGCGCCCTAGTGGCCTCCCGTTATGGCGACGTGCCCTGCATTTGCCCATGTCCTCCTCGCCGCCGCGCTCACCGTGTCCGCCCCGTGCGGAGTGGGAGACGGAAGCACGGTTGGACAGGATGCCGCCCTGATGGCGTCGCCGCCGGTTGAAGCCCTAGACGCCGGGCAGACCGAGAGGAAATGACACTATCTGTCTTGGCATTCAAAATTCAGATATAATAAACTGTTGCTAGACATTGCGATTACAAAGTGTAGTCAATATATATCGTCTGAAGTCAATTAGAAGGTTACGTATGTGTACCTTATGGGTTTGGATGCGATCAAGAGATTGTCTGAGAGATTGCTCCATTCCTCTTATGTGGTCAATATTCTCAACTTTATAAGGATCGGTCCAATAACTGAAAAAGAATTGCCTTGCTGTCTTTTTTGGCCCATTATTTCTGTGATAGGATAATATGAATTTTATATCAATTCCATAGACGATGCTTAATGGAGCCATGCATCTTTAACAGGCCGGATCATGTATCATGAAAGAAAAATCACAGCAACACTGAATGGAAAGGTTTCAAAAGATATGCATCCTTATACTTAGCATTTATCGAATCGATACATAATTTCTTTCTTATGCTGCATGATCAAGTGAGATGATGATATTCACCTGAGATGCTTTTGAACCTCGGCCATCTGACATTGCAATGAACCCAGATGGCCTGATAATGACTCCCTGTCAAATTAACAAATCCAAACACGTACCATTGGAAACATGAAGAAGGAAAAACAAAATCACATGACTTACTTGTTCTAGTTGTCAAATCATTATACTCTACCTCGACTTTCTGACCCCTGCAATTGATTCAGAAATAGTAGAATGTCAGTGATCTGCTTGTAATTAGGCATTTCTGTTACTATGAGGATTCTAATTTGAAAAAAAAATGGCAGAATTACCCGAGCCTAAGAAGTCTTCAATATTTACATCGTGGTCTAGCTTCTTGAAAGTCTTCTTTTTAGGGCCTTTTGAGCACAGCAAAAGGGAGATTGAGGTCATGCATGCATTCTGAAAAATGTCATGGTAAGAGATTTGACAAATATAATCTTGTTGGTTGAGATAACGTAAGAATTTGATGGAACAAAAGCAAGAAGATTTGCTTGGCGCGCGATGTCGCGATGATGAGTGATCGATCGCCGTCGCCGATGGAGATGTCGACCTTCTTCCGGAGCCGGAGCTGCCCTCTCGTTTCTGCGCGAGCCGCCTCTCGAACCTTGTCTCTTGGCCTGATGGCATCGCTGCCGAGGCCAAAGCTATCCGACGACGAAAGCAGCGGCGCGCTCGTCATGCATCGGGCGGTGCAATGTCGCCCTTCGCGCCTACAATCGCAAACAAAACCAAGCCAAGACCACCGCAGTGATTATCATCTGAATCCATGAAGCAAGCAAAACGAGGATCGGATCGAATTGAGCGGCATCACCAACACCGGGCCGCTTAATTAATTACCATGTGTTTGCCAAACTTGATCTCCTTCGCTTCCACACCGCCGATGCCGATCTCGCGCCGGGCGACGACGTTACCACGGTGACCGTGGCACAACCGCGGGCAGGGGCAGTGGTGCGGGCATGGCCCGGGCGTCCCGCGGCGGCCTCGAACGGGTGACGGGTCCCCCACGCCAGCCGCCACCGGTGGTGACGCCGCCGTCGTAACCCGGCCTATACATTTTGGAGCCGTATTTCTTCTACACACCAGGGGGCACCGTAAACATAATCACGCATAATCGGATACACATCAGGGTGCACATGAGTATTAATACCATGAAGATTCAAATGAGTTGAGATTCAAGCATCACGATTCACATGTGTTAAATTGTAAAGCACAGAGGAGCATACCGTGATTGAAGGAGGCTTTGAGGAAGGAGATGGGATGCGATGTTGGGCTGCTGCCAGAGGCTCCTCTCCCGCTGCAAGCGTCCCGCGGCCGCTCGCGCATCCTCGTCTGCGGGCCGATGCCGCCTCCTCTGGGCATCCAGGGGCAGCTGGGTCTAGAGACCGCGAGCGAACGGGGATCGGGGCGGGGCCTAGAGGAGGGGCAGCGCCGGCCGAGGGGGACTTCGATTCGGGGAGGATGTCCGGCCGCCGGTTCCCATGGGCGAGGTCGTGCCCGCCCGCCGGTTCGCTGCGGCGGTGAGGTCGTCCGTCTCGGCAACACAACGCCGCTGGTCGAGGAAAGGGGTCGCCGCACCACCGTCGGGGAAGGGTCGGGCCGCGGCGCCGTAGGCCTGGCTGCGCGGGGGAGGCGTGGCGGGTGGAACGGCGCGCTGGAGGATCTCGCGCGTCGGGACGCCCGAGGCCCGGTGGCGGGCGGCGCGCGCGCGTCCGCGCTAGCCCGGGGATTCACGGGTGACAAGCGGAGCGCCAAGCGTGGCCGAGCTCGTGGGCGGCTCCGGGCGAAGTTGCGGCAGGCGGGCGCTGCGGCGGGCAGCGGAGGATGGAGACCGAGCGGATGGATGGGATATACATACAAATAAGTGGGAAGGGGAGGAGACCGAAGTCGGCAGCGAGGTGAAGAGGCCGACCCACGACGCGCGCCACCCGGACGGAGAAAAAAGCCTCGCCATGTTTCAGCTTACCACCGGTAGGGACCAATCACAGGCCCGAGAACTCCCTAAGAATTGCTAGTGGGGATCTCCTATATAAGAGTTATAGATAGATATGATATGAACCTCCACAACTAAGGGCAGCTTTACTTGAGTTAAGATAAAGTTGTAGAACTAAAGGACAGGAGTGATGCAAATAGTTTATTTGAAGTACTTGCACTTGTAGAGAAACGATTTTCCATCGAAGAGCTTTAGTACCGACCATTTTTTAACATCGGCCTAAAGAAGGTACTAGTCCCTGGTTGATATCTCCAACCGGGACTAAAATCCTCGCTCCACTCCCCGCCCAACGGATAGTGGTGCGCGATTTTCGAGCAGGGGACCTTTAGTGCTAGTGGGTGGTTCGAACCGGGATTAGAGGTATAGTTTTAATCCCTAAGTTGTTGCAAACCGACTATGATAGTTTATCCCGGGTTGTGGCTGAACGCTGAACTAGTGGTCCATCATTTGGTCCTCGGTTATAAAGACCAACCGGGATTGAAAGTTTGCACTATGCATAGCCCCGACGCCCCCCACACACACACAAAAAAACAAAGCCAACACAGTTATTGCAAACCTGCACGTAAAATATCGTTACGCACTGTAGTTCACCAAAGCGGTGCACACAATAGAAGCACACAATGTATGTACAAAGGGCCCTGGATTTTAGTTTCGCCCCGGGCCTCCAAATATTTAGGGCGGGCCCTGTTCCCAAGACTATAGACACAAGGGAGATGTAATCGCTTGGATCGAAAAAAAATAAGGGGTAACACCCAACAACTTCACCTCTCCAAACCCTAGGCTCTCTCTCTTCCCTCCCCATGCACGCACACGCCGTCACCATCACCGCCCACACCAGCAAAGATGCGCACGCACCCCGCCCCACGCCACGCTGTGGGTCGCTACGCGCCCGGCGCCGTGTCGCCCTCGCCACTCCCTCGTCACCACCCGGAGCTGCCGACGCCATCATCGCCGCCTCCCCTACCGGCGTTCGCCATCGCCGCCCACGCCGTTTACGCCATCACGCCGAATGCCGCCGCAGCGGCCGCCGCCGCCAACGCCGCCGCCACCACGCGTGTCACACCGAATCGATCCGGTTTGTGGATACCCCAGTATCGGAGACCGGTGCGATCCAACCACGCCGCCACCGCCGATTCGATGGTTGTCCCACCGCCGCCATACCCGAGATGATCATGGAGGCCATCTACGTGCTTGGACCCGAGAACGCCGCCTCTACAACCTACCGGGGAGGCCCTATAGCAGAGGCGCCTAGCATGAAGGACACAACACTTCGCCTCGTAGATCCTCAACGCCCTCCGCCACGCTTCATCACACAACTCAGCATCGTGCAAAGGACATGATGACATCGACAACGACATCACCAGCGGCAACTCGGCTATGGCGCTGAAGACTTGAGGGCCAAATCAGCCGCTCCCTCGATCCTCGATCGACGACATGAGGTACCTGCCACCCACATCGCTCCCCCTACCGTCGGCCGTCACTACCCTGGTGGCCCTCATCCATTCTCAACTTGCTACACCGATGGATCTACAACCTACATGGCAATCAAGAGAACCATCAAGCTCCAACTAGGAGCAAGAACTTGGCGCCACCCAAGGTGATTGGCGCTCACCTACCGACAACCGCCAACCATGCCGGGCATCACGACAAGCACCGGGTCGACGGAGGAGTACCCACAAAACTTCTTGCCATCGGTGCCAATCTTCTTCCTCAACAACCACCGCTACTATGCCCTCGAATTATCAAAGGTGCTACGGGATGTTCTCCAACCAAAGTGAGAGATCCTTACGCACACTTTTTTGCGGTTGGCTTTCACCCCTCGAGGTACTGCGCCACCGCTCACGCACCTCTCCGAAGACCAATGGAATTCCATCCGTGGAGCCAACACGCAGCAAAAAGTCAGGCGTCTTCATCTTCGCCCAACACTTTTTCTCAGATACAAGTGGACGCAACAATCTTCGGACCATGCTACTTCGATCGACCCATCAACAACATCAATTGCACGTAACCACAGCACGAAGACGCGTTGTCGTGGAAAGGGGGAGAGATGTCATGTGCCAAAATAGGCCCCGCCGGCGAAGCCACGCGCGCTATCGGCCGACCGCCACCGCCACCCGATCCGGCATCATCCTTTGCTTCGTCGTTAAGTAATAATTATTTAGGGAATAAATATTTAGGGAAAGAAATAAATTGCTTTTGCCAAGAGGGTTTCCCGATCTATAAGGAAACCTCCTAGATATTTCTTAGCACGCAAGTCTTCCCAGACTATAAATACAAGAGAGATGAAATCGTTGGATCAAGAAAAATAAAGGGGTAACACCCAACAACCTCGGCTCTCTAGCCCTAGGCTCTCTCTCTTACTCCCCATGCGCGCCGCGCGCGCGCGCCATCACCGCCCACACCAGCAGTACGCGACGCGACGCGTGCGGCAGCGCGCCCGCCCGTGGCGCTTAGCCCCGCCGCTAAGCGCCGTCGTGGCCCCCGCCACTCCCTCGTCACCGCCGGAGCTGCTGTACGTCATCATCGCCGCCTCTTACCTCGCTGTTCATCGTAAGCCTACATCATCTACCTACGCCACCACGCCGCCCCAAACCAGCCGCCACCGCCCCAACGCCGCCGCCACGTGTCACGCCGGAATCGATCCAGTTTTGTGACAATAAGGGTCTACGAACACTTATCTTTATTGTACAAAGTCAGGGGCTATTTCTAATGAAACCCACTTACGTCATCTGGTCTCTAACTACACGCATATATATATATGGTTAGGCCGACCATTGCTTTGCTACTACTTGTGACACCCCATGTTTTCACCACCAAGGTAAAAATATCGGTTCATGAATTATTACCTAACAAAGTGACGTCTTCTCGAGTAATGACCCTAATCAAAGTGTTGCAACAAAATAATAGTCAGGAGCATACAAAAATTTGTTACTTTTAAGGACAAGAGAATATAATAAATATTATCTAAAACAAAAATAATCATAATTCTTCATCCCAATATAAATCATGTATTTCTTCTGTAAGTTCCTTGTGGATCATGTGCTCGGCATATCTCATCTTTTCATCTAAAGGGGAGGACTAATAGCAAGATTGAGCACAAAAGTACACAACAAGCATAAACTATTAATGAAATGCATTCCTAGCCATTTCTCATAGCATTTATTACTCATAGATCATTTAAAAGTTGCTTATTTTAAAAAATAACTTAATAAATCTATTATCACCCATATTATAGTGATAAAGTACCTCCTATATATGCCCCTAAGCCTCCAATCCAGGAGACATGACATGAATTCATGATTTAACCTTGCACAGGATTGTGTCACTTTACACGTGATTACCTTGACCAATTCCCCATCACACGTGCTCACGGTCGAGCTCACGTCGCGACATGCATCTTGCCTTTATAGATACTAGCAAATATGCCCGTCGCGTTGCCACGGGAGTCAACACGTATTGAAATTGAACTTCAAGATGTTCTAACTTGTATGAGTGTGAATCGCGAGTCTATATTATGTGCGGGATACATAGAGTAATACTCAATATGTATTGTAATTGAATTCTTTATTAATCATTCTCAATACGAATTTCATACGAAGTCAATGCCAGCGGCATGGCCCTGCACATGTGCAAGCTGGACTCCTTGTCTCCAAGATAGAGTTGGAATACAATTTCTAATAGAAGTAGAAGCTAAGTCTAATATATGTATATAACCCTCGTAAAGGGATCAAATTCCTATCTCGCTTTGCTTATGGCTCTCGGAGTTGGTTAGGAAGGGGCATGGGTTGGGCGCCTGGAATTTTCTCATTTTATTAGTAGCTATAGATACTTGTGTCAAAAAATGTGGCGTGCATCGTCGCACCACGTATGAGTTTCACACAAGACACTCCATGTCCGTGTATTGCAATAGTTAAAATTTAACATATGCAATTAAGTTATCGAAGAAGCATGGAACTTGCATGGTGTATATAACCTTACTTGTGACATAGTTGATCTCAGATAGTTTTTCAACAACTTCAATTTTGAGAAACTCCTTTCAGCTGAAGCTCAATCACAGGTATAGTTAAGAGAATCAATAGACAACTAAAACATCTGCATGGCAATCTGCAACTCGTTTTCTCTTATTCCTTCTCTGAGCACCTGACAATTATTTATTGGGCGACATCTAAGATCTAATCAAATTTTAGAAAAACAAATAATGATCACCATATATCTAAGACATAGACACTAAAAAAATTACAACTATTAAATAAAATTATTTTAAAGAATTGAGAATAAGATTTACCTTGCTGATTGCCTGATCGCCGGCCGGCAGTCCACCACCAGAGTCAGGCGCGGCCGGTCGGTGGTACCCTACGGCCTGCTCGTGCTCGGCAGAGCACCACTGCGTGGAAGTCGTACGGGACGGCTTGATGTAATCGCGACTCGCGTGGCAGCATCGGAAGCGAAACGGACGAAATAAAGGCACGTCTCACGAAGGCATCGCTGATCGCTCTATTTCTATACTGATTTGCTGTTGGGCCCCTCTTTCTTAGGCCTCCAGCCGCCGATAGATGTTATTATTGTGTAAAATTCTATGATATTCGTTTGCTCAGCTTCTAAATGGGCTTAGGCCACTATAGTCTTCTTAGCCTTGAAGAAAGCTAACAATTAATTAAAGGTCCAGATGACACGCAATTTAGAAGCTAGCCCATGCAATGTTCTGCCAGCCCAATTATATACTCGATCGATCTGTGATCCTAGCTGGTCCTCCCGGTATAAATTAATCATCGTTAACCTAGGTAGGGCTGCTAGCACGCAGCCGCCATTTTTGTGACAAGCATCAAACCTAGCGCAACCGCACCACCGTACCAAAATGCTCAGCCGGATTCTTTTTTTTTTTTAGAAGGGCGGCAAAAGCTTTGCCGCGATTTCTATTAGACGAAAAAGAAAAGGCAAAGTGCCAGCCCAGTTTTTGACCGGAAACCGGGCCGAAAAAAACCAAACAATTGTGGAGGGTACCCTACTCCAACAAAGACACCTAGGTACCAAATCAACTCAACTTGCGCCATCACTAGCGCCCACCGACTCAACTTAGGGAGATTCCCCCCTACCACTTGATACAGCTATACAACTTCGGATGGGAGAAAATAAATATGAAGTTCCGCTCGGTTGGATTGGGTGCCAACGCGAGCCACCATCCACAAATACCGGGTCGGATTGGGACATCGACCCGCGTAGCACACAACACAAACTACACCACCACCACCGGGAGAGGAGTCGAAAAGCGGGCCGTCGGCCTGCGCCGTCGTTACTCAACGCCGCCTGCCTCGGCCCTTTGCAAGCCCGGCGGCTACCAACACTCCTCCACCACGGGGACCATCGCCCCAAGGCACACACGCATGGTCGCCGCGTTCCCCGGCCTCAGGGCCAGCATCAGCCAAACAACCGTCCCGCACCGATGAAACCACTGATCCCGGCTACTGCTGTGTGGGGGCCTCGCCTCACCCAACGCCTCACACTCCACTAAACCACTGCCCAGACCGGATAACTGAAACCGTCGGGAGCACCACTTCCGCCCGCCCCATCACCGAGATCACCACCGCACCATGCGCATCCAGCCCAAGACCTCCGGCACCCATGGGCCCTCTCGCTCCTTTGCCGCCAACACCAAGACCAAGGCGCACCTCCAAAGCCGCTGCGCACGGGCCAACCACCCCACCTTCCACACCTCGTCACAAGTTGTGAAGAGTCTCGAGAAGCGGCGCCTCCAAGGACGACGCTGACGCCGCCGCCGCCGCCGCCCCGTAAACCGGACCGGTTTTCACCCCGAGACTCCATGCATCGACACGATGTCCCATAATGGTGTCCCCGGAAGAACGACGCTCCAAGGGCGCCGCCACCATTACCACCGGCAAGATCGTCGGGTGAAGGCTTTCGCCCGGATCGACACCGCACCTTGCGCACGCTCACAGACATGCAACAGCGACTCCCCACCGCCACCGCAACTCCCCAGCTGAGGAAATGATTCGGTACGTCACCGCAATGCCGCCACGGCACCGAGAGAACATACCTGGCCACCCAACCCTGCCACCGAGGCGACGTCGAAACCGCAGCCGACGAGGAAGAAGAGGGGGGGCACCACCAACACACCGCCTCCCGCCGCCCGTCCGCAGATGTCCGCCAACACCGCCCCTGACCTCAGCCGGATTCCTGTGCATCGTTTTGACGCGCTGCGAGCATTCTCTCACGCCCGAGCCTCGATTGCCCTACGGCAACCAATCGTCGGTCGATATTTGGCCCCAACGTGCAGCCAACGGCGGCTGCTCGGATTCGCCGCCGCCCACTTTGCCGCCGCCAAAGACAGGCGCTATGTGATCCTGAGCAGCTATGGCCGCCGCCACCGCCCCCGGTGATTCATCAATTGTTGCTGACGCCAATACCGCCGCGGAGTGCCGCACCTCCAAAGGCCGACGCCTGTGCATCTCCATCAGATGCGCCGCACCGCCGTCGAGCTCCAACCTCTACTACGACTTTCCGGAGAGCTCCAACGACCCCTACTACGACGACCACGATGACCGCATCAGAGTCGTCGCGGCCCATGGGGATTTGGTCCTGTTGAAGATGTCTTACCCACGATCATGTTGTGCGCCTGAATATTTCGTGTACAGGCCAGCGGCCGGCCGCCGGCCGCCGTCGCTGTCTCGGCTCGCCGATCTAAAGTTTCCAACCAAGCCTGAGAGCGTCCCAGCATCCTACTTCGACCCTCCCATCTTTCCAAGGCTCGGCAATGGGAGGATAGGCCTGCTGCGACGAGGCGAGAACGATGTCCTCGTGGTCCACGTCGACATGTGGTACGATGCGGGATGGGAAAAGGCCGTGTTCTGTGTGCTCCGCCCCGGCATGCGCTTGTGGGAGCTCATGGAGCCGGTGCCTGTTTTTGAGAACGGATGTTACGGGTCAACCGAAGACGTCATCTGCGTTGGTGATCGGTTCCTATGCTGCATTTGGTACAGGAGCAGCTTCTTGCTGTGCGACATGGCTCACGAGGCGAGCCCCAAGGTCCGGTTTGTAGGTCTGCCTCTGGAGGTGGGGCTCTGCGGCTACGGCTACGACGACAACTCGGTGAGGGTCCAACGCATGGGTGCTGCCGGCGACAGCAGTGTGAGGTTCGTCAGCATCCACCCAAACTGCTGCAGGAGTGTCGACCCCGATGACCGCGAGTTAAACAGCAATGACGACCATTACTATAAAGACTGCTGCTGCCGTGAGCCTAGTGTTGGAGCAGCACCGCGACACCTAGGACGCCATGTTGGCACCCCCGCTTGGTTTTCACCATGAAGACCTGGACGATGAATCTCAGCATGGACGAGCCACTTGAATGGGTAGAAGATGAAGAGATCGACGGCGAAGAGATCTGGGCGCTTCCGGGATACGAGGGCCTCCCGCAAGCGATTCCGGAGTGGCCTGTCATGTGCTTGGACAAACCCAACGTCGTCTACTTTCTAGTCTCCAATTATCACTTCACCAAGGGCATGGAGAAGAAATGGATGGTTCAGCTCAACATCACCACCAAAACCCTAATGTCAGTCGTCGAGCTCAGCAGCAACGATGACTACAGCTGGAGAGACGACTACTCCTATCATTTGCCGGCAGAATTTCAGTACTAACCAGAGAACACTTGGTACTGGTAGGCTCCCAGTAGAGTTTGTCATCGGAAGCATATATATATATCATTTTACATGGTTTGTATCACCGTGGGATCCAAGCATTTATGTGTTGTGATTTGGAAAAATAATGCCACTCCAGCCATTCCTTTTAAAAGTTGCTTCCTATCTCACATTATTTCTTAGTACCACTAACATTTCAGGTAATTGATGCTATACTTTCCTAGTAGATGGTGTTTGTCTAAGATTGGATTTTGATTAATGGATCATATAGTCCTATTAAGTTACATCTAGTCTATGCATGGTTAGGTTGGGTCATAGTTCCCTCCAAATAAGTTAAAGCTAGTCGATCTATGGAACAATTGATGTGTATACAAGTTCAACATTTTAGAAATGACTTAGAGTTCCTTTTCTCATCTTTTAGTTAATGGATTTTGTTCAAAATGTTTCATCAGTTCAGATATATGTTTGCAAGTGTTTGATCTAGATGGTTATATAGGTTTCACACATATATGTTGCAACACCATTTTCCATATGTTTCATCTGTTTAAGTCTATATTGCAATTGTTTCATATAAGTGTTGCAAAAGTAGATCTTAATGAAGGGCCGAGGAAGACAGAGTTAGTGCTGGAGGTGATGTGGGCGCCACAAAGTTGGGATCCTTATAGGCGTGTGACGGGACGCTGGCGCCACAAAGTTCTCTCCGCTGGTGCCGCGGACGGGACGCTGGTGCGGGCGTCGGGCAGCCGGGCGGCGGGGCGGTGGTGGGGAGGTGCCGGATCCGGCGGCAGCCGACCGGTGGGTCGGGCGGGCGACCAGCGGCCGGGCGGGCGGGCTGCCGGCATCGTGGGGGGAAGACGGCGGGGGGGGAAGGCGGTTGGTCGTGGCGGAGGTGGGAAGGTGCCGGCTCTGGGGCAGCAGCCGACCGGGCGGGTCGGCCGGGCGACAGCGGCCGGCGGGCGCGAGCTGCCGGCGTCCGATTGTGGGGGAGGCGACGGGGGAAGGCGGCAGTGGGCGGTGCGGGGCGGTTGGCGGAGGAGGATTGAGGTGGGGGGAGGCTGGATCCGGCGAGGGCGCTGCCGCGGTGGCGCTTAGAAGCGGGGGGGTGGGGCGCGGTGGGCGGCGGCGGTCGTCCGGCGCGTGTGAGAGCTGAGAGAGAAAGTGTGAGAGTGGAGTGAGTGTTGACTTCAACAGTTTTTTTTTGTCCTGGGGAGATGTTTGCCGAGCGGCAAATTTGACGAGCGCTCGACAACGACGATTTTTTTTCCCGGGGAAATTTTTTCAGCAGGAAAGCGCCCGCCAAGCCGCATTTGCTACTTTTGGAATTTCCAGAATTGGTTTTTCATAGGTTACACACCCATGCCACGACAACTGAACAAATTTTGGAAATTCGGAATTGGTTTTGTTTCTTTAGAATTTTAAAACAATGCACCCGTAACTAAACCGTCGTGTTTCCTAAACTTGGGCTTCGATATTTCATGTCAGTACTTGAATGAGGCCTCACATTACCATCACTAACAACAATATCATTTTTCCAATCAAATTTTCCACTCATTCAAAGGACTTGTAGGTCAAATTTGCCTTTTAGGAAAAAAAATCAAGAAAAGGATAAATAATTTTTAAATATAGAAAAAGTACAAAAAAAAATCTAATTTTTCAATATGATGTCAATAGTTCCCTAAAAAGTTATAGAAAAAAATGTGGGAGCCAAAATAAAAAAAAAAAAAAAAAAATTGGTTCACCGAAGCGCCAGGAGGCGCTTCGGCAAACATGTAGTTTCCCAAGAGCCCTGATCATTGCACTTTCGGCAAGCGCATGTTTTTTTGCCGAAGCGGGAGATGGCAGGGCGCCGACAAAGGGCACGACAGGACCGGGCGTTTTTGGGTCCGTCACCCTTTGACGATCGGTTTTCTTTGCCGAGAGGCGGCGCGCGGCAGATTCCATCTTTGCCGGCGATATCCTTCACCGAGTGAGGGCGCTCGGCAAACAGAGCTTTTGCCGGCCCGGTCTTCACCGAAGCGCGGTCCTCCCACCGCCCGGGGAAGGTCGGGCGTTGCCGAGGGCGCCCATTTTTTGGCGCCGGCAACGACCCCAGATGCTTTCGGCGACGGCGCCGCTGTCTGGTAGAGAAAGTTGATGTACCAAAAAGTCAAAGCAACTTCAAATTGAAGCTTTGGAGTAACTAATAATCATGATTGGTACGTACGTAACTCATAGTTTTGTCAACAAGTATGAGTGAATTCATTATTGACAGTACTTGTTTTTTTTTTTCTGTTCAAAGAATATTGATGATGTTGCGTGCCTTTTTGGAACAAATGGTCCCAAGAAAACTTGTCGTTGCGACAGAACATATATACAGATAATGCAGTTGAAATGATTGAAGAACTAATTCCGTCCGTCCATCGTCCAATCGTCACATCCATCGGCTCTGGCTATCTGCAGCAGCATCGATCAGGTAGAGACAAAAGAAGACGAAAGAGATTTCACTGATCCCCACAGATATTGCCGGTCGACGATTTGACTCCAGCTCCACGAATTTTCCGGTATCCACCCATCGACGATTCTTCCGTCGATCGATCGATCGTCTCCAGGAAGACGAAAATCCCCACCCAGCTCGGTGTCGTCACATCCAGCTACAAAGACGTCGAAGGATTTTCGTCATGAGTGGGACATCGATCATCACTTTGCCCACACTCCACTCACAGACGCGTGAGTGGGACTCTGCTCGATTTTCCGCGATTCAGCGTGAGGAGCACGCCTAGCGCCCTATAAAAGGGAGCAGCCCATGCTGCATCTGTTATTCCCTGCCATCGCCTCCTCCTAGACTGCATCTGTTACACAATTGCTACTGATCTTATTTTTCTCATAAAATCTCCGTTTCAACTCCGATTTGATCCATGTAAGTCGCATATATAGGTTCGTAACTGCATAATATACATGTTTATAATAGGGTCTGTCTACTTGGGAGCCGGCTGATTTTTGGCCACCAATCAGCCAGGTGATTTGGCCAAATAAATCACTCAGAAAAAGATGACAACAAAAATCCGGGTGAAAAAAAGGCTCAAATCATCCGGATGATTTTAACAGAAAATCATCCAAGACCATACTAAACCGAAATCTGGATGATTTTTAAGGAGAAATCATCCAGATTCCAAAAAAAAAAACCTAAACCAAACATTAAGCAAATCATAACACAAAAAAATCATACAGAAAACAAATAAAATTGATTCCCACACAGCAAAAGACAAAGATTTGATCCTTCAAATCAACCGGATGATGATTTGAGGCAACAAATCAACCACAAACTAACCAAACTGAAATCTGGTTGGATTTGAAAGCATCAATCAACCAGATTTTCTAACCTTACGATATAAATCTAACAGTCCAAAATAATAAGGCACTTAAATATTGTAATCTTAGGCAAAATAAATTTGTTACAAGTCCAAATATTAACTTACACCACTTGAATAGTAAAATTACAACATTAAAATAGTAAAATTACAATGCACATAAGACTGTAAATACTCTATAAGCTTGATATAAACAACCTGTAAAGAAATCCAACTATTTGAAATGAACCGTTGCAACAGCAACCTTTCAAATTTAATATTGGATTTCAAAGAAACATGCAGGCACTTCAATGCTGATCAAACATGTCAAGCTAACAGACGGCCATCACCCCAGATCTCTGCTTAAAAGCACATGCATATGTTCTTAATCCTGCATCTGAAACGACCACAGCCCAGCTAAGAACCCTAATCCAACAAATTAAGCTTTCCTAATGGCACTATGAATGAATGAACGAAATTCAATCAAAGATAGCCATTTCTTACATCTCTCACAAGGACTTCTTTATGTCGTTCAACATTTTTTTGACACAGCAATAGCCGCCTCCACCTGCATGAAACAAAGAGGTCGATAACAAAGATAAATAAGACAGAAGGCAAATAACATATATAAAAATAAAAATAGATGGCTTTTTATACAGAGAGCAAACAAGAAGTAACTGAAATCGAGTCACAATCAATGGTGTCAAAAGCATAAATCATAAGACCACATTTTTTAACAGTTGAACATGCTTCAGGACATGAATACTTGAATATCCCAAGCAAACCATGATGATTAGAGATCTATCAGATTGACAACCACATGAATACATTGCTGGAACTAGACACTCAGAGAGCAAACAACTACTATGAGTATCAAAAAAATGGGAAGTTTCTATGTAATAACCAGTTGTATTTAGAACAACCGGATTTTATCCATACACTTATACTGTCATATAACTATATTTACACCACCTTACTACTAAATTACAATGAATTGTTCAGTGTAATTTCTTAGACAAAGTGGTGTAATTTAGGTATTTCTATGGATTGCCAATATATATACCAAAATTTTAAGACAAATTTACAAATTATTTCTATGGAATGCAGATATCAAACAAATATATGTCAAATTGTTCACAAACATTCTTCACAAATTTCAGATAAAAACAAAAAAATCTCAGTGGAAGAGGAGAACCGAGCACCGAACAAACATGCTTCGTCGCGGCGGCACGAGGGGTGGCTGTACACCCCAGCACTCGGCATGTGCAGCACTGCCAAATTTGGATAGGCCATCTAACGTACATGCAAGCAATGAAGCATGGGCAACACTTAGTCCATCTACAGCATCAAACAGATATATACGCACCTTTCTTGTTCTCAAAACAGGGTCATTAACCTTCAGCCAACTGTTTCCTCAAACTGCAGCATAGAGATGACACCACTTGCAAGGTTAAAACCATATCTTCAAATAGAAAGGAAATTATTATTGCCATGGGTGCATAATATATAGATGATGATCTGTCATGATGCATACCTTGGATTGCAGCTGAATCGCCCTCAAGACGGATAATTTCTCCAATGAGGTTATCATGTCTGACACGAACAAGTTCATACATGGCAGCACCGCCCATTCCATCAGCCATGACCACAGGTCCAAAGATATACAATAACCCAACATGAAAGCTAATCAATACATCATTATCAAAGTGAAGCTTGTTATGGATATGACTATAGTGCAGAACATCAGCACAAGATTTCATATAGCTTAGAAATGAGACCAAGCATGGAAATTAACATACTAATTGCACTTCAACAACGCATGAAATCAAAGCAATCCATCCAATGAACCATCCTTGCTCTGCTCGAGATGAACACTGTCCATTGGTCCCACAATAGGTTTGCTGTCACCTATATTAAAAAAACAAAGTTATAAAGGTCTAGATTATCAAAAAGGACATATGCCCAGATTTTATCTATTGAAGACAAATAACATAAAAAAATAGTCAAATACTTCAAATTTCCATATACAAAATGGTTCAACAGAGAGGCAAATTTTATCTATGGAAGCCAAATAAGACAAAAATAATGGTCAAATAGTTCAAATTTTATCTATGGAAGGCAAATATAACAAAAGAAGGGCCATATAGCCAGATTTTTTTGCTATGGGAGGCAAGTATAACAAAAAAAAAGTGCCATATAGCCAGATTATTGCTATGGGAGGCAAATATCAAACAAATATAAGCCATATAGCCAGATTACAGTGTTATATAACAACATTTACACCAACTAAACACTAAAGTTATGATCATTTGACTACTATAATTATGAAAATTGAAGGATGTAAGTTCCAAGTTATGTCACAATTAATATAATCACATGGTAAATATGGTAAAAAAACTCACCTACAACTGTGGTGAAAAAAAAAGTCAAAGCTCTTCAAGTCAAGGCAGATCTATCTTGCTACAATAAGCATCAAAAGTGCAAGTGTTTCCTCTTCTCCTCCGAAAACAAAGAAAAGAAATTCTGATTAGAAACTTTCAAGTGGTTACTAAAAGCATAGGCCAGATATCTAGATTGTTGCTATTGAAGGAAAATATCAAAAATAAATATGCCATAAAGCCAAATTTTAACTATGGAAGGCAAATATATAACAAAAACAAGGGCCATATAGCCAGATTATTGCTATGGGAGGCAAATATCACAAAAATACAAGCCATATAGCTAGATTACAGTGTTATATAACAACATTTACACCAACTAAACACTAAAGTTACGATCATTTGAGTACTATAATTATTAAAATTGAACGATGTAATTTGCAAGTCATGTCACAATTAATATAATAACAAGGTAAATATGATAAAAAGAACTCACCTACAACTGTGGTGAAAAAAATAAGTCAAAGCTCTTCAAGTCATGGAACATCTATCTTTCTCCTAAGAAAATGAAGAAAAGAAATTCTGATTAGAAACTTTCAAGTGATTACTAAAAAAATGCAAGATATTTTCCATAAGTGATTACTAAAAGCCTAAAACAGATATCCAAATTTTTTCTATGAAAGGCAAATATCAAAAATAAATAGGCCATAAAGCCAGATTTTAGCTGTGGAAGGCAAATATCACAAAGAGATAAGCCATATAGCCAGATTTTTTTGCTATGGAAGGCAAATATGACAAAGATATAGGCACGTTGACAAAGAGCAACTCTTGCACATGCACGGGAAATACACATCACAAATTCTTGGTGCCATTTCTCAGCCACTATTTATAGAAGTGTTGGGACGGCAATGTTCATGCCATAAGAAATATGATATAGACATGCAACGCCCCGTGTGCCAGCATGCACTCAGGTCAACTAGTACAATAGGGAAAAAAAAAGCAAAAGGAAAACAAAAGAGACAATCGAGACTTGAGACCGGTGTGAAGAAACAGCTGTGACCTGAGTTGCAGCAAGCAGTGATCAGCATTAGGAAGCAAAAAGAAGATGCACGCCACTACCAGGAATGAAAATGGAGGGCAGCTGCAAACAAACGCCATAGTTCCTGACAATCTCTCTCTCATCATTACAGATATAAAAAACAAATGCCATATTTTTTCAGAAAAAAACTTATTTTACAAATAAGTTCTATGGATTACAGATCTCGCATACATACATGAAAAATAATTTAGAAAACAAAAATATAAATTATGTCTATGGATTTCGGATCTCAGAGACATATATGCCACATTGTTTAGAAAGAAAATATTTTATAAATTATTTTTTATGGATTGCAAATATAGAGACATATACAACACATTACATATAAAAATAGGATAACAGATCCCATAACCATATTATCCATATGCTCTCTGCTAGCAAGAGCAAATGACTTAGAATGCGAACCTTACACTAACATTATACTATATTTGGAAACATCTAGTTTAAATTTAGTAGGACACATTCCCCATTATAAGATCCAAATCTCAATTCATACTTTTCATATAAGAAATGCTAAATGATTCACAACATCCCCAACCAAGGTAATAGCAGTAACAAATTCAAAAACTAAAAGAAAGCTAAACAGAATACACAAATCTAGAATTAGCTCGGGGAAATTCAGTACGACCCAAATAGGCAAATAGCCTGAAATAAATGCATCCAGTAGCCCAACAAAAACTTCATTGCTCCATCTGCCTAAAAAAAGAACAACACCACTAGCTATGTTGTAATAATACATCAAGCAGTGTTGAACAAAAACTAGTGAATCCAACCAAGCCAAACATGAACCAACCAAGCAGAGTACTGAACAACAAGAGAGCATCCAACACAGTGCTGAACAACATACACAAATTGACAGACACGCACCTAAGCTCGAGCGGATGCATCAGCCACAGCAGGGCCAGGCCGCTGTCCCTACCACAACTAAATCACATCCACAGCCCCTACCGCCACCAAATCACAGCCACAACCCCTATCGCAACCAAATCCACATCCATACCGAAACCTTAGTCCACAACCAACGCCACTCCCACAACCCTTGCCGCAACCAAATTAGATGGAATCAGTGCATGCACGAAGATTCACCAAACCAAAAATAGAGGAGGCAGGGCGGCACCATTGGGTCTCCTAGGGGCCACGGCCTTCACGCCCCTTCATGCGGGCAGCAAGTCGCTTTGCTGCATGCCAGGAAGTCGTCGCCACCGCAGGTCCAGCTGCCGCATGCGTTGAGGGCGCCGGGTGGGAGGTGCAGCGCTGCGGCGGCGAGAGTGGAGCGGGAGCACGAAGGATCTGATGGAGGAAATGGCGGCGGGTGCGGCGACGAGAGAGGCGTCCGCCTCGGGAAGAAGACGCAGCAAAATGGAATGGGGAAAGGAGAAAATGGCAGCAAGTCCTACGGGTGCGAGTACCAAAGAAATTGCATACAGGTGCCGACACTGGGCCCGTGTGTCATACAGACATACAACAAAACAAAGCTAGGGACACCCACGCGGCCACGCCACGGACCAAAGCAAGATCAAACGCACAGAAACTAGACAGATGGCAGATCCGACGGCCAGAAATCCGGATGAAACAAACAAATAAATCAAGCGCCTGACAGATAGCTTTTCTCTTATAATAATGATAACCATGTTTAAACTTTTGAAATTCGAATTTTTTTAATCGATTACTTTACTAAAGAAAATCTTGTTTAATTCATAACTTCTCTGTTCGATCTAGAATTCTAGATTCGTTTTCGGTGATTTTAGCGCTTGTGTGACTGTAGTAACATGTAGATTGGTTTTTTAAACTTTTCGACATGTTTTATCTGGTGGTGTACTTTTCTAATTTAGTTTTCTTGGTTGCTTCATGTATGATTCCAGCTCGTGAGTGAAACCGGAAGCAATTCTTTGAAGCTTTGGACGAGAAGAAGAATCTGGCATCGACAATCCATCTCTGCACTGCTGCCGTGCTCTAGGGGCTCTAGCTCTCTATAAACTATTATCACATTGCTCGTTCTTGAGCAATGGGGTGGACGAAGGCCGTGTTCGGGCGCCTGTGGTCGTCCAAGAAGAGCAGGTCCGAGTCGTCTTCCTCGTCCTCCAACCCGCCGGTGTTTACAGGTACATACAGTGGTTTTTCATGGCCTGTACGTCGTCCTCAGACTGATATGAGCTATTACCTCGATCGTTGTCTCAACTAATTAACTGCATGCGTTCTCAACTAAACTTGTGCGCTGCTGTTCTTGGTTCTTGCGCTCGCCGCGCACCACCACCAGGGCCGTCCCAATGATTTCAAGGGCCCTTGGGCAAACAAGATGGTAATAATTTCTTAATATGATGATTAAAGTATATAATACTATTAATAACAATAGTTAACTTGCAATATAGGTTTGTGGGAACGTTTGGGCCCGTTCCCCATCTTGTATTCGTGTGCAAACGAGTGGTCTCATCTAACAAATTGGCATCTCCTCAAAAAAAAAAAAAAAAAAAAAAAAAATCTAACAAATTGGCATCATTATATTTGGTAATTGCGATGCGAACGATTGATCGGTAGATGACATGGAAAAGCTAAATATCAAAATATGTAGACAAATTAATTCATATTTTTTGACTTGTGTCGTGTCTTGACATTTAAATTTTCATTTGAGAATGCCAAATATACACTAAATACTATATGCATACATATACTCATGGGCCCCTCCATGGCATGGGCCCGCGGGCGTCGCACCTGCTGCCCTCCCCTCTGGGACGGCCCTGACCACCACCAGTCGACCGGACGGAGGTCGCCATCGCCACGGACACCAGCGCGCCAGAGCTCACGCTTCGCGAGCTGAACAAGGCCACCCGGTCCTTTTCGGCCGCGATGCTCATCGGCCGGGGAAGAACGGCACTGCTGTGTACCACGCCTCGCTGCGAATCGGGAGTGGTGGCAAAGCCGCTGCCATTGCCAAGAGGCTCGGACATCCACCCGACGCTCAGACCTGGAGCGCCTCCAACGACGAGTTCCTAAGGCAGCAGGTGGTGGTTCTGTCGAGGCTTAGGCACGACAACGTGATTCGCTTGCTGGGCTACACCATCAACACCACAGCCAGCATCCGCGTGCTTCTCTTCGAGTACGCCGACATGGGCACGCTCCATGACGTCCTGCACGGTACGCCGGCAGCAGCTGAGGCGTCCAGCTCTAGCACCCGTCCAGCGCTGAGCTGGGCGCAACGCACAGGCATCGCGCTGGATGTGGCGAGGGGGCTGGAGTACCTTCACCACGCGGCGGCAGTGTGCCACTATGGCATCAGCTCCACAAATGTGCTGCTGTTCGATGGCTTGAGGGCAAAGATTGCTGACTACGACTTGTTCCAGCAGCTGCCGCAGGATGTGGACGCCGCCATGAACAACAGGACCAAGTTCTCCAGTTACGATCCGCCAGAGTACGTGCCCTGTCTCGCCGTCACCCCCTGATTCTGCCTTGGTATGCCAGTGACATGCCTAGGCAATTAATACGTGTAGCTGATCGATGTTATCAGTGACGTGTTTTCTTAGGAATAGTCACTAATATCTTGTCATTAGTGACGTGTCTTGTTCCTGGAGCACGGGTAACAACTAATCAGGGACGCGCGCGTTTCGTTCACCCGCATCAATGGTGTGCTTATTAGTGCCGCGTTTCAGTTCTGAGTCACGCGTCACTAATTGGCTTTTTTGGCATAGTGTTGTTCGCCTCGATCGTCACTAAACAAATTACGTTTGGCATTACATAACACGTACATGCTGCAGGTACGTGATGTCGGGCCATAGGAGTCCTGCCAAGTCGGACGTGTTCAGCTACGGCGTCCTACTGCTGGAGCTCCTCACGGGGAGGAGTCCTACTGCCGCCGAGCCGCATCCGTTCGTATTGGTAATAAGCAAAAGGGCTTGCAGCTATTAATTATTACGTGATTAATTAAATGATGCTCACTTAATTGCAGGCATTTCCACTCGTGAGAGAAGGCAGAGTTGAGGGATTAATGGACCCCAAGCTTGGCACGCAGTACCCACCTGCCGGAGCACTCAAGGTCTGTATACTACCCTACCCTCCAGCCAATGACGGACCCAGGAAAAAATTATAGGTGGGGCGAATTTTAAAATGGAACGAAAAAAGCACTGTATTCATAACGCACTGCCATACTACAATTACACAAATCATGGGAAAGGCATACTTTATTACATCCTTTCTCTAATTTAAGATGCTCATGAATTGATAATCATAAAAACAATACTATTTTTTTTTGTTATTGCCAATGCTTGAACCTTGGCCTCCACTAAATCCAGATATTAGCGGAGCTGGTTACCTTGCTTTGCTGCTAACTTGACCTTGGCCAGGAGAGTCGAGTGCCAGACCAAGATGCCGGCGTCGCGGCGCCGATTGGGGAATTGGAGAACCAAATTGGGCCCTCAGCCCCTTCTTGGGCTAAACTAAACTAATAGCAAAAAGGCCCGGTGTCCCAGCAGGAGTCTTCTTCATCCGCTCGTTGCCTCGCATGCGGGCTTGTCGGTCTTCGCCATGGCGCAGCGCTGCAGCTTGCTTTCGGCAGCTCGCGTCCCCAGCACTCATCAGCAGCCAGAGATAGGAAAGACGGGTCTGGAGGTCCAAGGCTACGTCGCCAGTAGCTGGGGCGGCCGCGCCACCCCGCCCCTAGGGTAGGTCCGTCGTTGCCTCCAGCTGTGTTTTGACGACTGTGTATATACTGATCGATACAAATAACTGCCAAATGGTTTCTGCAGCTAGCGAGGATAGCGCTGGATTGCATGCAAAAGAACCCACAATCCCGGCCATCCATGAGCGAGGTTGCCCAAACGATCAGCTGCCACATCGTTTCATCGGAGACCAGCAGCACGCATCGGCCAAGTAGCTAGACCTGGAGGGGGCTTTGACGGCGGTGAGGGTCGACAGCGTATTGACAATTAACATTACCGCGAGTGCCAAATCTTGTTAACTCTACTATGTAATATCAGTAATTGTAAATAATGATGACTCTGTAACTCTTCAATCAGATTTGGGAACCTTCCCCCCATTGACTATATATATATAAAGAAAACCCTTAAATAAGGGTCTTTCTACTCCTTACTCAGGGTACCTTAATCACTCGAAAAAACCCAAATCGAGTGATGCAATGGCTTTGCGTTATGCGATTTTCAAATCCAACAAACCAAAAAAAAAATGACAACCAAAGAGAAAATATATAGATTTAATCTGGTCTATTCGATGGAAGGCAACTTCAAAGAAGTGCAAATAAAAGAAACAGAGAAAAAATATAGATGGAATCAGATCTATTCAATGGAAGGCAAATTAGAAGATGAACAAATCAAACAAACAGAAAAAATAGATATAATTAACAGATCGTGCAAATGAGAAGAGAAATCATAGCAAAAAGCATAGAAGTGTTCAAGTGACCATTCTCATTTACAAACAATAAATTTACACCAATTAAACACAAAAGTTTGTTGTAGTGCCCGAAATGAAAGATTCATCTATATGACAGTGTTTGTTGTACCCGGTTTCATGTATAGTGCAAGGTTGAAATTTGGACTACCGTGCAAGTTAGAGTTTGAAAATAGTGTTCTGTGAGATAGGTTTTTTCATGGCTGATTTTGTCGGTTGTTTCAATAGTGTTTTGTGAGATGGAATAAGCCGTAGTATTGCAGATAAGCCGACTGAAACAAGCAGACGTACACAAATGTCAGAATCTATTTTTGATCTCTTTTTGTTCAGAAAAAATATAATCACGAGTTCTTAATGTTTATAGTTCATAATAATATTTGGTGGCTGATCAGAAAGATTGAGGTCGCTACAAAATATTTGCACCATGTGCCAGAAATTGAGTTTGTGCGGGCAAACACAATAGATTCTAGTAAAAATAATAATATTCTAAAAATAAAGGTACGCCACTATCATTCGGACACGTAGTGTGTCTATCGTCACCGAATAGCATGTATAGTGCCAGGTTAAAGAAAACATATAGTGCGTGTAGTAGCAACTAGCTACCAAAGTGCCTACTACACGCACTATATGTTTTCTTTAACCTGGCACTATACATGCTATTCGGCGACGATAGACATACACACACCGTGTCCGAATGATAGTGGCGTACATCTTTTATTTTTAGAATATTATTATATATTGCTGCAAGGAAGTAATAATACAGAGGCAGGTGGTGTCGGCCTGTTCATAGATCACGTCATGTCCAGCTCCATGGACCACCAATATGTATCGATGCCCCACATAGCTGAACACCTTAGTGCCCATGGAGTTGCAGTTTTTTTTTTATAGGAGGAAACAGGTCCATGCGTCCATCCTTGTCAAAGGTTATTCTTATCACAAAGTATGCTGTATATACTATCTATCAAGCACAAAGATAAAATGAAATTGCTTAGAAAAAATGGCTATAGGTCTCTGCGTGCACATCTCTAGTGCTGTGAACTGTGATTATTCGCTTGTTTCTTTTTAAAAAAATGATCTCCCCCTTCTTTATTTATGAACTTGTTATGTCCTGGCGACTGCTTAGGGGCATGTACAACGGGTACCTGTCTCTTTGTTCCCATTTTTTTTTAAAAAAACAAAACATCCATGGCTGAAGACGGCCCGTCTGTCGCCTCTCGAAGGGACCGTCATCTCGTCCTGTGCTCCAAGGCAGACGCGACGATCCCGCCCTGCAGCGTTGTAGGAGAGGTCTCCTTGCGACTGCATGCGTGTGTGTGAACTGAAATGCACTTGTGAGTGTAAACTCTCCGGAGCACTATACTGCATGTGAGTGTAAACTCGACGGAGCACTATACTATAGCACTTTTCATTTGTATTTGGTAATTATTGTCTAACTATAGACTACCTAGCCTCAAAAGATTCGTTTCGAATTTTTCAGCTAAACTGTGCAAATAGTTATTTTGTTTACCTACGTTTAATACTCCATATATGCGTTAAGAGATTCAATGTGACAGGGAATTGTAACAATATTCTAGGTTGTGCATCGGAACTAAACACCCCCTTTGTGGCCGTGGTGGGTTATTCTAAAGTGATGATATCCTTCCATCAAGCCACAGTACGCTTGTCCTATTCTTCGAAGCCACATTACACAAATCCAGTTTGATTGTATGGAGCCGTATGGTGAGGAAGACAACGACAAAACATCTATTGTATAGATTAAAAAACTGTAAAAGTAGCTGCACCCAAGCACGCAAGGCCCAAAACCTCCAACTTCCCACGGTGGACGCCGACAACACAACTGACTGCTGAACTTCAATCAATCAATCGGTCAAAGTGGAGCTAGTGCGTGCCGCACTCCCAGCTTACGACGGCCATCCACGTATGTGGGTGTATTTACGTTTTTTAATAATGGATTAAAAATTCGGCTTCATCTATCATCGATAGAATTAGGCCAATTATTACAAAGTATCTCGAATTTAAAAGATGACGGCGGCAACATGTCTCGGGATACCACCGTCACAGTCGTTTGGATTCGGAGATCGGTGACACGCGTCGGCGACGAGCTGGACGGCGGCGGCGGCAATTAGGGTTGCCGGGGAGAGATTGGCGCAGGCGGCAATCGGGGTGCCGGGGCGCCGGTCCGGGCGGGAATCGGGGTTGCCAAGCGCCGTGCGTGGCAATCGTGGGTTGTCGGGGCTGTTGGAGAAGAGGAAGAAGAGGAGGACGGCGCCCGGGTGCGGCGGCGGCGGCAGCCGCCTAGGGCGGCCCGGCAGTGGCGGCGGCGTGGGGTGCGGCGGCGCCGTCGCGTGAGGGAGAGAGGGAGCTGTTGGGTGTTACCCCGTTATTTTTCTTCTTAACATTCAACCGATTACATCTTCCTTGTATTTATAGTCCTGTGAAGACTTGCATGAGAAGTAGATCTCCTTTTATTTCCTAATCTATCCCTATTTTATCCCTAAACAATATTACTTAATGAGGAAGCAAACGACGCTGGGGGGCGCATTACGGCCTTCCCCCTCTCCTGGGCTGCTAGGCCGGCCTTTTAGGGTTGTGACAAGCCCTTTTGGCAACCCTCTTGACGGCATGTGACAATTCCTAATGTTTGGTTCATAATAATATTTGGTGGCTGAGATCACAATGATTGAACTGGCTACAAAATATTTGCATTATGTTCTAGAAATTGAGTTTGTGTTCAAATACAACAGATTCTAATAAAACAATAATATTCTAACAATAAAGTTGAAATGGGATAAAGCTGATTGCAATTGAAGCTACGCCACTATCATTGTGACACGAAGTCTGTCTATCGTCGCCAAATAGCATAGTGCCAAGTTAGAAAAGCAACATAGCGCCAGTGTAGTGTAGCATCTAGCTAGCAAAGTGCTTGGAGTAGGGATGGAACTTTTAGGCGCACCAAATGTAAAAAGTATATAGGCGACAAGATCAAAGACTTGGACGAGACTCCAAAAATTATCTGATTATATATGTTGCTGCTAGGAAGTAATTAGGGGCATTGACGTTTTTACCCTCGGTTTTCGGGCCTAAAGGTGATTTTACCCTCGTTTTTTTGAACTGGGCATTTTTACCCTCACTTTTTTTCAAACGAAAGGAATGTTTACCCTTACTTACTGTTATGTCCAGTTAACGGTGTTAAAAAGGACAACTTTGCCCATTCGTTTTTTACCCTATTTTTTTCTTAGATGTGTGTTTTTACCCTGTTTTTGTATCAACTCTAACATTTTGTGTACAGTTTTTGGTTGATTTTGACAAAGATTTCAGTATATATTCCATATAATTACAATTCAATATCACACAACAAAATGATCCAAACATATAGATCCATATATTTTGCCATCAAAGTACCATGCAACATAGAGGTCCAAATGCATACCGACAAAGAGGTCCAAATCAACATGCTCATATACGGATCCAAATCAACATTCTAACATAGTGGTCCGAAGGCACATGCCAAATACTAACATAGAGGTCTAAATGACATGTCATCCAAAAAGTAGGAACTAGTAGCAACTAATGGTGAGCCACATCTCAAGCATTGAAACCCAACAAAGTAGCAAGCCTTCCAGATGTGTATTGTCTACGCCGTGTTGTCCCCCTTCCTGAACCACTTGCCTCATTATTGGGATGTGTTGAACTTCCCCTTCCTGTACCTGTACCACTTCCACTTCAACAAAATAGAGTAGAAGCAAGTTAATTTTTGGGGAACACTAAAATTTACTACAAAATATTGCAATGAATAGCAGCCTTAAATCACTTACGTTGCATCATTGCTGTCCTCTCCTGATCCCCTACCCCTTCCTCTTCCCCTTCCCCTTCCTCTTCCCCTTCCCCTACCAGTACCACTTCCAGCACTAGCACTAAATTTATGTTCAAAGAGGTGTTAATACAAGTTAATGTGAACAACTAAGCTAAATAAATGGAATAGGGCAGCAACATATATGACTCACATTGGGTCATTGTCTCCTTGTCCTGGTTCAGGCTGTGGTGTTGACCGCATCCTCTTTTCTCTTGCTGTAGGACCTCCTTGGCAAGTTTTGGCTGTATGGCCTAGCTCATTGCATTCAGGACACACCTTCCTTTTCTTGCTAGTGCCAACTTCATCAAATGCCTTGATCCTAGATTTTTTGGCCTCCCGTGTTTCCTTCTCAATTTGGGTTTGTGGATTGTGTAGCTTAAGTTCACATGAGGCCATTGATCTTTGGATGTCATTGGATTAAATTTACCCTCGCATATGCCTTCCTGTATCTATCAATAGAGAAGTATTCATGCACAAATTCATCCATTTTGACATCCCTACTGATCTTTGCAATGAAAGCCAAAGCATGGCTGCATGGTTTTCCAGTGACTTGCCAAACCCGACAGGTACAACTTTTTGCCTCCAAGTTCACCGCATGCCCGAATCTATTCACGCTACTTCAGCTTTAGCAGGCCCACATATTAGACTTTCATGCTCCTTGATAGTCTTTGATTTAGCATTCAAATCATTAACAATAGCTGGGATTATGATGCCCGACATATTTCTACCACTCTTGGACCTTAAAACAAACTTCTGAATGATCATTTGTCTAATGTGGTCAAGCATTTCAACAATCTGAAGGCCTTAGTTTTTTGACACCCAACTATTAAAAAGATTTAGAGAGATTGTTATTGATGTAATCTACCTTGCGCCTTCACTGAATTTGCTTCGACTCCACACATATGGATGGTGGTCATCCAACCACTTAATGGTCAACGATCTTTCTCCTCAATTTTTCCAATGAAGTAGGCATACTTGGACTCGTGGAAGCTTTTGGTAGCACACCACATATTCTTGCCATAGAGCTCACCATCAGATCCTTTTTTTTCTTCATGTTTTTCCACAAGTGTCTCATACATTCTCGATGCTCTACTCCGAGGATACCACGGCTTCTACAGCCAACTCTATGCCCTTTCCAAAGATCGGTCGCGAATGACCAAGCCTGTATGAACATAGTAACAAGTCGAAAAATATTTGGTACAAATTTGAAAATAGAGGTGCTCAAGTTTGTTGACAAACCCGGAGGACAACCGATAGCCCCTGCTTGACATTATTGACAAACCAGGTCCAACTTTCCTCGGACTCGGTCTCAAGCACTCCAAATGCCACTTGGGAACAACTTGTTATAACCATCCACCGCAAATGCTTGGTGAAGCCAACCGACCTCTTGCCCTCCCAGTCAAGTGTGTTGCATCCATTGCAATATAAGGCCTACAACCTTGCAAGAAGCCATCTATGCATGGCTTGAGAGCAACAAAGAACCTCAAAAACACTCTTTACCATTGTGCTCTTAAATACGTAGCTCTACAACACTACCAGGTAGTGACCTAAGAAGTTCAAATTTTGATAAGTGGGCAACAAATCATAACTTTCATCCCATTTTCCATAAATAATGTCCTGTGCTCTCTGCTTGCCTCTTTTAACTCTGTCATATGGAACATCCACGAAGTTTTTTTTTCTTCATTTCGGCCCTCAACTCAATTTGCTCCCACTTCGAGGGTTTTCCATCACCCAATCGACCACTCTGTCGACCACCGATTTATTGGAGGCCATTGTGTCACCACACTGGTTGAATGAACCACAAGTATGCTTTGGTCCACTAGTCTTGACCTGCATTAAAAACCAAGAAAGTCAAAGTCATTTACCTTCCAACATAATAGAAGAACACTTGCAACATAATAGAAGTCATTTACCTTGCATCCAATGTATTTCTTGGCCTTGCTTGTAGATGCAAAAAAAGTCCACATGCATCCTTGATCAGCCCTCTTGCATATGGCCCTAAATCTTGTCTTGTCTTTTTGTAAGGTTTCAAAAGCATGATTATGCAAGACAGAGAAATGTGTAACAGCTAACTTGCACTGATCCACATCTGGGAACACCACATTCACATCAATACATGGATCATCAGCATCATAAGAAAACATTGGAGGATCATACTCATTTTCCTCATCAACAATTTCACCATCAGGATCAAACTCAGTGTCAGAGTCGAGTCGACCAAGCATCATCGAAGCACCGGATGATGCGGCTAAGTCGTGTCATAGTCTGCTATCACTAAGTACCTCTTCATCGAAGCACTTTCTTTGGTTTGGAGCTCTCTTTTTTTTTTTTTGGAGAAGAGTGTCTTTTTTTAGGTGGGGTTGTGGCTCTCTTATTTGTGTCTCTCTCACTGCTGCCCTCCTCAATTGAGAGTAAATTAGCCCTCAAAGTAGGGTGAAACCTTCTCTTTGTTGGAGAAAACTCTAGTGGCCCCTCAAAATCATTGACCTGAGCATTGATACATACTAACCCACTCTTATCATTGAGTTGAAACCACTCCAACAGATTTTCATCCGATTTAATTTCCATAGAATCATCCTCTAAATCACGCCACAATGTAACATATTGTTTCGAACCCCAAAAGCAATGCTCCCCAATGAAATCAACTAGTTGCAGCAACCTAAAGCTTTTGGGGTCAATAACCTTAGCTGGCAAAGTTCTACCTTGACACCATGTTTTTGAACCATTATCTGACAAGCTGAAAAATGAACGAACTCTAACAAGAAGTTCCAATTTATTGCGATTTATCCTACAAATCACAGCAGAGAAATAAACATGCTCAGGAGTTGGGGAAATAAACAAGCCAACCTATCTACAAATTCACAGCAGGAAATAAACACGCTCAGAAATTGGGGAAATACCTTAGCTCCTCCATAGTGGCTGTCCCGGGATGAGGAAGAGAGGGAGATGGACGAGAGAGACGACCTCCTCCCTTGGCAGCCGCGAGGGCCTCCTCCCCGCCTGCCGGAGGCACCGACGCCGCTTGGACCACCCCCTAAAACCCCTAGCCCCTCCACGCTAGCCGCCCGGCCCTATGGTGGAGGTGCGGGGAGAGGGGCGGACTGTACAAATCGGCGTTGGGGATGGAGGAATCGGCGATGGGTACGTTGGATTCGCGCTGGCACGGGGGAGACGACGGCGGGCGGCCTCGGGATCTCGGCGACGGTGATTTTTTTTTTTTTTTCTTTCCTCGTCGTCGCTTTTCCGCGCGGGTGGCCGGGGATCCCGCGGGGTGGGCGCGGCCGTGGACGGGGAAAGGCCGAGGCCGAGCGGGCCAAGCGTCCGTTCTCGTGCGAGTGCGACCAAGGGGCAGGGGCAAGATGGTCTTTTGGCCGGCGATTTTATTTCCTTTCTGTTTTTTTCGCCATTTAATCGGTGCAGCGCCGACGCCGTCCAAACAAGGGTAGACGGACCTTTCGTTTTGAAAAACCGAGGGTAAAATGCACGTTAGAAAACCAAGGGGTAAAACGCCTTTAGCCTTTAAAAGGAGGGTACAATCACCTAAATCCCAAGTAATTATTATATTAAGACCGGCGGGCGGCGACGGCCTGTCCGTAGATCACGTCATGTTCAGTTCCATGCACCACCAATGGCTTGACACCTTAGTGCCCAAGGGGTTGCCTTTTTTTTTTTTTTTTTTTTTTTTGACAGAAGGTCCATGCGTCTATCTATATAAACAACGAAATATAGATAATGTGCTCTATACATGCATGCCACACGTCTATCTATATATGCATGACCCTAAGGAAATCTTGCATTGATCAAACACATCCTTTTTCTTCTTCATGGAAAAATAACTTGATGTGATCTCGTTTTCCATTGGACAATCCTACTAGTCGATCTCATTGTCTTCACTGATGTTGATTATATTGGGTCGGGTTACCCGATTGGTTCAGGTCGGGTAACCCAATTAGAATCTGTATATATTAGGGAAAAACTTCCTAATCTCACCTTTGCAAGTAAATAGTGAAGTGTGGTGAATGGAGATCATTTCAACAAACTTGGTTTGACGAGTTTAATTGGCTAGAGTATATATAGTGAGTCCGAGGATGCAACTTTTTTTTCCTTGTATATAGATTACTTCTAATGATTCATGAAGAATATGGCAACACAAATACGTCAGCATTGGTCGATCTTTTGTTACGTTTAGCTTAGCTCTCTTTGGCCCAGCCCCCAAAATATTTTTCTAGATCCGCCACGCTGATATAGATATGTATAATAAATAGATAGATATAGATATAGATATAATTGTTATTGTGCAAAATTACCTTATATTTCACGTGCATTTTGCTCAGATGCATGCTAACATCTAAAAGTCATAACCATATATATTTAGTGGCTGGCAACGGGAAGCCCATGCAATGTTATGCCAGCCCAATTTTTGTACTCCTGCGATCCTATCTGTTGTTACGGTATATACATATCGTCATATTCATCGTAACATCGTTAACCTAGGTAGGGCTTGGATCTACCAAGCAGCCGCCGTTTTTGTGACTCGCTTTGACGCGCCGAGCCTCCTCACACGCTGTGCATCGCTTTGACGCACCCATATGATAATGCTGAGACGGATTCCTGTTGTCATGAACCGCCGCCGCCTCAGGCCTAAGGCCCGTGCGCGCGCTCATGGCGACCGCCGCCGTCATCCGCCGTGACTTGCCACGTCATTTGCTTCGTCATTAAGTAATAGAATATTTAGGGAATAAAAGATAGGAATAAAATAGGAAAAGAATAAGATTGCTCGTAAAAGGGGTATTCCAATCTATAAGGAAACCTATAGATCTTTCTTAGCGGGCAAGTCTCTCTCGGACTATAAATACAAGGGGCATGTAATCGTTTGCAATTAATCGAAAAAATTAAAGGGGTAGCTCCCCAAACAGCTCTTGTCTCTCCAGCTCTCCCTCTCCCCAACCCTACCGCCTTGTGCTGCCGGCTGACTCCACGCCGCCGCACGCCGCGCCCACATGCATGCGCGCGCCGCGCTGGCGCCAGCGCCGCCCCGCCGCCACCACCGTCTTCCTAGTCGCTGCCGGGCTGCTACACATCATCATCGTCACCTTCTACCTCGTCGTTCTTTATCGGCCTAAGTCATCACGCTGCCGATTGTCGTCACTATCGCCGTCACACCGCCCGAACGCCTCTCCCCTAGCTCTGCCGCCGCCCCAACGCCGCCCGACAGCCCGTGTCATGCCGAATCCAACGGTTTGTGACAGCTAGTATCCGGAGACC
Organism: Hyparrhenia diplandra; assembly: GCA_015847255.1. Classification (NCBI taxonomy): domain Eukaryota; kingdom Viridiplantae; phylum Streptophyta; class Magnoliopsida; order Poales; family Poaceae; genus Hyparrhenia; species Hyparrhenia diplandra. The sequence goes on along the minus strand of JADLZK010011338.1, from coordinate 284,575 downwards.
GAGCGATTCCCACCACCGATGGCTTCCGACGACCACCACCCGGCGCATGGGCGATCGCGTTCATGGAGGAGCTCAACGAATCTTCAACGACTACGGCGGTTGTGGCGACCGAGAACAAACAGCGAGTATGCGGCCAGGCTTCCATGGACAACGACAACACCGTCCTCCACATCCACGACGAACCGGTGGCCCACGCCCGCCGGCAACACCGCGGACGCGGCCAAGGCTGCCCGGCGTCACGCGATGCCTCGGCGTCATCTACGCCATCGGCGATGCCCGCCATGGCGCCACCGACGGCGGCGTCGCTCCCACAGCGCCATCTATGTCACCCCTCAAGATCGATGATGCTACAATCAACGAGTGCGCCTACCCCAAGGGCGCAGCGGCGCCATTTGCCGCTCGATTCGGTCGCGAGATAAATTCCTATGCCACCAACATCACAGCATCGACATTGGGAACACCGGGAGCATTCATGCAATTACCATTAAGAGCGACACAACGACTTCGTCCGGCGTCACCGCCCGGCGTCACCGATCTCAACTTTCGACATCATCGACATCGACAATGCCTCCAAAGGGCGCCGCCAACAACATCAGCAATGACCACGACGTCGACAACCATGACGTCCTCAACATCAGCGACAACACCAACGTCACTATGGGTGACACAACGACGTCAACCGACGTCGACATCGACGTCGCTGACCCTGACATCTCCTGGACAACACCGGAGCCGTGAACAACAACGATGACAACACCTTCGTCGACCAAGACATCACACGCTCCAAAGTCACCAGGCAAGTCCATCCTAATCAACAAGGAGCTTCTACCTCCACCCAGGCTACCACGATGCCGCTCGACGTCGTCAACCATGACGTCTTCGACACCGGCACCATCGACGACAACAACGGTGCCCCCAAAAGAGGAAACAGCGACCCTCCCCGAGCATCAACGACATCCTCATTGACGTCGCTACCTACAACGTCCTCGGCATCGACGACAACAACGACGACGCTACCATGGGGGCCACGAACGGCAACGATATCCTCAAGGACACCAACGCCGATGACGACCCCCCTGACGTCGACTACGTCTTCACCATGCCTACCATCGACAACAACTACAAGGGCATGAACCATGATGACCCCCTCACGGCCAACCTCGACACTGGCAACCACGACGTTCCCCCCATGGGCGCCACGGCCGATGAGAACACCGATGCCCCCCCAGGCGCCACCAAGGAGACGGTCGTTCACTCGCCGACCTTCGACGATGATCTACTACACCTGCTGGACATCCTGCCGACATCAACAATGGTGGAGAACACCATCAATCACGCTGCAGCTCTAGCAAAGGCGACACCATCAGCACCACGTAAGCGGACAATCCGGTACACCGCTGCCCACCTGACGAAAACGGCACTCCTCTTTCTTTGGCTCCTCTGCATCACCAAGATGGCGCCACGGGAGAACGGAGACAACATACCATGGTGCCCCACTCGCGGTTTTGGGACGTCCTTCAACGGCAACACCAACAACTATCGCGACATCAACTACTCGGCTATGGCAGCCGGGATGACTCAAGAGCTAAACCAGTGGGCTCCGATGTTCCCCAACGACATCTACGCCCAGTATGACTACGCCAACATAACGTGGGCTGCAATGCACCAGGAGGCGCCCTACATAGGGAGCACTATGAACCAACTCGTCCAAGAGTTCGGCGCTTCCATCTTCGAGAAAAGCCTCAACTTTTGAGCTTCAGCGATGACGACAAGAGGTACGTACCACCCACATCAACCCGTTACCTCGTCGGCTGCATCACTACCCCGAACGCTCCCATCATTCATCACCGGCAACACGAATTGGCAACAACCTACTTTGCATCGTCGGAACCATCAAGCCCCAACCGGGAGCAACACCTTGGGCGCCAGCAATGGAGATTGTCTTACTCGACAACCATCGCTACTACGTCACGGCCTTATCAAAGGTGCTACGGGATATTCTCCAATCAGCAAAGGTCAACATCTCCATCTTCGCCCAACTCATCAACAATGACAATAGTGCGAGCGGCGGCGCGAGGGCCTACTGTCGTCCGGCCCGGGAGAAATGTCATGAACCGCCCGCCGCCTCGGGCCTAAGGCCCGTGGGGTAAGGCGGCTCATGGTCGACACGCCGCCGTCATCCGCCCGTGACTTGCCACATCATTTGCTTTGTCATTAAGTAATAGAATATTTAGGGAATAAAAGATAGGAATAAAATAGGAAAAGAATAAGATTGCTTGTAAAAGGGGTATTCCAATCTATAAGGAAACCTCTAGATCTTTCTTAGCGGGCAAGTCTCCCTCGGACTATAAATACAAGGGGCATGTAATCGTTTGCAATTAATCGAAAAAATTAAAGGGGTAGCTCCCCAAACGACTCTTGTCTCTCCAGCTCTCCCTCTACCCCAACCCTACCCGCGCCGCTGACTCCACAGCGCCGCCGCGGTCACCGCCGCCCACACGCGTGCGCGGGTGCGTTGGCGCCAGCGCCCCGTCACCGCCACCACCGTCTTCGTCATCGTCACCCGGAGCTGCTTTCGGCGTCATCATCGTCACCTTCTACCTCGTCGTTCTTCATCGGCCTAAGTCATCACGCCGCCCGATCGTCGTCACTATCGCCGTCACACCGCGAACGCCTCCCCCGGCCGGTACGCCGCCGCAATGCCGCCGACAGCCACGTGTCACGCTGGAATCCAACCGGTTTGTGACACCTATGCATCGCTTTGACGCGCCGAGAGCCTCCTCACACGCGGAGCCTCGATTGCCCTACGGCTAGTAATCAATCGATACTTTGCCCCAACATGCAGCCACCGGCGGAGGTGGTCGCCGGTGGCCCTTTGCCGCCGTCAAGGCGGCCGGGTATCTTGAGCACCACTGCGGTCGCCGCCGCCCGCCCGATGATTCAACGTTTGTTGCCGACGCCGATACCGTCGCGGAGTCCCGCACCTCAAAGCCCTGTTTTAAATATTAGCGCTATTTAGCGTTTCGGGAAGGTTAAAGCTAAGCTACGATGATTTTAGCACTAAACGCTTTTTTCCGCTATTAGCTGCTAATAGCGGCGCTAATTCGCAGCTAAATGGCAGCTCATTTAGCGGCGCTATGTGGCCTTTGGGCTCATTTCCGTCGGCCGACGGCCCAATTGAATGGAGGCCCAAGTATCTAACCGATGTCCCAGCCAAGTGAGCCAACCCTAGGCATTCCTCGGTCCCGAGTTCCCCACCCGGTGCCACGCAATCCCCGAGCTCGGCCGTGGCGGCGGTGCCCTCACAGTCGAGTGTGGCGGCGGCGGTGCCCATAGCCCCGACCCTCGCGATTTCCTCCAACACCGGCGGATCGGCGACATCAGCCGCCATCTGCGCATGTGGAGGCCGGGGCAAAGGAGCCTCGATTCGACGACTTCGTGCGCCCGTTCGCCAGCGGCGAAGGGGCGCCTCGATCGACGGCGGGCGAAGTGGCGCCGTCTCGGTGGCATTGCAGCGGCGACCATGTCTTCGTCTCGGCCCAGAAGGCAAGATTCTTCAAATCTTCTCATTTTCCCTCTGTTACGTAATATGTAGTGAGTCTAGTGACTAGTAAGTAGTGAGCATCTTTTTTGCCATGAAAAAAATAGAGTTTTAGACCTATTCTATGTTGATGTAGTAAGCCTGACATTTTTGTATTTCATATTAATTTGGTTGGTTAGGTCCCCCATCAGTAGAAAAAGCTTCCACCAAAGTTGCTATCAACTCAGATGACCCTACATGGAGTCATTGTTATTGCCTAGACCCAAAGAAGAAGTATTCACTTCTGTGCAACTACTGTGTTGTACTGATTATGTGGGAGACTATGGCCTATTGTTTCAAGTCTTTTGTTTGTTTGTCTAGCTGTCTGTTAACTTTGAACTTTGTAGTTAGAAATCACGTACGTCCCTATGTGATGTATGATGTTGTTGATGTATCATGTACGAAGTACAAACTTTGATGTAATGTGTTAGTAAGACTTTGAACTATCTATCTTTTTATCTTTATTATGTGTAAAATTATATAATGTTTGGCATATTTTTTGCTCGGCCGCTAATGGCTTAGCCGGCTAACTTAGCGCGCTATAGCCTTTTTTAGCTTTTTGAGAGGCTACCGCTAAGAGGCTTAGCCCGCTATTTAAAACAGGGCTCCAAAGGCCAACGCGTGCGCCTCCTTCAGATGCGCCGTGCCGCCGTCGAGCTCCTACCTACATTACGACTTTCCAGACAGCGCGCGTGTCAACGAGGGCGACGGCGAGCGCGACCGCATGAGAGTCGTCGCGGCTCACGGGGAATTGATCCTCCTGGAGATGCATTACTACACTGCAATAACCCAAATGGCTTTTTGATTTTCTATTGCTACTATAAACAACGGAATATAGATAATGTGCTATGTACATGGATGAAACGTGTATCATCAGATACTTAGTACCTGATACGTCTCTCTTTTTTTTTTTAGATTACACAGTACAACGCAGATGCTCAATACGCCGCGCACACTCAGCCCTATGAACACACGTCGCAAAATCCTATCCCTATGAGCACCTTCAAGGACTGAGCCGGCAAATCTTGAAATTCGAAGTCACCACTTTGGCCACGACGCTATCGGCGACGGGGACGTCGCCTACCACTTAATGCACAACGCCGGAAAATCCTGAAATAAATCCAGGATAAATCCAGGATAAAGTGTCGCACCCTATGCATCACCCCTAGGAGAGCCTTATCATGCATTGATCAAACACATTCTTTGTTATCTTTATCTTGATGTGATTCTGTTTTCCATCGGACAATCCTACTGGTCGATCTCATTGTCTTTCACAGTATTTCGGGTTGGGTACCTGATTGGTTCAGGTCGGGTTACCCGATTAGCATCTATATATTTTAAAAAAAACTTCGTAATCTCACCTATATTCTTGTAAATGGCAAAGTGATGAATGGAGATCATTTTAACAAGCTTGACGAGTTTGATTGGCTAGAGTATTGTGAATCCGAGGATGCAACTTTTTTTTTTGTATATAAATTGCTTCTAAAGATCCATGAAGAATATGGAAACGCAAATACGTCATCATTTGTCGATCTTTGGTTGGTTAGTTGTAAATTTTGTATCTTTTACTTCTTCTTATGCTTTTAGATACACTTATATTTCTTTATCCAAGTTGTCATGCATGTAAAGGGTTTAAAAACTACTATATGTTAGCATAGTATGTATGGGATATAATTGAGTTAAGTTTAGCTTAGCACTCTTTTGGCCCAGCTGCCATAAATATTTTTTCTAGATCCGCCACACTGATATAGATAGGTATAATAGATAGATACATATATATTATAGATACTAGTATAATGCCCGTGCTAACGCTACGGCTTTATTTCAAAAATACACATGTTAGCAAGAAAGCAAGAAAATAGATAATATTGTTATTATCACCAACTCTTCGAGTACAGGAATAGCGTTTTATATATATGGAGTGCCTTCTGTAGTAAATAAAAATAAACAACAAACACCCACGTGAAGGTTTACAAGTGAAGCAAAAAGGAACCCGGCACCAAAAAACATAAAGGTATAGAGTGAAAAGATCAAAAGAACAACATGTTTGGCCTCTTTACAGAATCTAATATATACACTAATATGCTACCAGTTCATCTCTAAAACACCCAAATCTACCATGTGAATGAAATGTTTATGTTGAACAAGTAACTTGGACTTCCACCACATCCCTGTCACCATATTTCTAAGCTCAGTGTTCAGCGCATCAACAATGTCCCCCCTGTATGACTGCACCATCTGGCTATCCAGAACAATGTAATAGACTACTGCAGTTTAGTAAAATCAATCATAAAGGTATGCTTTAATCAAATAAACATGCTATACTAACAGGTGACTGATGAATGAACCTATTTGAGTGTTGAAAATAAACTCCAGAGGTCAATCAGCTATTATCAAATGAAACAGACTTTATTTCAGCATGTCCAACAAATTATACAGCACGACAACCCTTAGCAATGCCCCAAAAACAAAAAAGATGACAATAAGTTCTGCAATCAAATTAATATAGTTTGCAACACCAAGCTCTCTGACATTTAACAATTCAAGGTCATTAACTTCTGTTCTTATGGATAAGCCTCCTTTAGCTGTGTTTCTATTTCTTCATCTGACAATATCTGAAAACAACAGAGCTTCTTACTAAACAGTTTCCTTAATACGCATGGTCGCATGGAGATCGTATTTGGATGTCAATAATTACCTCAGAGAAGTCAAGGTTGACAGCTTTAGCTCTATTGCCCATCGTCATCACAGCATTATTGTGAAGGCAGACGATTTTCTACAACAGCACAGTAAAAATGTAAGGAGAGCTCGTCATTCTAAAAATATGTAACAAATTGACAAACACTACTGACCAGCTTTTCTTTTATAGCATCACCAGGTTTAGAATCAGCAACAGCTAATGTTTCACCCTCACAATGTTCCTGCAAGAACCTGCGCAGACCCTTGCAAGTCTTGCTATCAATAATCCGGGTTGTTGCAGATAGCTAGGGCGCCTGCTGTGTTCTCAAACTTGTTGAAAAGCCTTCAGCCAACCACCTACATGAAAATTCAATATATTAGTTAGAACTGAAAACTACGGTACAGAAGCAAAAATCGTTTGTCCTCCTAAGGTTAAGAGAATCACATACCTTTCTCGCTGAGTCTGACGTCGTGAACTCCTTCCATAGATCCTACCAACAGAAACAGAAAGACATACCACTGACACTGAAATTATATTAAACAAAAATAAGAAAATAGTGAATACCATCTTATTCTTACTGTAATAATCTTTCCAATTACCAGAGGGGAAGGAATTCAACAAATTTAAAATATCAACCTGACGATAGAAGGAACACACTACGAAATGAAATACAGACACTCCTGTAAAGCCAAGTGGACATAAATGCAGGCAAATGGACGCTGCAATAAACCAACTGAAATGAGTAAGAATCAATATTCTCTTATTTTCCAGTGATAAAAATAAACCATCATTATCCAGTAAACTCTGGACTCTGCAATAATAAGTAATAACAATAGCAGATTCTTGGAAACAATTCAAGTGGTAGGAAGCTGAGTGCAGCACCAATTTTCTTCTTCATGTAAAAGAAAAATTACAAGGTTGCAATTGAATAATTAGGATAGCTTTTCTAACATCAAGAACCATTAGTTCTTGTGGCATGATGGATGAGTTCAGAGTAGATATAGATAGAATAACAGGGAATCACGTCATCACATCACAAATGGACATAGTTGCAGGCAAATGGACATAGTTCAGAAAAGATATATTCTCAATTCTAGATACCCGATAAATTGACTATTTTGCAGGCTAAAAATCAATTGCATGACAGATTGTACAATTGCCTAATTTGACTAAGCTGAACATGCAAGTGAGTCCAGATGAAAAAAAAAAGGCTAGAAAAACAAATTGAAATAAAACACAATATTGATGTAAACCTGATAGATTCGCATCCAGCTCAACCAATTTGCTGTTTGTGCAATATTTCAATCTCTTATAGGCCAAACTGAAGCAATTGTAAGCTGCATAGTAAAATTTTTGAAAAAAAAAAATCAGAATGAGTCAAAAAAGGAAGCTAGAGATACCTACAGATCTGCTATTGGAAAGGCCAAAGTACATATGTAGAAGAATATTAACTCTATCGCAAAAGCATTCTGAAATTTTCCTGCTCCTGCTTGGATGACCAAATAACTTACAGCCAAAAAATAAAATTCCTGCTCCTAATCAGACGACAGGTCATATAAGCCCATTATGTGCCAATGTGTGTTACTATTTTATTTGCTAAAGCATTCTGAAATTTTCCTGCTCCTGCTTGGATGACCAAATAACCTACAGCCGGAAAAATAAAATTCCTGCTCCTAATCAGACGACAGGTCATATATGCCCATTATGTGCCAATGATATTGGTTCGATGGAAATTGGTATGGCTTATGGACCAAAATGGATTACTAAATAACGAGGATTCAAAGGCCGGTCAGAAAAGGACGATAATAACAAAAATATGAGATGTTAAGTGATTGAACTGCAATTGCCGGTCAGAAAAGCAGTAGCTGATTGAACTGCAATTGGTGACTCGATTCCAGCGATTCCTCTCAGCTGGTTGGAATCGTCGCCGACCGGCCTCCAGCAGGTTAGAATCGCCGGCCGGAATCGCCTACCTGCAACGTGACCCCGCCGGATCAAAAGACGACCACGTCGGGGTTGTTGGGCTTTGCACGGCGAGATGTGGAGAGAGATTGGGGCGGTATGGATGACGGGGAAAGGCAGTCGCAGTCGGCGTCGTGATGCTGCTGGACGTCGCGCACCGGTTCGGCGCTCGGTGCCAAGGCTGCTGCCGCGACGTGGCGCAAAGCGGCGTCGTGGGCGTCGGGGCGGAGCGCGTTGAGGGCCGAGGTCAGAGTCGACGTCGTGGAGCGCACCGTGAAAGCCATAGGAGGAAAGCTTCGCGTTGAAAGGACGAAGGAACTGAAAACGAAGAAGTGCCGGGATTGCATCGAACAGCTATTAGGCATTGCATCACGGTGCTAGATCCGCCACACTGATATAGATATAGGTATAATAGATAGGTACATGTATATCTATATCTATATACCTACTAATAAAAAGAGAAAATTTCAGTACCACTTTTTTCACCTTTTGTCTGCCTTTTTTTCTGCCTCCGACGTCACCTTTTTTCTGCCTGTCCAAGAGTCCAGTACAAATACGAGTCTGGTGCAAATACGAAGAAGCCTGCGTGTACATATATCTATATACCTCTATACCTATTAATAAAATACCAAAATTTCAGACGTCCAAGCATTCAATCCAGCCCAACCGTCCAGCCCACTCAGTTTAGACAGTCTGATCCCTTCGCTCTTTTCGGCCCACTCACGAGCTACTCGATGCTCCTCACGATGCCGCTCCCGTCTGCGCGCATAGCGGAGGCCGCCGCTCCTCCCTTCAGCGGTTCGTCGTCGCATCCCATCCGCACGCAGCGCCGCCACTCCCGTCCGCGCGCAAGGCCGAGGTCGCCGCTCCTCCCGTCAGCAGGTCGTCGTCGCTTCCATCTTCATGCAGCACCGCCGCTTCTCCCTTCAGTGCGCATGGCCTGTTCGCGCAAAAGGTCCGGGACCGGCACGGGAGTCGGTCGTCCTCATGAAGAAGGATGGAGACGCCACGGGAAGCGACGAAGAGTGGTTGCGTGCGATGGTCTCCTACAGCAGCGGAGGTGCTGCCACAGCAGCCAGGTCAAGCGTAGGCGTAGCGAGTCGAATCGTAATCCAAGTCGAGCGTAGGCGTAGCGAGTCGAATCGTAATCCAATCCAACAAGGAACCAGCTCGGATCAGGACACCAGCTCATGCCGGTAAAAATTAAATTTGATGTTCGACGTGAACTCCAGACCCAAACTCCTTCATTTTTTTTCTAATTATATAAACTCCTTCATTTTTTTCCTAATTATATATTTAGAAGAAAAGATCTCGGTTGAAAAAAAAGTAGTCATTGGGATATCTGTTATCGCTGGCCTCTAATACTGATGTCGCCAAGCGAATAAGTTCAGAAGTTTCTCATCTCGCGTTTGAATCCTTATCTCGCCGAGCTGAATCTAATCTCTTGGTACACACAATTAAACAAGGTTTGCTTCTTGATATTGCTAGATTCTTTCTGTTCTTTTATACTGACAAGAGTAGTTCTATGAGAATTTTTGAATATTAGTTCATATGCATCCTACCTTTATCTGAAGCTGTGTTCTGCCTCATCGAATTTTTTGAAGATTAGTTGTACCATATTTTTCTAGCTGTAGTTCTTGATAAGGCTGGAATGTTCAGATATATGTTCAAGTTTCATACGTTTATCTGATTATTCACATATTCAGTTTGGAAGTTGAATTTAACAATCAATCTACCACTGTATCTTCAGAGAAAGATGTCCCTGCACACAAAGTTAGGGTCTCTTGGCCAAGCAACAAGAGTATACAAATTCAACTTACTATATATGTTTGTCAGCTAAAGTTTGATTTTTTTTTTCACCCGTTGCAACGCACGGACATATTTCCTAGTTATAGATATAATTGTTATTGTGCACAATTACCTGATATTTCACATGCCTTTTTCTCACCTGCTAAATGGGCTTAAGTCGATGTATTCTTGGCCTCTGAGAAAGCTATCAACTAAAAAAGTCTTCTTGGCCTTAGTGGTTGGCAAAGCGAAGCCCATGTAAAATGTTCTGCCAGCCCAATTTATGTATACTCCTGCTATCCTATCTGGTACCGTGGTACGGTATGAATAAATCATCATAATCATGGTAACATCGTTAACCTAGATAGGGTTACAGCACGCAGCCGCCATTTTTGTGACAACCATAAATCTTGCTAGCGGCTAGTGTAACTGCCCCCGTATGATAATGCTGAGCCGGATTCCTGTGCATCGCTTTGACGCGTTGAGCCTCCGCCTCACACGCCGAGCATCGATTGCCCTACGGCCAATAATCAATCGATACTTTGCCCCAACATGCAGCCACCGGAGGCTGCTCTCAGATTCGCCGGTGGCCACTGCCGCCGCCGCCCAATACAGGCGCTGGGTAATGCTGAGCACCACCTATGGTCGCCGCCGCCCGCCCGATAATTCAACGTTCGTTGCTGACGCCGATACCGTCGCGGAGTCCCGCACCTCCAAAGGCCAACGCGTGCGCGTCTCCTTCAGATGCGCCGCGCCGCCGTCGAGCACCTACCTCTACTACGACTTTCCGGAGGGCGACGGCGACCGGGACCGCATGAGAGTGGTCGCGGCTCACGGGGAATTGATCCTCCTGGAGATGCATCACAGTGGGTCATCTAGATTTGTAGATCACTTCGTGTACAGGCCAGCAGGCCCCCGCCGGCCGCCGTCGCTGTCTCTGCTCCCCGTTCCAGACTTTCTCACCAAGGCCGAGAGCGACTTTGCATCCAAGTTTGACCGTCCAATCCGCCCAAGCCTGGACTCTAGAAGCATAGGCCTGCTGCGGCGAGGCGAGAACGACATCCTTGCCGTCCAGGTCCAGCTGTGGAACGATTACCATTCGCGACGGCAAACGGTCGAATTTTTTGTGCTCCGCCCCGGCATGCGCCAGTGGGAGCTTATGGAGCCAGTGCCAATCCTTCACGACGAAGACGAAGGTGGCAAAGGCCGTTGGGAGATAATGCTGGGTTCACCGGAAGACGTCATCTGTGTCGGTGACCGGTTCCTATGCTGGGTTAACCACCGGTACGACTTCTTGCTGTGCGACATGGCTGACGATCAGGCTAGCCCTAAGGTCCGTTATGTACCTCTGCCTCCAGAGGTGCGAGGCTGCGGCTATGGCGATGACAAACTCGGAAGGGTCGGACGGATGGGCGCCGCCGGCGACAACAGTGTGAGGTTCGTCAGCATCCACCCATACAGCTGCATTCGTGACCACCCCGACTTGTACAGCGGTTACAAGCAGTCTGACTGCTGGTGTGTTGGCAACGGGACACCGCTCCTCCTCTTCGTCTTCACCATCAAGACCTGGACCATGAATCTCAGCATGGACGAGCCATTGGAGTGGGTGCAAGACGGAGAGATGGACGGCGAGGAGATCTTGGCGCTTCCTGGATACCAGGGCCTCCCGCAAGCAATTCCCGAGTGGCCCGTCGTGTGCTTGGACAAATCCAACGTCTTCTGCTTTCTGGTCTGCAATTATCACTTCAGCAGGGACGACGAGAAGGTATGGATGGTTCAGCTCAACATCACCACCAAAACGCTGTCAGTCGTCCAGTTGACCGATAGCGGGGACTACTGGAACCTGAAAAAATACCTTCATTTACCGGCAGAAATTCCGTACTAAACCAGAGAAGACCTGGGTTATGGTTGGCTAAAATTATGCTCATCGTAAGCATGTATGTATGATCTTTTTTTCTACTTGGTTTGTATCGCCGTGCAATGCCAAATTTTCGTGGGGTCTTTTGGAAAGAATATTTCCACTCCACCGATTCCTTATAAAAGTTTGATGCGTTATATCTTCCATTATTTCTTAGCTTTTGCCTCAGTTACACATGCGGTGAAACATTTTAGAAGTGAAGTTAGAATTCCTTTTCTTTTTTAGTTAAAAGGAAAAATTGGCATTATGTAAATAGACAATTTCATCACAAGATAGCAAGGAAAGACACTACGCAAAAAAGAATTGGACACCCCCCCAAAAAAAAAAAAAAAAAAAAAACATTTGTTTCGTGGGGAAGGCACCATCGGCCAGCCAGCCACCACCACAATCCTTTTTCACGATTTTTGCACATGTGCATTCTCCTGTACCACCGCACTACTCCATCATTTGTGTCTAGATTCCGTTTCGGTTCCCCAAATATTATACTAATGTCACAAACCGGATCGATTGGGCTAGTAGTGACACGTCGACGGCGGGTTTTCTGGCGGCGGCAGCAACCAGGGTTGCCGAGGAGGGATTGGCGCAGACAGCAATTGGGGTTGCAGGGGTGCGGGTGCTGGCGGCAATCGGGATTGCCGGTAGCGGCAATCGGGGTTGTCGGGGCTGTTGGAGAGAAGAGGAAGAAGAGGAGGACGGTGGTGGGGCACCGCCGGTGGCGGCGTAAACAGCGGGCGGCAGCTTGAGGGGCGGCGGCGGCGCACATGAGTGTATGAGAGAGAGCCTAGGGCTGAGAACTGAAGTTGTTGGGTGTTAGCCCTTTATTTTTCTTCTTGATCCAACCGATTACATCTCCCTTATATTTATAATCTTGGGAAGACTTGCATGAGAAGTAGATCTCCTTTTATTTCCTAATCTATTCCTATTTTATCCCTAAATAATATTACTTAATGAGGAATGTTGGTATTTATTAACGCGAGCAGAGAAATCCGCAAGCGCACGGATACTGGATGTAGCTTTCACCCGGGAGTATTCCGTAGTATCGATTTCCACGGGGAACGTGAAGTGTACTAGAAAGGTTTAGAACGTCCTAAGATAATAATGGTAACGATGTGGGAAGAGAGGGTTAAGTTTTTCTAAGTATTCTTCCGAGATCTATATGATCAAAGGCTCACTCTACTTTACTTACGCCGAACAACGGTACCGGCCCCGATCCTCGAAAAAGACCGGGAAAGGGTGATCGGGGAAGGCCGCCAAAAGCTCTACGAATCACCAACCCGAACGTGGTGGATTACAAAGACCCGACAGGGGCTGTCACCCCGGGCTACCACAACTAACCGTGGGATTGGGCGCAAACTCGGGTAAACTCTAGTCTAGACACCACGCCTACACTATCGATTACTACTCTAGCCACGCACGATAACTAGAGCACTCAATACGAGCGGAGATCAAGTAAATATAGTAAAGTAAGAACTGAAAGTAATTAAATAGAATAAATAGAAATAATAAATGAAGAACCGGAGATTGTTTGAAGACGAACTTGTTGCGGCGAAGTACAATGATGATGAAGATCCGACAGTCCGGATCTCTCCAAATTTCTCCTCGCCTCTCTTCTTGATCTTACAACTAGATGAACTAGAAGAACTAGAACTAGAACTAGAACTAGATGAACTAGACAACTAGAGGGACCTCTCTCTCTTCTAATATGAAACCCTAGATTTTTCTCTCGTTGATAGCTAATGAGGAGATGATCTCGAGATGATTGAAGCCGGGGGGCCTAAGGGTCTATATATATGGGTCTTCTTTTGTCTCTTCGCCAAAGAAGCAATATGGTACTAATCTTCATGGGCCTTGACAATGAACGATGACCATTGGATCAAACCGACATTATACGACCGGTTTAGATTGCGTCTTAGAGGCGGTGGAGGAAGCTTCCGAGAGAGGGGCAACTTGATGACCAAGCGAGGGGCGATCGGCCCCATTATTGGGCGATCGGCCCGAGTGGCTCCACTCACGGGCCCCGCGATGCGTCGTGGCTTCCTGAGTCTTCTAGATGATGTTTTCTTCGGTGTCAAGTTTTAGTTCACGTCGGGTGTACTCCGGAGCCTTCTAGACTTGTTTCGGAGTTGGATTGCGTTGCGTTATGACACATCAATTCTCTGTTTTTTCGTTAAGTCCCCGCAAAATCACAACTTTACCAAAACTCATGGAAATCATTAGTAGAAACCCCTAATAAGGTTATCTAATTATATTTTAGTCCTTTTCCATGTTTAGTTGATAATTAAAAATATGCATTAACAAGTGTCAACAAGGAAGCAAACGACGCGATGACGGCGGTGGCGGCGTCGAGGGTAGCGGCCTCCCCCTCTGGGCTGCCGGGCCGCCTTGTGACAAGCCTTTTGGGCCCCCTCTTGACGGCACATGACATCTCCCCACCGTTCGACGAGGCGGCGCATCCACGCGTCGCCCAATCCACCCGCTAGGGGCGAAGGCGATGACGAGCTGGGAAGACTTGTCGTTTGGGCCATAGCTTTGCTGGAGTTTGCCCATCTTCGCGTTGAAGTTGTTGATGAAGGTGGCGTCATCGTTGAAGCTGATGTCGAAACTTAGGTTCTTTGAAGTAGACGCTGAACTTGTAGCTGAATGGATGGCGCGGATGGACTGGTTGTCGAGGTGTGGATGCTAATGACGTCGTGTATTGCCCAATTTGGTGCTCTCGCCTGGAGTTTGTTGGTGCCGGCGTTACCATGAAGCTTGTCGTCGATCGATGTAGCCGGTTGATGAAGGTTGACAGACTTATGGAGTGGTGACGAGGTCGATGATGTAGGAGATCGATGTGGGTGGCATGTACCTCATGTCGTCGTCAGTGAAACTCACAAGTCGAAGCTTGCTGAAGACCTCAAGGGAAACAGGGGCGTCAAACTCTGGGGCAAGGTGGATCGCCATTTTCCCTATGTAGGGCGCCTCCTGGTGCATCATAGCATAAGGCCTGTTGCATAGCTCGTCGGTGTAGTCGTACCAGCCGTTGATGTCGTTGAGGGTGTGTTGACACCTGTTATAGCATAATATTAATAGTCAACTAAACATGAAATAAGGGCATAAAATGAATATCAACATAGACTAGGGGTTTTACTAACATAATTCCACGAGCTTTGGTGATTTATATCTTTACAGGGGACTTAACAGATAAAAGCACATAAGAACGATGAGAAACCGAAGAGTTTACATCCCATACGATGACAAGACTTGACCGTGAAGTAACTCAACCCAAAAAGTGGACTAAAACACTCTATAAAACTCCAGAAGATACCAGAAGAAAGGTGACACAAATAGGCCACAAGACCCTGGCGGCCGCCAGAGCCTTTTAGGCCGGCCGCCAGGTGGGACCCACAGATCAGTCTCATATTTTTATGTCGGTTTACCACCTACCTTGAGGTTGTATCTACACCGTTATTGAAGGTCGGTTTGATCCAATGGTCATCGTTCATCGCCAAGGCCTATATAAGAAGACTCCCTGACTCCAGGGTGAAACCCTAATTCATTCTATTCTTTATCTCTTGACCTGTTGGTCATAAAGGTGTCCCAATGTGAGGACAACCTCTCTCTACTAGATAATTAGGGCTAGACACTCCAATATAATAGATTAGTAATTAGAGAGTTAGGGAGAGTGGAGCTATGCTCCAGTTCTGGAGATGTCTACAGAGTTTGGTACGTCTTGTATCCTTTCTTTGTAAGACTTATGATTCATATATTTATCTTCTCTATTTACTTCTATGCCTTTCATATATGGTTAGTATAGTTGTTATGCTATTGCATGGGATCTCCCCTCGTATTGAGGGCTCTAGTTATTCGCGGTAGCTAGAGTTGTAATCGATAGTATAGACTTGGTGTCTAGGCTATAGGTTACCTGTGATTGCGCCCAATCCCACGGTTAGTTGTGGTTGCCCCAGGGGTGACAGCTCTGTTAGGCCTTTGTATTCCACCACGTTCGGGTTAGTGTTTCGTAGAGCTTTTGGCAGCCTTCTGCCAACTACGTTTTTCGCAGTCTTTCTCGAGAGTTGGGACGGATTTGCTGCTCCAAAGTGCATTAGTATAATTGCTATCATAGAACCTAAGTAATAGAGAAGTATATAGGAACCTTGATCTCTCCCGCTGTCCTCTCAACTTGCTAGCTATACATTTATCTTAAGAATTCTCTTGTGTGCGATTATGCTTAACTCCTATCATATATCATTTACCCCCTCACTATAGTCTAGTGGTTTGCTAAGTTAGTGGATACATGATTGTGACTTATTAGAATTCTTTAGCCAAAGCTTCCCCGTGGATACGATACTCTAGAATACTCATCCTAGGGAAAAGCTACAATGGTAGGTGTTCTGTGCACTTGCAGAATCCTTCATATTCTTTTAGCACTTAACAAATGCCAACAAGGTGTAGATGTCGATCATGTCATCTACCTGTCGAGGTTGCCTACGGTTGCTGGTAGTGTCGACGTAGCTTGGCAACTTGAAGTGGCAAGGAAGACATCGTGTGTAGGTGTTCCAGTCTTTTGAAGTGGCATCTTGTTTAGCATGTAGATGAATCAGAGAAGTACCGCTATTATCAGGTGGATAGCGGAATACCTCGTGTCTTTGGTGGAGCTGATGTTCCGTTATCGAGGTGCGGATGGAGGCGCCTTCTACGCTGGAGCTGGCGACAGTGTCATCAGTTGTCCGATTGCTGGGGCTGCCCATGATGCACTTGCTGGTGTCATAGCAAGGAACCGGTATGGAGCTTGCTTGACGGGGCCTGGGTGGGGGGCATCGGTGTTCTCATCTCAGAGCGGCGCCTATGGGGGTGACGTCATGGTCGCCAAAGGTTGATGTTTGCCGCCAATGGTTCGTCATTGTTCGTGCCCTTGGAATTGTTGTCGATGTTAGGAACGCCGTGGTTGTCGACCTTGAAAGGCGGCGTCCGAGGATGTTGGAGTTGTCGTCATCGTTCTTTGTAATCTTCTTGATAGAACTATTGATGATGGTGATGTAGGGCGGTGATGTCATTGTTGATGTTGTTGGGGCCCTTGTAGCCGTTGTCGTTGTCGAGGATGTCGGGGTTAGGGTCGGTGACGTCGGCTTCGGCGTCGGCGGCGTCGTTGAGTTGTTGTTGATGGTAGCCGTGTGGATGCTCCCGCTTTCCCAAAGGTCAAAGAAGACGTTGCTGGTAATGGGGAACTTATCTCGCGCCATTGTTGGAGCCGCCGTGATGTTGGCCTAGTTGGGTAGGCTTTTCGCCGAAAGCGGTGGTGGACGTTGGTGGTGGCCTCCCTAATCTAATCTGGATCGAGCCGACGGCGGCGGGTGCGCGTCCTTGGGGTAGGCGTACTCGTTGCTTCTAGCGTCACTGATCTTGGAGAGGGTGACGACGGCGGCGCTGGGGAACGCGTCGTCACCGCCGGGCGCCCATGGTAGGGACGCCGTCGGTGGTGGTTGAGATGAGGTCGAGGCGCCGTCGCCGAACGGCATGGACGCGTCTTTGCGGTGTTGTAGCTCATCGTGGATGTCGGGGATGACGTTGTCATTTTGTGGCAGCATGCTATACAGCCGGCCGTTTCTCCCGGCGTCTTTGTCACAAACCGCTCATAGTCGCCGATGATTTTACGGAGGTCCTCCATTTACGCGATCCATGCGTTGGCCATCGAATCGAAGACGATGGTGGTTGTCAGAAGCTTTCGATGGTGGGAATCGCCCCGGTCTCTGGATACCAACCGTCACAAACTGAATCGATTGGGCGGAAGTGACACGCCGATGGCGGGTTTTCCAAATGCGGCAGCAACAATCGGGGTTGTCGGGAGGGATTGGATTGGCGGCAATTGGGGTTGCCGGGCGCGCTGGTTGGCGGAAAGAATCGATTGCCCGTGCACGGGCGGCAATCGTGGTTGCCGGGGCTGTTGGAGAAGAGATAGAAGAGGAGGACGGCGGCGGGACCAGCGGCGGCGCGACGGTGACGTAGAGAGAGAGAGAGAGAGAGAGAGACTACGGATGGAGAGTCAAGTTGTTGGGTGTTACCCCTTTATTTTCTTCTTGATCCAACCGATTATATCTCCCTTTGTATTTATAGTCCCTGAAGAGTTGCATGAGAAGTAGATCTCCTTTACTTCCTAATTTATTCCTATTTCATCTCTAAATAATATTACATAATGAGGAAGCAAACGACGCGATAACGGCAGCGGCGGGGGCTCTTGGGCCGCCTTTTAGGGTTGTGACAAGCCCTTTTCGGTCCCCTCTTGACGCACATGACAACTAAATTGAGTCTAAATTGTTTGTTTGAGACCCTAAATGAATTGAAATAAAAATTTGGTCAACTATAAAGTTTCATAACCTTTTGAGATCTACAATTTCCATTTAGAGAGTTTCTCAATGCGCTGTCTTTTACAAAATTTGAATTTCAAATTTAAGACATTCAAACGTAGTTTTTGCATCACAATATGATTTTAAGTCAAAAAGTTGTCAACTACAAATTTCCATAACTTTTTGAGACATAAAGTTTTTATTTAGGAAGTTTTTCCATTCGGTGTCATTTAAAAAAATTCAAAATTTGAAATTCAAATGTAGCTTTGCATAACAAGATGATTCAAATTTAAGTGGTTTTCTTTTGGCACTTTCGGCAAAATGCCTCTTGTCGAGTGAAAAAAAAAGCGATTCGGTAAAAGACGCATTTTGTTGAGTGACGTAAAAACAATACCCAAAGAAAATACATCTTCACCAAGTGCCTGAGTGCCTTTTTTCCTCGACAAAAGTAATCTTTACCAGTATTTTTTCGTTTGACACTCGGCAAACAGTCTTTGCCAAGTGGTTGAAATAAAAACACTTGGCAAACCAATTTACACTTGACAAAGGCCACATCTCCGATAATCATGACGCATGCTTCATGAATAAACAATGAAATATATTAGATCTTAAACCCTAAAAAGCGTGGCGTGTGCCAAATCGAGAGACGACAACAAAGAACCGCGGACCCACGATTTCATGGCCTCAGAAACCGGAGCCGGCGACCGCAGCCCTACCGCGAGTTCCATGTGTAGGTGGTGATGCTCAAAGCCGCCACAATCATCGCCCCTGCCCGCCGCCGATCGGATCACTTCGTCCCCTGTGGCTCGGCCTAGCTGCAGTCACCACCGTGCCGCCGTTCAATCGGCTCACTTGTCTTGCTGCAGTTGGGCACATCAAATGATGCGGGCCGCTACCGTCGCTCCGGCCATTGTTGTTGTACCCAACCGCTGGAACTGCCTCGCCCGCGGCTCCATGGCCGCACCCACCGAGGCGTAGAGTGTGGCCTTGTTTGGAACCGTGATTGTGTTGGTTATACACGAAAAATGGCAAATTAAACCCGCCAAACGCTTTGCGTTGGCCGCACATTCCCGCCCCACCGACAACCCCGAATCAAGAGATTTGTCCTGTGGTGACAAAAAAAGCGCTGCGACCCCGAACAGCTTGTCGCTTGTCACCGTGGCGCTGTTCCCACCTTTCGATCGCCGTCCCAAACAAGCCTTGAGGTCGGCCCGTCCCACTGGTTGGCATATTTCACTCCCCAAATCCAATGTTTCAACCATTTAAATAAATAATAAAGAAAATTACTTTTGCAAAGTGAACACAAAGTTTTTCAAAATCAACCAAGCCCATATATGTATATCTATGTGTCTTGTATTTATGCAAAGTGAACACGAAAAAAAAAATCTATTTACATGTGAGTCATTCACCCTAGGAGATTTACTTTGGCGGCGCCGCTGCCTAATCGGCCCATGGGCGCGGCGGGACATGGGTTGCGTGAGCTCGTGGAGGAACTCATGGCCGCATGAGCCAACCCAACACGGTGGACTGTATGGTGATGATGGTGTTGCCACCGCCGTGGGCGTGGGCTGCCGTCGCGACGCACATACAACCCTCCGCCTCCCCGGGGCCGATCAGCCGTCCACGGCGCCGCCTACGCGTGCCCGTGACTAGCGCTTGGGCCATATCAAAGACGTCGGACTTCTATGGCTACACGATCAAGGCGCTAGGTGAATGCCGTCATCCCGCTATCTCTGCACCTCTTTGCGTGACACTGGCTTCGGGAGAAGACAAGAGGGGCGACGAGGGACAAGGACGCCGCCGCGACCGGATTCGCGATGGCAAGTCTGTATCTTGCGCCAGCATATATGCGCGCCGCCAGAGGAGTAATTTGCCAAGTTGCTACTTTTGCAAGTTGGGATGGCAAACCGTTGGAGGCTATTTTTTCTAGTTTTGCTAAAATTTTATGGATGGCAAGTTAAGATAGAAACTATTGAGATGCTCTAACAGTTTTAAATGGGGTTTACCAAAAACATGCAGTTTTAAATGGGGTCGAACCCAAACCAAAAACACGCAAGTAATTCAGCAATACGACCAATCTGCTTCTTCGAATGTATCTTTCAAAATCTTTACTAAAGTCGCAACCAATAGATTATCCACCATTGCACGTAAGATAATTAGCCCAACCCAAAACAAATAAGTTTTTACCAGGAAGAAATATTATGGAAGGTGCAGTTATTCTTCACGAAACGTTACATGAGTTACACTCAAAAAAGAAAGATGGAATTATTCTAAAGATTGATTTTGAGAAGGCTTATGACAAAGTTAATTGGAATTTTTTACAACAGACATTGAGAATGAAAGGTTTTTTCGAAAAGTGGTGTCAATGGGTGAGGTGTTTTCTTGAAAGGTGGAAATGTGAATAAAGGTCAATGATCAATTAGGTTCCTATTTCCAAACTAAAAAGGTTTAAGGCAAGGGGATCCTATGTCGCCTATACTTTTTAATATAGTTGCCGACATGTTGGCTATTCTCATTGCTAGAGCCAAACAAGCAGGTCGTGGAAGGAATAATCCCGCATCTTATTCAAGATGGCTTTGTCTATTCTCGGTATCGCGGATGATACTGTTATCTTTATAAGCCATGATGTTGAAAAGGCAGTTAATATGAAACTTGTGCTAACCACCTTTGAACAATTATCAGGCTTGAAGATTAACTTCCATAAAAGTGAGCTTTTCTGCTTTGGGAAGGCAAAAGAACAGGAAGAATTTTATTCGCAACTGTTTGGATGTGTCACTGGGTCATTTCCTTTCCGATACCTGGGTCTCCCCATGAATGTAAGAAAATTAAATAACAAAGATTGGAAGATAATTGAGGATAGAATAGGAAAAAAAAATTGAGTGGATGGAAAGGAAAACTTTTTGTCGGTAGGGAGGTAGATTGGTCTTAATAAACTCGGTGCTTTCTAGTTTACCGATGTTTATGATGTCATTTTTTGAGCTCCCACGTGGAGTACTTAGAAAAATTGATTTGTTTTTTGGTCACGCTTTTACTTGGCAAACCGATCAACATAAAAAAAAATATAGGTTGGCAAAGTGGGAGGTTTTATGCCAACCAAAAGACCAAGGGGTTTAGGGATTCAAAATTTGGATATTCGTAACAAATGTCTTTCAAGCAAGTGGCTCTATAAGTTATTAAATGAAGATGGTATTTGGCAAGAATTGATTCGAATAAGTATATAGAAAATAAGCCAATTGGAAGTTGTGTTAAAAACCAACCGACTCTCATTTCGGAAAGGATTAATGAATGTGAAAGATTGTTTTTTGGACTTTGGCCGTTTTAACATTAAGGATGGGTCCCAAACTAGATTCTGGGTTTGACATCCGGTTAGGAAACAAACCCCTAAAAGATAAATTCCCTTCCTTGTTTAACATTGTACGATCTAAACAAGACTCGGTGGCCCAAGTACTTAGTTCCGTTCCGCTAAATATGTCGTTTAGGAGACA
Source organism: Hyparrhenia diplandra (assembly GCA_015847255.1). NCBI lineage: Eukaryota > Viridiplantae > Streptophyta > Magnoliopsida > Poales > Poaceae > Hyparrhenia > Hyparrhenia diplandra. The sequence continues at coordinate 262,839 of JADLZK010011338.1, read as the reverse complement.
TTTAAGCGGTGCAAACCTAGCTGCTTGGCACAGAATTGTTGCTTCGATACATGATATTAATTTAACAAGTGACAGGGATACTTTTGTTTGGGGGCTAAACGCATCCGGTTGTTTTTCAGTCAAGTCCATGTATGCAGCGTTAATTAACAATGGTGTCCGTGTGTCACAGGATATTTGGCGTATAAAAGTACCAATGAAAATTAAGATTTTCTTATGGTATCTAAAGAAAGGTGTTACTTTAACTAAAGATAATTTAGTTAGACGTAACTGGAATGGTGATACGAATTGTTCTTTCTGCCACTTGTCGAAAAACAATTCAACACCTTTTTTTGAGTGTTTTACGCCAAATTTCTATGGCGTGCGGTACATTTATTGTTTGGCTTTTCACCACCGACAAATGTGGGCGACCTGTTTGTGCGATGGACTAAAGTTGCAAACAAAAAAGTAAATTCATTGTTATTAACAGCAGCTGCAGCATTACTTTGGGCAATTTGGATAACAAGGAATGAAGTGGTTTTTGATAAGTGCAGACCAAAATCTTTTTTGCAGGTGCTATTCAGGGGAACCCATTGGCTACGCCAGTGGGCAAATCTACAGCGGGCGGAAGATCGGCGTGACCAGCTAGTACAGGCTGGGCAGTACCTGGAAACTTCGGCGCTACAGTTTTTCGACTCCAGAGGATGGCTATCTACAAGAATTATTGGTCATATTTAGATCAAACCATTTTGGGTTCTGTTTATTCATAATTGGCTGGAGTTTGTTCAGAGAGATGGATTAGTGTTCGAACTTCTTGTAATAATTGGCAAGATTCTATCTTATGATAGATGAAGCCGGATTTTATATCCATTATCTAAAAAAAAATGGGCTGACAGCGGGAGGTGCATGCAGTTTTCTGGCAGCCCAACAGCAAATAATTAGTACCCCTGTAATGCTAGCTATCGATCAGGTACGGTATGTAGATCACCCTCATCGTTAACCTACTTAGGGTTTACCAACGCAACCACGCGCCGCCCCCTTATTGTCACCACCATATATTTACTTTGGTCCTAGGCTCCTAGCGCAACCATCTCAGTAGGAAGATGCTGAGGCTGATTCCTCTTCGTCGCTGTGACGCTCTGATGAGCTTACGGTCAACAATGAATCGGTATCCGGTCCCAACTTGCAGCCACCGTAGGCTGTTCTCGGATTCGCCGGCCGCGGCCACTATCGCCGCCGCCGCCGAAACCCAGCGCCGGTGGGTGATGCTGCGCCGCTTTGGCATCCGCACCAATGAGCCATTCGTTGCCGACTCGAAGACCGTCGCGGAGGCCCGCACCTCCACAGGCCGACACCTGCGCGTCTCCCTTAGATGCGCCGCGCCGCCGGTGAGATCCGAACTCTGCTACGATTTCCCACAGCAGGGCGACGACGACAACGATTACCTCAATGTCGCCACAGTCCATGGGGACTTGTTCCTCCTGGAGATGGGTAGTCGCCGACGCGGTACATATGCTCCGAGGGACCACTTCGTGTACTCGCCGGCAGTCGACTCACGGCGGCCATCGCTGTCTCTGCTCCCCGTGCGAGACTTCTTGACACAGTGCGAGGGCTTCTTTGTACCCTGTATGCGTTTGGTACATCCCCCACGACAGAGAGCACAGGCCTGCTGCGACGAGGGCGAGAACGACGTCCTTGTGGTCCAAGCTCACATGTGGTTCGATCGCGATGTGCCACGTGACCAGCGGCAGTTGATGGCCGAGTTGTGTGTGTTTCGCCCCGGCATGCGGCAGTGGGAGCTCTTGCAGCCCGTGCCCATTCTTCATGACCAAGGCGCCAAAGGCGATGAGCTGATTCAGAATCTGAAGTCACCCAAATATGTCGTCGGCATCGGTGACCGGTACCTATGTTGGGTACACTACAGCAGCGGCTTCGTGCTGTGCGACATGGCGGACGAAGGAGCCCTAAGGCCCGTTATGTACCTTTTCCGGATGAGTTGACTTGCTTCGACGATGGCAATGACGACAACGACACTAGCTGGGAAAATCAGAGCGATTGTGATGACGAAGATGACGACAGCAGTTGTGACGATGACGACAGCGATGATGACGACCTCATCTACACCCGTTACATGGGCGCCGTCGGCGACAGAAATGTAAGGTTAGTCAGCATCGACCCACACGGTGGCTCTGGCTTCACAATCACCACATGGACGACGATGCTTGGCGCAGACGAGCCATTGGTGTGGGTGAAAGACGGTGAAATGGACTCCGAAGAGTTATGGGAACTTCAGGGATACGCAGACGCAGGCCTCCCACGTCTCCGGCACTGCACCCAGGTCTGCTTGGACTTGGACAACCCCGACGTCCTCGTCCTTTTCGTCGATTACAGCTGGGACGAGAAGGTATGGATGATTCAGCTCAACATGAAGACTAAGACGTTGCTGTCTGCTGTCCGTCGTTCACCAACGATCCCTTTGAGGACGTTATTTCATTTACGGGTACAACTTCAGTACTTACTAAATAAGAGTCCAAGAGAACATGCAAATTGTGCAATTTGAGATGGCCATGAAGTTTGCTCCAAAAACCTGAAACATGTAATCTTTTTCAGTCTTGCTTTTGTATTGTCGCGTGCAAACCAAATTCTTGCGTTGGGTTATTTCAAAAGTATTGCAACTCCAGGAATTTGTTTTACATAAGTTAATGTTTGAATTTATACAGTGTTTATTCAACTTGAAATACTTCAGGTGATTGATATATTGATTTTTCAGTGTTTGGTGTTTGTCCATCGACCTAAGCATGATTGATTGGGATTGTGATTAATGTGGCATCGACCTAGCTTTGCCTCAGTTACATTACCATCATGATAACTCGAACGTTTTTTTTTTTTTCTAACGCTAATGGAGTTCAGATTTTAAGAAAGCTAATTAAGTTTGAGCTTACCACAAATTCTGCTACAAGAACAAAAAAAAAAAAAAAAAAAAGAAGAAGGTTAACCACTCTAGGCAGAGGTAGAGTGTCCTATCCAACACTTGCTTTGCTTGATATTGTTGTCCTTGTCAATCTTCTTCTCGTTGTATCTCCTTGTTAGAACATAAACATGAAATATCCCTAAGGATCACGAGCCTGACTACATGAAAACTTAATCGAAGATTAATTAGCACTAACCATAAGTGTCGTTAGCCTGCTGCACACCTTTGTTCGTGTAACGAAAGCAGGCGATCCGTGGTGGTGCTGAATTGATGTTGGTGTGATCCACCGGATCGATCTGCATCGATCTCCTGGTTGCTAGCATCGATCTGCAGTAGAAACCCATTGTCATTAGAGCAGGTACATTGCTACACGTTAGCGGTCTCATACACCGTCTCATGCATTGTCACGTAGGATTTTTAATGATGTGGAGGAAAGATAGAGGTGAGAGAGAATGAGGTAGTTGTTTCATGAAACAACCGCCTCATAAGCTAAAATTTAGGATTATGAGACAGCTATTTTTTACCATTGTATGAGTTGTCGCCGTCATACACCTCACAATTCTATTTTTACTATCTCCATAAATTAAGGAAATGCGAGTTGCTATGAGACAACTTAGAAAGACCACCAATGTACATATAGCCTATTAAGTCGTCTTAAATTACGTGGAACTATATGAAACTAGTTATAAGACAACACCAACGTACTTGCCCTTAGCCTTCAAGCCGTGATTGCCATGCCTTGTTAGATTTGTAGATTAGGGATTTCTTAGTGATGGTTTTCTCAAAGGTGTTCACTCCACCATTATGTTGCCAGGAATCCCTTATCACTACAGGAAACAAGGCCTTTGCCGAAAAACTTGGTGTGCTCGGCAAAGGCCAATAAGCCATCGGCGAAGGCTTCGCCGAGCACGCTGCTTCGACATAGGACTGACGGGGAAAATTTTCATGGCGTAAGCACCGGAGGAAGATCCGAGGGCGAACGCCATGACAAAGTTCCGCTAGGACTAAGCCTCTGAATACTATGTACGAATGGGTGGAATGAGATGCCTTCTGAGGCTCTCGGTTACGCTATATATAGCATAGGAATGCCCATGGCATGGCTTGTACATGAAGTAATGATTACAACAGATTGTTACACAAGATATACTAGCATATATACAACATCTATCTCATCCTTCTTGACCTGCAAGCTACGATACAGTATATGCTCCTATTGGTGCATATCCCATGTCATACAATATCTAACACTCACCCACAAGTATGTGTTGCTAGAACACTTCTAATCCCATGAAATCGGTGCCTTTCTATTGACACTTGCTTAGCGACATCACTAAAATAACAACGACGCCAAAATACTATAAGATCAATGGCACCAAACAGCGATGGTATATAAACAATTACTTTGCCATTAATAAACTAATCATGAAGAAAGACCTATACTTCTAGTAAGAACAAGTTATCATCCCCATCTATAAAACTAGAAAGTATAACATGGCATAAATATTAAAAGACCATGCAGGAAATAATATAAAGAATAATAAATATAAATAAAAAGACAACATAGGCTCTGCAAGCGGACATATAATTATACCATTGTAGCATTTTACCTAGAGTACCACCAGGTTGTCATTTCTATTCTACCACTAGGAAGATATCTACAACTATGATGTAGATGTACTAAATACTTTTTATGCTATGGAATAATAATAACCAATAATGAATAAAGCTTTTACTCAATAACCGAGTTAATGTCACAATAAAGATAAATAGTAAATATGATAAAGAAATATGTATGATAAATGATAACAAAGATAATGATAAATGTAGGGATCAAGCATCATGATAATAATAAAGATAGCCAATGAATATTGTAGCCTAAGGATTAGCATGGCGTAACAAGGAGAACTTACTTATGAGCAATATCATTCAGCATCCACTTGACCTTCTTCGCGACCACATTCTACTAAACTCTATACACGGAAGGAGGATTACAAAGGACTCAATAGGGTTGTCACCCCTACGATCGACACCACGATCCGACATATAAAAAGGGCAATTGCAGAAATAACATATCTAAGCACCACACTTACATACACTATAACACATATCTTACACATTATAAGATAAGTGCTATACAATATCAAGTATGAAATCCATAATAAATAACTAATTCTACTAGACATATCAAAGTAACAATCAATAAGATAATAAAGATGAAGAACATATCAAAAGTAAACTTGAGTAAACATCAATGGACATATAAATGTACGTAGAAACACTCTTGGTAAGATCTGAAGTCCAAGGACTTGATCTCCTTCTAATCTATTACTAATAGCCAATCTCTCTAGATCTAGAACTATTATAAGAACTAAATATGTTAGAGTCTTTGGATGACTTGATCTCTAGAACTCGGATGATAATCTCTCGAATCTCAGTACCGAATTAGGGTTTCAAGGGGTCCCTACGCCCTTGCTTATATAGCCCTCTAGGATGAATCTCAGCCCTCGAATCAAACCGACCTTCTTGGATGGTTTAGATTGAATCTCAAAGGCGGTGGAGGGAAGCTTCTAGAAGCCTAACGTCACTACTAACGTGGCACGACCAATCGGCCCATCCTGTGCCTTGTGGGCCCTATCTTTACGTGGTGCCCTCTGGTGTCTTCTAGATCCTTCTTTTTGTCCTAGAGTCATGATTCGAAATATTGATTTATTCAATGAATTTCCTTGTCATTTCCTGTAAATTCCTGTAGAGACAAAAATTCACACAACTCATGGTAATCATTAGTATAACACATTTTTATTATTGTTCTTGGTCTAGTGAGATCATATTTCATGCTTTATTTATAACAAAAAGTTGGCGTTATCTACCGTCAACACTTTCTCAAGTTGATCTTTCTTTTCTCTCTATCTACGAGAACTAAATATTGGTTTATGTTTGAAATACACGTTTCAAGTGTTTCATTGGTGTTCAGACTTATGTTGCAAATATGTTCATCTAGATCTTACCAAAGTCGACCTCAATATTTTACACATGTTACAATGGCTCCATACACATGTTTAAAGTGCATGTTTTCGGATGATTCATCTGTTTTCTTATTCATGTGGCAAATGATTGCATGCCGCCATTTAGCCTCATGTTGCATGTCTTAAAAGTCGATCCCTAGCGAAGTCGATCTTGGTGTTTTGCACATGTTGCATTGGCACCCATCATGTTTTGTGTCATATATTTTCTATGTTTGCGAGTAGAATGTGATGTTCTATTCTATATGTAGTGATGTTCGTGTAGTGTTAATGTGATGTTGTGCATTGTTTTTCTTCAATGTTCGTGTAGTATTAATGTGATAATCTTTTAGTGTTAATGTGATACTCTACGATGTATTTGGGATGTTCAGTAGCTTTTTTTTTTATTTTTTATTTAACTACAGTTAACTATTTCACTATATTTTTTATATTTCATGGTATGATGTTCACGTAGTTGTTGATTACTAGAAATACCCTTGGCGTTGCTGCGGGAATCGAGATATTGTAGAAAAGAAATTTTTTACGAATCCCAAAGAATTTACATGATGTAAAAATACAAAAGAAATAATGTAGGATTATAATATAAATGCGCATAGTAGAAAACAAAAGATAAGAAATCATATAAATTTCATAGAGACGGATGTTAGTTATCATGAAAAATAATTTTAGACCACACATAATTGCACAACATTAGCACACATGACACATATCAGTCCTAGCTACGTACTCCGTACATGGCTGTCTTCAGACTTCATCCACACCATGGCTACCAGACAGTCAGACACAACACTAACCTGGGCCACGGAGCAGGACTCTCGACGTGTGCAACACCTCCTGCCGCATCCACCTCCGCTTGGGCACGTACGCGGGCCAGTTCCCGTCCTGGCCGCCGCCGGTGAACGCCATGCGTAGCAGGTCTGGGCGAGCGCCGGGCGAATCGCCGCCGTGGAGCTCAAGGCCACAGCTATCTGCCTCTGCGTGGGAGCGCTGACCTTGAAGGCTACGTCATCCCATGTGAAGAGGCGACTTACGTGGGCGTGGAGGCGAGGTCGGAGCGCCGTTACCCGCGCGGGGATGTGGTCGGTCGCGCTGGCTGATGGCGAACTGCCGGCCGCGTTGGACAGGACGGAGGGGAAGCTGTAACAGGGGTTAGGAGCAGTCAGGGATCCGTGTTGAGGGAGGCAGCGCGACAGCACGGGGTACCGATGAACCATAACTATTTGATGAATTTCTACCTGCGCCTAGTAGAGGAGGGAGTACCTGCACTACAGCGTCGTTAAAGGCGAGGCTGCCGGACGACGTTTCCTCCACGATCCGTCGCCGTAGCGTGGCGTCCTGGGTGAACGCGTAGATGGCCAGCGGGCGGCTTCGGCATGGCCTTCACGAAGGCAATGCTGTCGTCGATCTTCTTGACTTGTGTGTACTCAGCCAGAAGCAAAGTCAAGCAACACTTCTGTTCACCGGCCGGCCATACACCGGAGCAAAATTAAAGGCACCTCCTGGCCTGGATAGCGTTCACGAATTTACCGTGATGATCGGGAGCAAGGGGCCGAATATCTCCTCGGTCATGATCGCGGAGTCCAGAGGTGGGTTCAGCAGTATCGTGGGCTCAATGTACCTGAGACAGTTTGGTCAGAGAATAGTGTGACCTTATCTACACTCTACGGTCTACACGCAGGAAGCCAGTTGATAAATCATCGGGTGTTCAGAAACTCACAAGTTCTTGGCGTCCATGGAGCCTCGTGTAGGACAGACGGGTGCCACGGACCTGTCTTTCAGAAGGTTACTCAGCCTCTCGAAGTAGCGCTCGTTCACTGAAATCTGCAGTTCCCGGGCGCTGTCGGATGCACGGGCACTTGCCGCCCAGCTCCAGCGCGACGGGCGTCAGGTGCCTGGCCGCCGCGGCCATCACGGCACGCGCGATGCACGGGCTCCCTGTACCTGTGGACAATGGGATAGCATGCACAACTGACCGCCCTGAACTTGTGCTTCCGCAAACGCTTTGGTTGCCACCATCAGGACATCTCGGGTAAAAAAGTTGTCGGCTTACCGGTGAAGAGGACCTTGTCCCAGCGGTGCTCCATGAGCTGCTCGCCGATCTCCAGGCCACCATGGATGACCTTCACCGCCGAGGAGTCCATGTACCTCTCGAACCTAGCAGTGCACATCGAGAGCTCGGGTGGAGGCGGATGGCATGCGGGGTACGGGGGTAGGGAGGAGGTGGGCGGTCAGGTGAAGGCGGATGGCATGCGGGGTACGGGGGTAGGGAGGAGGTGGGCGGTCAGGTGAAGGCGGATGGCATGCGGGCGGGTGGAGGCGGACGGCATGCGAGCGGATTAGAAGGAGAACGGAGGCGTTTCGGCAGACAATCAGACATGCAGCCGCACAGGAACATCGGGAGACATGCAGCCGCACCGTGCCGTTTCGGATTGTCGGCATCTCACGCGGACCATACCAGTAACTGAAGGGATGTGCTGATGTGTCACCTGCATGTGCAGAGAACTCCTCTAATGACCTCCTTTTTATATATGGGTTATAGATATCTTGTTTACATATTCAACATCAGATTTTAATTAGGAACTGCTGCTAGTTCGATTACGTGGTCTGCAGAAACAGCTAATAAAAGCCCAAATTCAATTCAGCCCAACATCCTAACAGGCCGGAGGTCGACGGGAGGCTGCTTTCCATCCAGGTCGTCAGCGAAGCCTCCCCATATAAATCACATCACATAATAAAGAGAAAAATTTCTTCATCCCAAAATTTCCGTCTGCCTTCCCTCGAGTCCGACGGTTTCTGGCGCGCGTCCGCGCGCGCTCATGTCCCTTCCCGCCCGGTCACGTGCTTGCCTGCGTCGTTTGCCTCGCAAACCTGGTCCGGCTAGTCAGGTTCGATCAGTCGTGGCTGGTCTGGTCCGACATGTCCACAGGCCCAGCTATGTGTGTCCACCTAGCCACCAGCCTCAAATCCGCTCGGGGAGGTCAAACAACGATTCGGGCCGTCATGTTTTTTGGCTCAGAGGCAAAACGTGGACACCAGTGATGGTTAAGGAGGCAATAACTGACATTATTTTACAACATAGACATACAAATATAGACACATACATTTGTGCACAAAGTACCCTAAATACAAAAAAATATTAGGGATAATTGTGTTCTTCGGTTAAAATTCCACTGTCGTTTTGTGCTTTTTCCACACCGACTATCGTTTGGTAGCTACGCATGGCCGGAGGCGCATCGGTCAGGCAACGATCGACTGCCGTGCGACGGCAGTTTGTGTGTCAGATGTTTCATGTTTGTCAGATATGCATCAGGAATCTTGAACTATTAGAAGGCATCTCTAATAAAATCTAGCTAGATATGCATTAGCAATATGTACTGGAGGTGTAATTTTGGAGCCGTAATCTCTATTAGAACTGTATTCCAATTTGGCTCTTCAATTATAACATCTGTTGTGCAAGCTGATACTTATTGGAGTTTGATGTTGGATAATATTTTTTTTTCCTCCCGTTGCAATGCACGGGCATTTTTGCTAGTTAATATAATTCTTCATCGTTGACCTACTTAGGCTAACGGAAGGACGCAGCCGCCATTATTGTCACCACCGTAAACCTAGCGGCTAGCGCCACCATCCCACAAGAAGATGAATCGGATTCCTCTTCGCCGCTTCCCGACGCCCGATTAGCCTCTGGCCCAACCATGAATCGCCATCTTGTCCCAACATGCAGCCACCGGAGGCTGCTCTCCGTCTCGATTCCAGCGGCCGCCGCCAAAGACCAGCGCCGCCTCTTGGTGATGCTTGAGCCGCCATCACTACCGGAACCTGCCGATTTCCGTGAGGTCTTCGCACACCGGGAAAGCCCGTTTTCATCACGGGAAAGCCTATCCCGGCGGTAAATCACGGGATAGACGTGGCGGAAACGAAATCGACGGGAAATTGCCCTTTCCCGTGAACACGTCATACCCACGGGATATCCTTTCCGTGATCCCATTTAGCACGGGATATACTTAACGGGGTGGGGGGGTTGGTTTGGCACCGTCAACGGGGAGGGTAAAACCCCGTTATGGCCTACGTGGCCTGTGGCATGAAAGCGGCGTTTTGAGGGTATCCCGTGAGCTTAACGGTGCAGCTCACGGGATATCCTCTCCCTTTCCCGTGTGTCAATGTCTGTTCACGGGAAATATTTGGTCAATTTCCGTGAGCGGTGCCACTCACGGGGAAATATTTATCAATTTCCGTGTGTGGCTCACGGAAATTGACCTTTTTTTTTTTTTTGTTCCAGCACATTGTTGGCACATATAAATATATATATACATACACAGATTTCATAATATCCATAATACCACATATATGGCTCGATAAATCCATAATACCACATATATATTACATCATATCCAACAAAGTCACAAGTTCAACCACATGTCCAATAGTGCAACCACAAGTTCACAAACTCACATAAAATCCAAGTTCACAAGTTCAAGTGCACAAGTTTTGAACCTAAATCATGACAAATTTACGACCACGGCCTCCAACCTTCCGGGCGCGTTCCCAAGCGTCCGGTTGAGATTGGTTCGGAGTTGGGTTCGAGGCATGAGAATTTTCCCCGCACGTAGGTAAAGATAAATAGTTAGAAATTTGTGAGACAAAATTGAAGGTAGAATCTATTAACTTGAAAAAAGAAGAGAAATAGTTAGAAATTTCGGCACCCTCCCCCCCGCACGGAGGGCTTTCCAACCTGCAAGAAAACAACGGCTCGATGGCCGAGAACCACATGTCCACGTGCACATCTCATGGTGCATCCAAAACTCCGATCATATCCATTCACATTCATATATGCATATTTCGAAGTTACGGAGACAAACTCACGGGAGAGGCTCCATGCGGTGGAGGGAAGATCGGCGGTGACCGTAGACGGGCGGTGGGACGGCGACGCGTGGGGACGAAGACGGGCGGTGGCGGGAAAACGATCTCCGTGGCATTGCACACCAACCCAGCCACCAACGCGCTGGAGGTACGCCATGAGAGCTTCCATGCTCTTCTAGTGCCGCTTCGCCCCTCTCTTGCTCCGCTCGAGCCCTCTCTTGCTCCGCCCGAGCCCTTGCCCGCTCCCTCTCCTCGGCCTCCTCCCCTGTCGCTTCCTCTCTTCCTCTATCTCGGCCTATTTCAACACAAAGTTAGAACACGGAGAAATAGTATTCAACGATAAATGAACCTTAATTAAAAATAAATAAACCTGAAGTCCGGAGACCGTAGCCTGGTAAGTGGTTGGCTCGCCAGCGTACCGGGCCCCCCGCGTGTTCGGACTCGATAGCTTCTTTGTGTTGCGAGGGTTGATAACGCTATCACCCAAATAGTACCGCCCGTGCTTCTTGCCTCCTCCGGCGATCATGGCGATGTCCCCCTCAATGTCGTGGCCGCGGGGATCGAAGCTTTCTCCATACTTGCTCCTCGCCACTTCGGTGTACCCTCACGATCTTCTCGTGGCGGTCGGGTTGGTGTAGGCTTCGGGCCCGACCTCGGGGTTGAAGACGACCGCGGGATCTTTATACCTGCCCGTGTGGGAGTTAGCAAAGGCCTCGAGCGTGCTGATTGGCGTGCCATGTGTCTGCTCCTGTGTGAGAAAAAGAAAAGTAGCTAGAATGGTAAGAAAGTATTGAGTTGCACATCATAAAATAGGAATTGGATAACACTTACATATCTAGCTTGGTAGGTAGCGAGATTAAGGTTGCCTTGATGGTGTGGTACACGGCATCATGGCACGCCCCTCCCGATAGTCGTTGTGGACGTCTTGAAAGTCTGTATCGACCCACTTGTCCACACTGAAGCTCCCAAACGCCTATGCACCAAGCACCACTCCTAATCACCTACAAGACACCAAGTATAACACAGTTATAAAAATCACATTAAGCATAATTAAACTTAGTATGAGCATTCAATATTTACCTCCATGTATTGTTCTTTGGTCAGATTCAGCGTTTTCCATTCATGCTTATCGAGCCTTCTTTTCTCCTTTAACGCCGTACCACGTCCGGACGGCTGGCCGCGTGCCTCGTACCACATGTCTGCCACATGCTTGAAAACAGGCGTTTAGAGCCACTTCCTCCGCCTCGGCCTCGTATCCCTCCTCGCACTTGAAGTATTTACGCACATAGAAGCAATGTAATAAGTCATTATTTCTAACATTAGAATTTGGAGCGATGTATTTGTGCGGTGCGACATAGACTTACAAAAACTCTTTGACCACCACGAACAGCCTTGTTAGCATATTTAATGCCATCGTCATCATAGTTGTCGAGAAATTCCGCGTCTTTGGTGGAACGGCGTGGCCGAAAGATACTCTTCTTCGTCGATTTTAATAAGGCCGGGGTAGTGCTTCCTCACCGAACACCAAGAATCTTTGGCGGGCTGGCGTCCTTGAACCGAGTTCGCGGTGACAACAAAACCCCTGCCCAAATGATCAAGAATAACTATTAGTTCCTATTACGATTTTGAAACACGAAAAAATAAGAAAGTAGTGCTAAAGTGTAAAGTAAATTACCTTGGCTGTTGGTCTTATGGTCGGTTTACGCTCCTCACGAGGTTGTCGATCCGGGAGTGCGGAGGGGCCTCGCAAGTAGACACGCCTCGACCCGGAGGAAGAGGAACCCCCTCCCCGTACTGGCTAGTCCCCTCCTCGTGGTGCGGCGCCGAGCGGTCAGCGTGGTGCGACGCCGAGAGGTCCTCGTCCTCCGCCTCCGCCTCCGCCTCCTCCTCCTCCTCCTCCTCTGCACCACCGGTGGTGGCGGCCGGTGGTCGGGGTGCCTGGCCTTTGCCCCCGCCCCCTACCCCGTGGCGGTGGTGCTGCGCTCACGACGCCTCCCCTTCGTCCCGCCCTTGCCCTAGCGAGGCTACACTTCTGAACCTCCTGGTCATTCTCTTGAACACATTCGTTCGAGAGGCATCTTTTTGAATGACCTGCAAATACATATAGATAATTAGTAAAAATGCAAAATTAAATAGAACGTAATTATGAAGAGATTGAAAACCAATAATCGTAACATAATTATTAAGAGATGCATAGTATTACATGTATTAGAAATAATCCTCATCCACATCACGATTTAAGCACCGTCGGATCATAATCCTCATGATCACTATCATCCATGTCTACGTCTTCCAACATATGAAGATTGGCGGGATCCATGGGAGGAGGAACGGCGTCAACACCGCATTTGTCCTTAAGTAATTTTTCAAGTAACGTAAGTCCTTCGCATCTCGAACCTCCTCGTCCTCCTCATCATCAACAACACTTTCATTGTCTACTTCCATTTCGTTGGGCCCGGTTATTTCTATCACAAATTTACCTTGTAGCCCATCTTCTTGGAAGAACTCTCCCTCATATGTGTTTGCATTAAAATGGTAATCGTCCCCTTTTTGGGGACGGGTAGTCTACCGTGTGGCAATACCTTCTCGCACAACATCCCAACCCTTAAGCCGCTCGTCGTCTTTGGCAACACCATGGGAGATAATAAACTTGTGTGGCATGTTGAGCCCGCGATGTAGACATCATCTCCGGCCATCACGGGGTCTTGTCGAATCCCGAACAATCCCAAGTTGTTCGAGGTCCGAATTTGTCATTTCGGGGATCGAACCAATGGCACTTAAACACGGCGGGGAGCAAGCCGTTTAGAGCCGGGAAATGGAGCTCGTATATTTCTTCAATTCTTCCATAATAACCTTTAGTGCTAGTTCCATCATCACCTTTAGTGAAAACTCCGGTATTTGTGGTTCTTCGGTTTGGTCGATTCTGCTCATAGCTCGTTGTATGGTAGCGATATCCATTCACATCATAACCGGTAAATGACCTAACCCTGGTCTCAAAGCCATTGGCAACCTGTATGAGCTTCGGGATGCATACCCGGATCGGGTCTGCGTGCTGCAAGCTCAAGCGGGGATAAATAAAATGAGACAGGTTCGTTAGCATATCAAACGAGGCGTTATTTAACACGAATTAGACAGTACACGGCGTTTGAACCAACTAATGAAATCTGGTTTTCCATTGCCCCGGCACCCCTAGCGAGCGTCCCAATTCATGTGCCGAGGCGGCGTTCGTTGGCCTTGATGTGCCTTTGAAATTTCCTATACCATCGAGAGACAAAAAAAGGGTTGGATGCGGGATATTAAGTACTACAAGACAAGTTGGTTGTGCGCTTAGAGTTGTGACTTCATCAGACGTAAGGAAGCACCGTCGAGGTTGAAAAGTATATAATTCATTATCTTGATCCACTCTCGATTTGTCAAGATCTTTATTTTTTGAACCACTTGCACGTCCTAGTTCTCCTTGGAAAAGGCTGAGGGTTGATTCATTTTCATCAGCATTGTAACGAGGGGGTGGATAATGCGAGCTAGGAAGGTTGTCACCATAGTATTTTGATGTGAAGTCTGACACCTCCTGCCGAACCTTTGCTTCTGCGATGGAACCCTCAATCTTACACTTATTTTTACAGTCGGCCCGAACATGCTTCAGAACTCTCTCAACAAATAGCACCAACGAAATCGTGCGGGGCCACCCACCCTTGCCTCGTATGGAAGGTGCAAAATCAAATGCACCATCGGAACGAAGAAGCCTGGCGGAAATATCTTCTCCAACTTACAGACCAATACAGGTGCCACTTTTTCCATTTCTTCTAGTGTGGTCCGAGATAACTCTTTAGCACAAAGCCTGCCGGTAGAAATTGCTCAACTCTGCCATCACATGCCAGACATGATCGGGGACATAGCCTCGAAGCATCACTGGAAGAAGCCGCTCCATCCATATGTGGTAGTCATGACTCTTGAGCCCATTGATTCGCATAGTAGATAAGTTCACTCCCCTCCTCGGTTTCTTTGCCGCATACCCATCGGGGAACATTAATTTCTCAAACCATTGCGGTACTTCCCTCCTTTGGGGCCTGCTCAACACGTGTCGGCCTTAGGTTTTTTCCATCTCTTGCCATTGCTAGGAGGTTTTTCCAACCTTTGATCAATTCATCAATCCGCGGGCTCTATGAACACACCCATTTTATTTCCCCAAAATCAGGAATTATCAAAGACAAAAGAATGTTCTTCGGTTGAAAGCGAGGCGGGGGCGGTTCAGCCGGGATAAATCGAATCTGGGGCCAACAAGTGTATGGGGCAGCCATCATTCCGTAAGGATTGAACCCATCTGTTGCCGGGCGCAACACGCACATTACGAGCCTCCATAGCTTTGTCGGGATGAATATTGTTGAAATGGGTCCATGCTTCGGCATCGGATGGGTGTACCATCTTATCGGGCTTGTAGCGGCGCCCATCTTTGTGCCATGTCATCGTTTTAAGTAGACTCCTCGGTCATGTACATCCGTTGTAACCTCGGGTGCGAAGGGAAGGTACCGTAGGATTTTCACGGGGACCTTAAGCTGCCTCTTCTCACCGCCTTCACCAGGGGTCTACCTCTATGAACCTTGAGGATTTACACTTTGGACGGTCGCGTATCATCTTTGTACTCTTTCCTAAATAAGACACACCGTTCTCACAAGCATGTATCTTTCGTATGGCATCTTGAGTACCTTGAGGAGTTTCTCGACTCATACATGTTCTTTGGCGGCCACGTGACTGGCGGAAGCAAACCCCCAAAGATCGTCAACATGTCGGTGAAGCCGTCTCGACTAATATTGCATCGGGCCTTCAAGTCCATAAGGCGTGAAATGGCATCTAGTTCGGAGACCTCGAATAGTCGTGTGAAGGGGTTTTACGTGCGCTTTTGCAACATGGTATAATAGGCCTTTGCGGTTTCTTACGGCTCCTCCTCCCCTCATCCCCAAGTCCTTGCTCAAAGTTACCGGCATGAAAGTCATCTATCATGTCTCCTATCCCGGCATCGGAAGCAAGATCATCGATCGTTGCCTCACGACCTCGTCCCCTCATACGCTCGGTTTCACCATGGAAGATCCACCGCTTATAGCCCGCCGTCCATCCATACTTGGGAAGATGTTTAGACATGTCCTCCTTACTTTGCCTTTTTTTTTTATTGTCACAATTCTTGCACGGACACCAAACCTTACTTCGCACCTCGAGCATTCGAAAAAGCATAATCCACGAAAGCACTTTGCTCTTGCTAACCCATTCACGGTCAAAATCTCCAAAACTCCTCCAGCCCATCGTATATCCACGCATACGGTCATCCATTCTCTATCATTTCAGCGAGAATATAAGAATGCAAAGCATCTACACAACAATCCTACCATCTAGTAGGTGAAGATAGGTCCCTAATCCCCAGGGGATGGATGAGGTCCGTTCCATGCTCCACTCCTATCCGAGACAGGCGAATTTGGCGACACCTCCCATTTGTTCTCCGAATACACGTCCTCCCCGGAGGAGCTGTATTCGAAGAACAACGGGAGATGCCGCCGAAACTCAATCGACAGAGTGGAGCATGGAAACGGACCTCATCTACATCCCTGCCGTCCAAAAACGGACACCAAACGTATACGGTTTTGGTATGCAGGGATCCGCATACTTCCAACCGTATCTTTCAACGGAGAGACTAACCGAGCCGGCAGCGATCTAGCTACGACCATGGCACGAAGGAAGGGATATACCTAGGGTCGCTTGTGGAGTCAAACTGCACCGACGAGGAAGAAGATCGTGGGCCGCCAAGGGACTCCGACCCAGGCCTGGAAGGCACTCAACTCCGCTCCCGGGAGGGCTCCTCTCCGCATAAAAACAAACACACCAGATCGCCTGAAAATTTACGCCAGGGCCTCCTCAGACGGGAGGTTTCCAATACCAGAACAAAGCACAGACGATGGCCGACAATCACATCCAAGGCACGATGGTCATAATAACATTTGGAGCACGATGGCCGACAACCTCGTGAAGGTGAAAACGACGACGAACTCACCACTGGGACGGGCATGACGACCTGGCCAAAGGTGTGCTTGGGTCTTGCGTGGCGGGTTTCACGTCGCCGCGGCGGCGACGCGTTGGGACCTCCCTTCTCCTTCCTTCCACTATGCCACAACACGAAACACCATTAGAACATCGGCGCTAAATATTTTTTCAGGCCTGGATAATCGGACGCTAAACATACTTAGAGACGGCCTCGACGCGAAAACTAACATTTACCGATGTTCCATCGGACGCTATACATATCGACTTGGCATCTAATCCTCGGACGCGAAAAATATATACGTAGACACACCTCGGACGCTTAAAATATTTGGACCCACAGCTCAAGTCCGCCACTTACTGCACCTAGATTATATTGGGCTCCCACCTAATTTTTATTGGTTTTCATTGGCCGCGTCAAATTTTTGTTGGCCCGCGAAATTTTGGCCCGCGTTGGAATGAAACCCTAGTCAATCCACCTTCCCACCCACTCCACCCACACCCAGACACGCCGCCGCCCACACCCAGACACACGCACACACGCAGACAGCTGCCGGCGCCCAAGCCCAACCCCATCCCCGACGCCGCCGGCGCCCAACCCCATCCCGACGCCGCCGGCGCCCAACCCCATCCCGACGCCGCCGGCCTTCCTCTCCACACCCCGACGTCGCCCATCCCCGCTGCTCCCTTCCACGCCGACATCCCCGCTGCTCCCTTCCACGCCGACGCCGCACCCCAGTTCACCCCGACGCCGCCCATCCTCCCACCCCGCCGTGCCCCAGCTCCTACCCACCCCGACGCCGAAGAGCCATGCCCTGGTCCCGTACCTCCCATCTGCCTGGAGACTGGAGGATTTGGACGGAGGAAGCCTCGCCACCTTCGTCCTCCATGCTGGTGGAGGCCTGCAGATGCGGATCCCCACCCTAGCAACCAGCAGATGCGGATCCCCACCCCGGCAGCCAGCAGCTGGCGTGCTCGGGTCCTCTCCGTGGTGGCAGCCAGCACATCTCCCACGCCGGCATCCTCCTCGTCAATGGATCCAGGGCGCAGATCTCGCCACACCAACTGAAGCTCCAGCGCCCTCCGACATCGATGCCGCGCAGCCAGCCTTGTAATTACATGACGGCTCCCTTTCCTTACCGGTCCCAAACTTGCCATCTTTGTCGAGCTGCTTTGAATTGAACAAATGACATCCATGGGTATTAGCATGTGATGGCTTGGTTCTTATTGGTGTGCACGTGGATTGCTCCTAGTACAAGTGTTGAAGAACTCTAGTTCTTGTCTTCTAGGCTTTAAAGTTTCCAGTCTTCTGATGTGTAGATCTGACAGAAGTTAATGTTCAGAGTGAATGGTAGCGGCAATGGATCTATTGAGGAAAAAAGTTGTTTGATACTAATAAGAAAAGAACGAGTCTTTAAGTTTCCAGTGTTGCTGATGGTAATCCTCAACTTGCCATGGATGTTAGAAAGTCATAGATACAATATAGTCTTAGATTTGTCCTGTTTTAAAGATATTATTTAGCTCCCAAAATGACATGGTAATCCTCTACATGTGTTCTACCAGTCTACCTTATTGCAAAGATATTATTTAGCTCTCATATTTTCCCGTTTAAATTTGAAAAATATGTCAAGATTTGTAATCCAATAATTATTATCAGTTTCTATATTTAAGTCCCCAACTTTTCTTATGCTCATATCCTCATACTCATGTCTTTTCTGAAAATGCCAATATATATTGTACCTCAGATCAGGTTTGCTCTGCACAATGGGCTGGTCGAATAACAAATCTGTAAAATAATAGGTAATTTGTTCTCAGATTTATTTAATCAAACATTACATATTAAATTTGGTTGTCTGTGCTACATGTGTTGCATCTTATAAGATTTTTGTTTTAGCCAGCCCTTATTAAAGTTGGCTGCCTTTAATTTATGTGTTGTATTTGGGAGAATGTTAAGTTAGCTTGGATGGTAAGCATGCCCAACTATTTTTGAAATTTGAATAGCCTAATACACAACTGAACCTGGATAGAGAGATCATGACTCTCAAATTATATCAGTATACACAAAGCTTGATTGCAAAACTCTTTTACCCATTACTGACACATGAGTTGATAAATCCATCAAACTGTTTCACGCCATCATAAGTCTGGAAGAAAAATAACTTTCTGTACTGGCAAGTAGTACAAAGCTGGATGGCATATATCTCTGTAGGTATTTCCTCAGTTCATGTTTTTCGCTGCCACAACACTTCATATTCTTTTCTGCAACATCCATTGTAAAAATATTAGGAATGGAATATGGGTCATCTGAGATGTGATTTTATTGCAACAAGGTCTGGGCTGCACATGGCTATGACTACCAAGTTCCACGCATAAATTCTATCAAGTGTTAGCTGAATTTTAGAGCTGCACATGAATGATTGTTCCATGTATATATATCTTGATCTGGGATGCATGCTGGACCAAGTTTCATCATTTATAAAATCTGTAGTTGTCTTCTATTGATCAGGATGTCGCCGTTGGGTTTGAGGTTATAAAGGGACAATTTGTACTCAGAAAAGCTAGCTATTTGCTTATCTATTGGAACTTTTTGAAAAGTGGGTTCAAATGTACCTTGTATTCTGCACATATAATAAGTTAGCTTAGAAATATTAATAGTCCAGTGTTTCAAATTGCCTATAGATCATGTTACCTCTCAGATTTAGTTGTAGTCACCCTATATATATATACTTAAAAGTTTGATGCTTGCAGGACTGCAGGTATCTATGTTGGTTGCTGACTGGTAATAAACCACTCTAGCAAGGTAAAGATTTTTTAATAAATCTCTAACTTGTGTACATGTACCATTATTTTTTAGGATCTATTATTGATTTTTAAATGCTGCCATGCTCAGGTTATTCACATCTTGTAATCTTGAAACGAGGAGGCCTTGTACTTTAATAGATGGTAGCTTGCATATTGGTCTGCTTGCTGCAGTAGCTCATGCTGAATCAACAAATGCCACCCTTATCACTTGTCCTTTAAAATATTAATGGCAGTTTGATGAGATGCATATGGACCCCACCAAGTCTTTTGGATCCTTCGACATAGCATTAATATAACAGTTTGTTCCTTCAGTTTATTTCTCTGAAACAAATGTGTTTAGGCATAGTTCACTGCTGAGAGCATTTGCTTGTCCACCATTCTTGTCTCTACTTCAAACCAGGACCATGCCTTTTTTTAGTTTAAATATGCTTGCTGCTTATTGATTTTTAGTTGCTATGGAAGTTTAGAAAATGGGTTCAAGCTTTGGCTGGAATTAGCTGAGATGGGAATCAGTAGCTAAAATGCAAAGATTTATGTATATAACAGAATAGCATATTGCACTTTATTTTTCTGCCGAGAGTTGATGGACCAACTACCACATAATTGGGTTCATGTCATTTCTTATGAAGGTGCCATGGCACTTGATGGGTTAGCTACCACACTAGTGGACAAACTCCATTCAGTTGTTACTAAAATGGACTTTCTAATTTATGCTACTAACTTGATGGGTTAGCTACCACACTGAACTGACATATAGTCTATTTGTTCTCACTGACATACTTGAGGTACATTCTGATTTGGTGAATTATCTTATTGCAGCCTTAGAATTGTATTTGTAGTTTGCTTGCAGCTCATTTACCAGACTACAACTAGACCATTCTGAACATGTTATGTTCCTACAAATATTGATTTACTATATATATGCATCAAACATGAATAAAACTCCGGCTTCCATTTTTCATGGTACATCTCTGTCATTCTTAAAGCAGTCATATACTTCTACCTGTATTGATCTAAGAAAATAGCTCTCTGAATTACTGCTGTTTTATGTTGACATCATGTGCAATTTCGATCCTCAGTTGAAAAACTTTTTTCAACTGCCTGCATTGTTACTTTCTTTGTAAGCTGAACAAGGAAGGATAGTTACTCCTTTACCACTCAAACCGTTGAAGCAATGGCATGTATTATTGTCCATGTGTTCTATTTATTCAATTTCTATGTGATCTTTCCTGCTTCCCATAGCTTACTGTTGTATGTTTGTGTCTTGGAATCCACCTTAGGTAATGAAACTTAGTTCATAGTGAGATCATTTAACTTATAAGTCAGACTTTGGTGTGATTATATCCATGTAGCCCTTCTTCAGACTTTGCACATATATGTCGTTACTTTGGACATACAAAGGAGATTGAGAACAAAAGTGGGGAAAAGGATTCTTCATCCTTACACATATTGCTATTGTTGTTAACTAGAAAGAAACCATTTTGTTGTTATCAGAGGTGCCTGAATACACAGGACTGGTTTATGTTGTATGAAAAAATTTCTATGCCATTGAACATTTAGAGTGTCAGCAGGAAATGGATGTGATAAAGTTCTATGCCATTGACAATGGTGTCTGATTGATTTATTATTTCAATGAATGGATCAATTATGGACCATCAACTTAGGACAATATCAAATGAAATAGATGTGGGGAAATGGATGTGCATGATGTCCTTCACACAAACACCATTGTCAGCTCATATCTGTATTAACTTTATATCTTGCTTGCAACTACACCTTTATGATATTACAATGTACACAAAAACCAGTCCTAGAGCTATGTTAACATGTTATTGATTGCATACTTGTTGGTTTCAGGGCCTCTGCGATGGTGCTAATTGCAAGTTTGTGGATGATTTCCAACTCAAACCTGATTTAGGTGTTAGTCTCTCTTTTTGGATTTAGGTAGCTGCTACTAGACTTGTCATAAACATTACATGTTTGTAATGGTTGATCTTATACGAATGTCTCTCTGAGTGTTTGGACTTCATGAATGAATCTATTAATATGAGAAATGAGAAATGTACATAGTGATGTTACTTTTTGTGTTAAATTGCTACCAATTGACCTTTTATTTTTAAATGCATTCAAATGATCTCAGCGAACCATCTGACGCTAAAAGCATTTATAATGTCAAATTGTCTGACGCTATAGAGTACTAGCATGCTATCTGACGCTATATAGTACTAGCATGCTATCTGACGCTAAAGATATTCAGGGGTAACAGATTGTCTGACGCTATAAGTCTGGTCTAACGCTAAAGAGCTTTAGCGTCAGGGACTTAACGTCAGCTGAAGTCTGACGCTATATGTTCTTAGAGACAGATCATCGGCGCTATATGTGGCTTACAACGTCGGACCATCCGGGGTAATTGGGGTGTTGTGGTGTAGTGTTCCCCTCCTCCCTTCTCCCCCTTCCTCCTCCTCCTCTCCTCTCTTCCTCCTCCTTCCTCCTCCCTTCCTCCTCCTTCCTCCTCCCCTCCTCCTTCTTCCTCCCCTCCCTCCCCCCTCCCTCCCTTCTCCTTCCTCCTCCCCTCCCTTCTCCTTCCTCCTCCCTCCTCCTCCTCCTCCCTTCCTTCCTCCTCCCTTTCTCCTCCTGCGCCTCCCCCCCACGCCCCTCCTCCTTCCTCCTCTGCCCCCGCCCCCTCCTCCTTCCTCCTCGCCCTTGGCGCCCCTCCTCCTTCCTCCTCTCCTCGGGGCGGCAAGCAAGCGGCGGCAGCCGGCCTTGGCGTCTTGGCGGAAGCCGAAGCGGCGGGACGGGAGGCGCGCCGGGGCGGAGGGCTTGGTGGCGGGCGCGGCGGGGGTCTGCCGCCAAGACGGGCGCTGCGGTGGCCGGGGCGGGCGGGCGGGCCGGTGCCGGGCGCGGCCGGGGACGGTGGCGCTGGCGGGCGCCGGCTGGCGCGGCGGGCGCTACGGAGAGGCGGGCGGGCCGACGGGCCCGGCAAGCGCGTGTGTGTCCTGTGTGTGTGTGTGTTCGTGTGTGCGTGTGTGAGAGTGTGAGAGCGTATTGTGTGGGGTTGACTTTGTTTTTTTTAAAAAAATTGGCCTTTCCCGTGATGGATCCGGGCGGATCACGGGAAAGGGGAGGTGGATTTCCGTGAGCCGGCCAGATCCATCACGGAAATCCGAGTTTTTTCAAAAAATATCCACCGACGTAGAACCCGCAAGGCCGGTCCCACCCATCCTTTCCCCGTGAGCGGCTCACGGATATCTCATTCCTTTCCCGTGAGCGGCCCGATCCCATCACGGAAAGAAAAAAAAAATGTTGAACCCTAATCCTGCCACGTGGGTCCATCCCAACGATTTCCGTGTGATCCGTACACGTGGGATCACGGGAAATATCTTAGATTTCCGTGAACAACTCACGGAAAGGAGTTTTCCGAGAAATAAATTTTATTTCTATCTCTTTCTTTTTCTAGCATATATATTTTTGAAATTTTGATCATGATAACTTCATAAATACCTTTCCACATACACTCACCAATCCTAATTTCATCCTTGCGCAAAAAATTGACCATTATTTCATGTGGTTCTATCTCTATTTGCATTTACTTAAGCGCAACAAAAAAAAATTATAATAATTACAAAAAAATAATCCAAAAAATTCAAAAATAGACATGACACAATATTTGAGGTCTATTGCATATAGAAAAAGTTTTGTAGCCAAACCACAACTTGATCGTCACATTGACATGAAATCACACTAGATCACTCTCAACAAACATGAAGCTTCTACGTAGATGTTGGAGCCCAGTGAACATCGTGACGTGCCAACTTGTCGAAACGTTCCAAGTTTTTTATCATAGCCTCGGCACAAGATATCATGATAGATTATCAAATTTCATGATTTTTTGTACATCGGTTTATTTTCTAGAATTTGTAGACCAATCGAACGAGGATTAGAGTTGATGATTTCGTACTAAGATGTTCCAGATTTCATTATTTTTTAAATGCAAGGCCTTACATTGTGTTGAGTATGAGGAATATAAATTTTCTATTAAATTTTTTCAAAAATTGAAGCAGTTGTAGTTCAAATTTGGCCTCATTTCATAAATTCCCATAAAAGAGAATAATTACCTAAATATATCAAATGAAGTCAATAATTCACCAAACTTTAATATTGAGTGTCATATGATGTGCAACAAGTGTAGAAAAAGTTTGGAGATCAAAATCCAAAAAAAAATATTTCCGTGGCGTCTTTCCCGTGGAGCGGGTTGTGGCGCCACGGGGAAAGGGTCCCCTTTGCCGAGGCCCACTTGTTCAGCCCAAAGCCTTGCTCACGGGAAAGAGCTATCCCGTGAGCTTGACGGAGTTATCACGGGAAAGTGTGGACGGAGTGACGGAGCGGGGCTGGGCCGACGGGGCGTCTTTGTTTCCCGTGGCGGCCTCCTCACGGGGAAAGGGTCGAAAGTGATATCCCGTGAGGTTTCCATCACGGAAATTGGTTATCCCGTGGGTCAATTCTTTCCCGTGATGTGTTCACGCTGCTCACGGGATATCCTGTGTTTTCCGTGAGGTTTGCCTCTGAGCTCACGGGGAAACGGTTTGCTCACGGGATATCGCTGGATTCGGTAGTGCATGCCATCCGCACCAATGAGTCATTGGTTGCCGACTCCAAGACCGTCGCGGAGGCCAGGACCTCCACAGGCCAAAACGTGCGCGTCTCCCTTAGATGCGCCGCACTGCTGGCGATCTCCAAACTGTACTACGATTTCCCGGAGAAGCGGGGTAGCGACAAGGAGTACCTCAATGTCGTCGCGGCCCATGGGGACTTACTCCTCCTGGAGATGGGTCGCAAGGACTACTTCGTGTACACGCCGGCAGGCCGTGCCGGCCGCCGTCGCTGTCTCTGCTCCCCACCCGAAAAATAACTCCTGTGACCATGTCTTTCTTGTGGGAGAAAGAGCATGCTGGATACGCACCCTATATGGTGCAACCCCCCACTGGCCTGCTCCGACGAGGTGAGAACGACGTCCTTGTGGTCCAGCTCCGCATGTGGTTCAAAACTTCAAAACGCCGCGCAGCCGGCGACAGTTGATGGCCGAATTTTCTGTGATAGATCAGTACAAAGACGAAGAGTACATGGACACCGTGGTCCCCGTGCCCATTCTTCATGACTTTGGTAACCATGCTAAAGATCTTAGGAAAGGCAATTATGTGATTATGAAGTCACCCAAATATCCCGTCAGTGTCGGTGACCGGTTCCTATGCTGGGTTCACTACGGCAGTGGCTTCGTGCTGTGCGACATGGCTGACGAGGCAAACCCAAAGGCCCGTTACGTACGTTTTCCTGCTGAGCTTAGTTGCTGCAGCGATGGCGACGACGACAGTAGCTGTGATGATGATGATGACGACGACGACGATAGCAGCTGCGATGATGACGATGATGATGACTACGACCAAGGTGGCTGTGATGATTACATCAGCAGCTATGCTGACGACCTCGCCAGCGCCTGGGAAGATGAGGCCAACAGCTGGAACGAAGAGTGTGACAATGATAACGACACCGCGAGCGCCCGTTACATGGGCACTGCCGGAGACAGAAATGTAAGGTTAGTCAGCATTGACCCAAACGGTGTCTCTGGCTTCACCATCAACACATGGAGCATGAAGCTCGACATGGACGAGCCATTGGCATGGGTGAAAGAAGGTGAAATCAACAGCCAGGAGTTATTTGCGCTTCCGGGATACGAGGGCCTCCCGCGCCTCCAGCAAGAAAAATCTCAAGGGCACCCGCATCTGCTTCGACTTGGATAACCCTGACATCGTCGGCCTTTTGATCTGCAATGATTACACCAGCAGGGACGAGAAGGTATGGATGATTCACCTAAACCCTAAGCCAAGACGCCTCCGTGCTAATGCCGAAACGCAGTGCGCGGCTAGCTGGCTAGCTGCAAAAAGTGCGTCCAGGCTCCATAAGCCAGAGGACCAGGCAAGGAGGGTTTTGCTCAAGAAGATGGGGATCGAGGTCGAGGCTGAGCGTGAAGATGCGGTCTCCTTTGCTGAGCTGCAGGCTGCCCTCACGGGGCCCTAACGCTGAGGTCAACTTGGAGGCCATGGCGGTCTTCCTTCTCGGGGGAAGAAGCGGCGCATCGGTGCTTTGCCGGTCAAGCCTGAAGTGTGCTTGCGGTCTAGTCGCAACATTTGGTTATCTTGTAATAGGCTTACGGGTTGCATCCGGTAGCTAGGTTTCTTGCTTTGTGTTGTGTTGTTGTGTTGTGTTTTGTTTAGTTTGGTTTCTCTCTTTTCGCAGCCCGATGTCTGCTCAGCATCCCGGCTTAGTTTGTATTTGGATTTGGTTTTACTCCTCTTAATGAAAAACGGATGAATGGCCCGATCGCGAAAAAAAAAAAAAGCTCAATATGAAGACTAAGACGCTGCTGTCAGCTTTCCAGGCGTTCACCAACGATCCCAGGAGGGAGTTCGATCATCTACTGGTGCAACTTCAGTACAAGCTAGACAACACCGGTTAGGCACTTGTAAATATCTTCTTCATTCTCTTGGTTAGCACCGCCACATGTGCAATCCAAACTTTTGCGTAGGGTCATTTGGAAAAGTATTGCGAGTCCAACATTTTCTTTAAAAGTTATTAACGCTTTTATTTATACATTATTTCTTAGAACCTGAAATACTTCAGATAATTGATATATTATTTTTCAGTCGTAGCTATTTGTCCATTGATCTAAGCATGATTGGGATTGTGATTAATGTGCAATCGACCTTGCTTCGCCAAACTCATATTACCATTACAATATGTTAGATTAATCTAGAAACTTAAACTACCCATCAAGATTAAAGTCTTTTATGTGGTATTTGTAAAAGGGAGTAATTTTAACCCAGGATAATTTAGCAAGGAGCAAGTGGTAAGGAGATAAGAACTGTTGTCATTATTGTTCCTTCCATGAGACCATACAACATTTACTCTTTGATTGTCATTATGCTAAATTTATATGGAGAATCATTCATATTTCCTTCGATCCTCCAACTAGTGTACATAATTTGTTTTCAGGTTGGTTGGAAGAATTAAATAGAAAAAAATGAAATCACAAATTCTTGTGGGTGCAAGTGCTATCTGTTGGGCGCTTTGGTTAACACGTAATGTTTGACGAGGTCACAACATTGTCTTATTTGCGGGTTATCTTTAAGGAGATGTATTAGACCATGTACTTGTCCTTACTTCAGAAGGACAAGGATCGACTGTTCATGAATGAAAGGGGGATGTAGGAACATTGAGACAGAAGCGATGGAGGTGTTTGCAAGACACAGATTTAGCAAATGAATTGTTCTTTAGTCGTTATTCCTTTTTAAAATCGTTAGTCTTAATGGCTCCAAACTTTGTTTTAGAGATTCCTTGGAATTGTTTTGCTTGCTTGTAATAATGAAGACCCATATATACATTAGTTGACGAAGAAGTTGAGATATTGATATATTCTTTTTTTAAAAACAATATTTTAGATTAGAGGGGACTACATGCGGCAAGTGGAGAGGGCGTGCGTGGTCTCCACCTACATACAAGCAAACATGTGGCATGTGTACTTGCACCACCAGCATGCGGGGTACGGCAGCAGGTGTATGTCGGGCAGTGATGCAGCGCCGTTCCTTTTGTCATGAGTGGATGTCATTAATTTTGTTTCGGAACCGTGCATACATAGAGGAAAAATTGCTGCCACTACTACATCTGCACCCAGTAGAGAGTGGGTGCTTTGCTGCGGGCACTCAAGAAGTCCGGACGTCTAGGCGCTAGTGAGACTCTTCTAATTAATTGGTATTCAAATATGGGCACAGATCTTGTCCAATACGAATACAACATGGATGTCTTACATTCAGATTTCTATTCGGATATTTACTGAATTCAACATAAGGTGCATAACGTTGAATTAAACAGGGATGAACGGAATTTTACTAATAAGTTCCTCAATAACTTAAGTGTAACCAAATCAATACAAAAGCCCCAACTCTTTTGCTACCTAGCACACTAAATGCCAAGCTCAACTAATGATCGTTACCAACAAAGTTTACCCGTTATTGATCTCTGGCGCCGCAGGTCCAAGTGAAATCTCGAAGCACCAGAAGGGACGGCAGACAACAGCTTCTTGCTCCTCGTGTTGATCGCTACCGCCATGCCTTCCACCATGAAATAGACCACGTCCGGGTCATCAGAACTTACCATGGGGTACTCCAGGTGCTTATCGCAAAGTCCCATGGGAGGCACCCGTAGTTCGGGAGCCGCCACTTCCAGATCTCGTTGCAGTCGAGCACAACATCCTTCACCCATGTCATCGCCCCGTCCATGCTCAGGGTCATTGTCCATGTCGTAACTTTAAAGGAGGAACTGGAACCCTCGCAATACGTCTGGCCTGCGTGAGTCGCCATAGCAGCAGCGTGGTGGACTAATGCTGACGAACCTAACCGCATCGGGACCGGCGGCGCCCCCTAGGGTACAGTAAGCTCCCAGCCCGCTATAGTGGCCACAGTAGCCATTCTGCCGCGTTTTCTCAGGCCGCCCGAACGTACCACTACGGAAACCGGGTCTTCGCCGACGGTACTGAGTTTTACCGACAGCCCAAAATAAAACTTTCGGCAAAGTCTTTCTTCGCCGACCGCCAGCGTTCGGCAAAGAAAAAAACTTTTCGGCGAAGCTGCGCGCCCGGTACCCGTTTCGGCAAAGAAGCACGCGCTAGGCAAAAGGGCGCCCTACGACGGTCGGGCGCGAGGGCGCAATGTCGGCGAAGGCTCTCTTCGCCGGCGGCCAACAGTCGGCGAAGGGTGGGCTGCCGGCATAGACGGGTCCGCCCAGAACACCGTCCGTTTATGTAACCTTTGCCGAAAGCTTCCTGTCCGTCCCTCGGCAAAGAAAAAAACTTTACCGAGAACAAAAAAATAGCTCGCAAGTGTTTTTTTTTATCGCACCACACGCCGCCACGTGTCCCCAAACTTTTACCGGCGTTCGTGCTTCGCCGAGTGTCGATTGCCGGGCTTTCGGCAAAAAGCTTGCCTTTGCCGACAGCCCTAATTCTCGCCTCGGCAAAGATGGCCTTTGATGAGAGCCCTAGCCCAAATCGGCGAAGCACATTTTTTTTTTAATTTAGCCGTCACAACTTTTTCTCGTAGCTTAGCTACAGTACTTGTAGTTCGTTGTTGAAGTTTGCAATTTTTTTCAATCTTTTTACTATATTTTATGAATTTTCATGTATTATTTGAATTTATTTTAAAAACTAAAATTTGAACTCAAGTGATTCGAATAATGGATCTAAATGATTCAAAAATGATAAACATGATTGTGAGTGAATATTGAGTCCTCATCCACGCCAAACACCAAAATTCAAATATCTTGCATGCGAAAACATGTCGGCTCACTTGCGGGTCGATTGTTTTAAAATTCTATAAAATTCAAATGGAGTTGAAAAATCATGAAATTTGACGAGTTGTCCTTATATCGCATGTGTACACTATGAAAAAATTTGAGTCGATTTCATGCACGGTTGCATCTCGGATGGCGCGACCAAGACATCTCCCGCATGAGATAACAAAACTCAAGTTGAGATGTCTAGGTTTCAAATTGCCCGGGATGCAAACTTGCATGAAACCTTTTCAACATTTTACCACAATGTACACATGCAATATAACGATGACTCGTCAAATTTCATGTTTTTTCTATTTCATTTGCATTTTGTAGAATTTAAAAACGACTCACCCACAAGTGAGTGGACATGTTTCGCGCACAAGATGTTCGAATTTTTTGGGGCGTCGACCGGATGAGGCCTCAAGGTACACTCACAAGCATGAATATGATTTTTCAAATCGCTTAGATCCATTATTCAAATAAATTGCAGTCAAAATTTAGTTTCAAAAAAATCAAGAAAATGCCAAAAATTCATAAAATATAATAAAAAGTTCAAAAAATTACCAAACTTCAACATGGAGTTTTTACTGTAGCAAGGCTACGTAAAAATATGGAAGCCAAATTAAAAAAAATTAAATGTTTGCCGAGAGCTGAATGGGCTCTCGGAAAGAACCACTTTGCCGAAGCGGCGAGATGGCGACCTTCGGCAAAGATGGGTTCTTTGCCGACGGCGCCAAACCGGGCGGTCGGCGAAGATGTAGGACACGTGGGCGGCTGCCAAAAATTAAAACTTTGCCGAAGGCCCACAGATCCGGCTCGGCAAAGAATTGACTTCGCCGACGGCCCTCCGATCCCGCCGGCTAAGTCCGTTCTTTGCCGACGGCCCCGATCCGGCTGTCGGCAAAGATAGAAAAAAAAAAAAAAAAAAAACCCTACCCTCTCAGTTCACACACTCACACTCGCACACACCACTCACTCACTCACGCACGCACACGAGGCCGCCGCCGCCGCCCGCCTCCCCGCCGCCCCGCCGCCCGGCGCCGGATCTGCGCCCGCGCCTTCCACCTCCCTCGCCTCGACCGCTGCGCCCACGACCCTCGCCCGCGCCCGCTGTCCAGCGACCCTACGCCAGCGCAGCCTTGTGGCGGCCCGGCTGGCGGGGGCAGCGCCCGGGCGGCTTGGCAGGGGACCGCCCCAGCGCCGTCCTCCGCTCCCTCGATTTCACCGGTACGGACATGGCTCCTCGATTTGGGTGGTACTAGCCGGCAATCTCTCTGGGTAGGATTGGATTCGAATTTCAATTTATCTATTTGGGGAATGGGAGTAGGGAGAGTACTGCAACAACACGTGTGTAAGTTTTAGTAATTGCAGATGATTTTTGCAGCCACTGTCTGTAGAGTGTAGAGTATAGTAATTGCAGATGATTTTTGCAGCCACTGTCTGTAGAGTGTAGAGTATCATCGGTTCCTACAAGAATAGAGGGCTGCCCGTCCGTCTCCGTCGAAGTCGTAAGTTCGCGGTATTTTTTGCGTAAAAATCGCGCTACGCTGGCGGCTGCCGGGATTCAACACGCGACCTCAAGCTTGCACGTGACCCTCCCCACCACTACGCTACACACTTGTATGTTTTCATATCCCATTCAGCGTCCCCACATATTATACAAATCCGAGTGTACATTGACTATTTGAGGCCCTAAATGGATTCAAAGTAAAAAGTGGTCA
The DNA here is from genome assembly GCA_015847255.1 of Hyparrhenia diplandra. Taxonomy (NCBI): domain Eukaryota; kingdom Viridiplantae; phylum Streptophyta; class Magnoliopsida; order Poales; family Poaceae; genus Hyparrhenia; species Hyparrhenia diplandra. The sequence continues at coordinate 232,084 of JADLZK010011338.1, read as the reverse complement.
ACTACAAAATTTTATAACTTTTCGAGATCTACATTTCATATGTAGGAAATTTTTCCATCGAGGGTCGTTTACAAATGTTTAATTTCAACTTTGACATGACTAGAGGTGAGACACTTTTGCTACTTTCGGAGTAGTAGTGGTAGTTCTAGTAGGATGTGAATATGAATGTGAAGGAGTATATGCAAATGTGAATGTGCTTTTCTTTTACCAGGCGTAAAACTTCTTTTATAGCCAGTCTAGCACACTAATCCTCTTCCTTTTTTTATCGCAGCTTTGGTGCATCCCGGCAAGACCTGCATCGACTGGCAGGCCTTCTGCATGTCGCACAAGGGCAAGTCGAGCTCTGACGTTTCCTACGACGTGAACGACGGTCCGGAGGCATACAACAACTCCAGTGTGGGCAACCGGATCGTTGAGTACACAGCGGCCACCCGCCAGAAATACGGGCAAGATTATGATCCGGGCGGCCATGACATTGATATCGACATCGTCATGGGCCACTTTGGTGGCAAGAATCACGGGAGGTTGGGCATCACCGACGGCATCATCAACAGCCCGCCTCGGACTAGCAGAAGCCGAGCACGGAGGACGGAGACGGACCCGCCGATACGCCCTCGACCGAGCGTGGCGATGGGCCGTGTCGGGCGCCGCTTGAGGTTTGCATTACTCGGCGTACATTCGCCTTTACACGCCGTAGTAACATTTGCATTACTGAAACAACGACGGCTAAATGTTGTAGGCTCGGTAGAAGAGGAAAGGCGGCTACGTCGAGCAAGCACAGCTGATTGCTAGCGAGAAAAGAGACGCCGCGGAGGAGGTGGAGGCCACGCAGCGGCGACAATGGCGGCCAAGTTCGAGGAGCTTACTAGGTTCCTTTCCGGTCCAGGTCGTTTGACTCTACCACCTGGGCTCCTAGGGCCGGTCGCTCCACAACCGCCGCACTCAGGCCGGTCCGGGTACTCCCGTGAGTATGATAGCAAAGAGTTTCGATTTTCGTTTTCAAGTAATCATGTCTAACACTTGTCTTCTTTGCAAGGCTTCCACTCTGGATCGACGGGGTCGAATCAGCCGGCTGTAGTCTGCTCCAGCGTTGAGCAAGGCTTCCGTCCCCGAACCATCGGATCCACCTCTCCCACCCTTAATGCCTGAAGAATGAACTTGTGAGACTCGTTAGACTTGTCCGGACCATTTGTGGACTTGATGTTGGACTTGTGGACATGATGTTGGACTTGTGGACATGATGTTAGACTTGTGAGACATGTTTAATATGGGTTCTGTGACATATCGCTGTGTTTTATGTGCCGGATGTGTGAAATGTGATATATATATGTTCTGTGATTGAAAGGTGGAAAGCGTAAATAAATAAAAAATACAATTTTTCAGACCTTTGCCGAGTCTTTGCTCTCGGCAAAAAAGCCTTTGCCGAGAGTTTTTGCTAATACTTTTCGGCAAAGCTGGGAGCCCGAAGGCCAGCTTCCCAGCTTTGCCGGCGGTTTTTGCTCGGCTCTCGGCAAAGGTTTTTCTTTGCCGAGTACCTCGATTACGGTGCTTGGCGAAGGTTTTAAAAATAAAAATTAAAATTCTTTGCCGAGAGCGGGAGGATGCGGATACTCGGCAAAGAAGGCATCTTTGCCGAGTACCTCTCAGCTAGGTACTCGGTGAAGGTTTTAATAAAAAATAAAAATTCTTCGCCGACCGTCGGGGCTTTCGGCAAAGTTTTTTTTAAAAATGAAAAATGTCTTAGCCTGTGAGGCTTTCGCAATGTTCTTTTTTAAAAAATAAAAAATTTCTTCGCCGACTGTCGGTGTTCGGCGAAGGCGGAGTAACGGCCGTCAAAAACTTCGGTCCGTTAACGGTTACTTTTCTTCGCCGGCAGTTGTTTTCGGTTCTCGGCGAAGGCTTTGCCGAAAGTGGTCCCTCGACGGCTGTCGGCAAAGGGGCTATGCCGAAAAAATTCTCGTAGCACCTTCGCCGACAGTCGCGATGAACAAACTTTCGGCGAAGGCTTCGCCGGGCGGTCCGCTGGCCTTTTGCCGAACGTCTGGACCTTCGCGAAGGACCAGCCTCCTGTAGTGTACCGTAGCTTGGAGATCTCCTCCTCCGCCATGTCGCACATGAGGAAGCCGGTGCTGTACTCTACCCAGCACAGGAACCGGTTGCCGACGGGCACCACAGCGTCGGCGACGATGTCACGATGCGACGCCATGGCTCCTGTCACCGGGCGGTGCCGCCGTGTAGCCAGTCAAAGTACAAGCTGCAGCATGCCGGCAGCGCCGCAATGCCGAAGGAGATGCTGAAGGGTTTGCCTGAGGGAGTGCAGGAAGCCGCCGTGGTCTTGGCGTCGGCAACGGAGGAGTCTCGTCGATGCAGCTGTTCAGTATCAGCCAGCGGGGCCTCTGGTGCCGCCGTCGGCGAATCAGAGCGTCGTTGTCTCTTCTTGGTAAGGGTTTGCTTGTGGCGGCCTTGTTGTTGTCTCTTGTTTGTTTGTTAGCGCCTTTGCACCCGATCGATCGTGATATGATAGACCTGGATCTTTTATTTTGAGTTTTGAGTGCATGCCAATTCGAGATGGAAACGCACACGACAGCATTTGGTGGGCCGTTCTCCGTACTGCGGCTCTTCATTTTTGTCTGACATATTCTCAAGGGAAGTCTCATTTTTCCATGTTGCCATTTTAGTTAATTTCATCATCTACCCTAATAATACACCAACTTCTCTGCGTTCAAATCTTTTCAAATAAACGTCTCAGATTGCTTCTTAATCTTCTCTCTCCTTACTCTTTCACGATTGGACGATCGAGGATTAAGTGTATGGGTCACTCATTACAACATCCGGTAATTCCTTCGTCCTTCGTCCGACGAAATTTTCTCCCCAAAATGCCGGCACTCCTTCCTTTTCCTTTCCTTCCTTCTATTCCTTCCTTCTATGGCTTTCCACGTAATGGCTTCCAACGCGACACATCGAGCGCCAAAATCCGCCCGACGCCCACGACGCCGCTCTGCGCTCGTCGTCCTTGTCGCGGCAGCAGCTTCGGCACCGAGCGCGCGAAACGGTCTTGCGACGTCGAGCAGCATCACGGCGCCGACCGCGACAGCCCTTCCCGTCATCCCTACCGCCCCCATCCTTCTCTCCCCCATCTCGCCGCGTGCAAACCCCAACGACCCCCGACGTGATCGCCTGTTGAGGCGGCGGGATCACGTTCTGAGAGGAAGGTAGGCGATTCTGGCCGACGATTCGATGAGTATGGAGGCCGGTCGGCGGCGATTCCAACCAGCTGAGAGGAATCGCTGGAATCGAGTCGCCAATTGCAGTTCAATCAGGTGCTGCTTTTCTGACCGGCAATTGCAGTACAATCAGTTTAACATCTCATATTTTTGTTATTATTGTCCTTTTCTGACCGGCCTTTGAATCCTCATCCAACTGGTAATGTGTGTGCTCTGTTCCCCACTTCCCGATTGATTCGATTGCTTCAAAGACATGATCCGATTTATTCTCCACACACCCCTACATATCCTTGTTGTGAATGCTGACTGATTGATTTAATCTTATGTGTTGGTTTTTTGTCCCTACAGAGATCTGGGACTGCGCCTGCTGTTCCTGGCTCTCTTGGTTGCCAGCTGCTGTGAGGTATGTCCACATGAATTAATCTGCCATTCTGCACATCCTAAATAAACTTTAGCCATGTTCGTGACTAACCTTGCAAATTTGGTTTTAATTTATATGTTTTGTTTAGAAAGGGACAAGACAAGCCCACTCGCAGTTAGAAACAGAAGAATATGGATGCCAACAAATAATTACAGTTTCGGCCTTCATAAAACAAGGTATGTTTTATTTCTCAGAACTGAGGCTCTCATATGTTTGATCATGTGTGCTTGGTTTCTATTTGATTAAGACTGTAATGATCCTGAGACACGAGGAGTTATCTAACTATTGGTATGTTTTGATGTTTATGTCAAACTTGAAAAAACAAGTCCACACGAGGAATCTTGTTTTAATATCTGAACATTTAAGTGATGCAGTGAGAATTTCAGTTAATCTCCTTTTGCTGACCAACAATCAATTAACATGGGTTACTGGTACAAGTAACTATTCTATAATTACAACAGGAACCTTTTTTGAATTGCCCTGTTCATTTACGACTTTAGATAAGTTTACTATAGGATCAGTTGTTTTTAGGATCCATCTTTATTTTTCATATATTATCCAAGAAAAAGGAAGTAGAAGTCTTTGGCAAATGTTGCTTTAATTTTGGTTCAGAGACAAAGCAAGTTTTCTTGAGTGGACGAGATTGCTGAAAAATATTAGGTGCTCAATTTGAGTTTTTTTTTATTTCTCCACTTGCTTAAAGTGTTCGGCTCCCCAAAAGTATATTTGCTCTTGCTTAGTGATTATCCACAGTATGGTTGTTTCCTGATTCTTTTTAACAAAGAATGATGCAGGCAATGAAGGAAGACAATGCTGAATTTTGACTAAAGATGAATTTCAAATTTCCTAATGGAACTATCTGGTCTGCGTTAATTTTCATTGTTTGCATGTCTCTTATTTGACAAAGTGAATCTGACAGACACTAGCCCACATATTTTCTATTGGGTAGCATATTGCCAAAATCGCTCCACTTTGATAGCGTATTGTCTAATGGCATAGACATAATTTTCGTTCTGTACACCATCACTGGTAGATCATCTTTCATCAGTCCCTTAATGTGTATGGTGTTTCAGGAGCTAGAGAAACAGAGAGAAGAACTGACAACATTGTTACTTGCTCACCGATCTGAGATGGTCTCTAGGCCGGCCACATTGCTGACCAGTTCTGTACTACAAACAGATACTTCTTCCTTGTTTTTTGAGTGGGACCTATATACCTGTATTTTGACCGAAGCTAGCTGATTGTTTTTTGGGTATGCTCGTAGCAGATTGTTGTAGCATAATAGTCTACATATGGAAGATCCTTACAGAATTGTCAAGATTCCACGGAATGTTTCTTCATATGAAATATACTTAAGTTTGCATACACTTGATTTCTACTTTGCATGTACCTAAATGTTGCCGTTATGTTAGTAATGGGCACTATACTAGTCTCCAATAGTTTTGCAAAATATACTTGGCAAAATTTGTGATTTGCCAAGTCACAAATTTAGTTTAGCAAAAAGAAAAAAATTCAAAATGCAACATGCAACCAGGGAGATGATTTTATTTTCGCAGTCAATGCATAACATGCAAGCAAGGAGAGGATTTGCCATGTCCCTCCCAGCTTGGCATATTTGCCAAGTTGATGGTTTATGCCAAGTTATCCAAAATGCCAATCCAAATTGCAAAACTGTTGGAGACCACTTTTCATTTTTTTTGACAAATTTGAAAAATGCAAACCATGTTTGCAAAACTGTTGGAGTTGCTCTTATGGTTGTTTCTAAACTAGTTTAAGACCACTGTCGGCTGTTGCATCTAAAGTTGGATGGTATAAGAGCAACTCCAGTGGTTTGTCAATTGTACTTGGCATTTCCATTTTTTGCCAAAATCTCATAAATCCACTCTCCAACGATGTGGCAATTGACTTGGTAAAATTTGACAAGTTGCCAATTTGCGGCCTCTACGGCGCAAAAATGCGCGCCTTCACGTCGCACGCGCTGGGGAAATTTCCGCGCGGCACGCATGCGGTTCCTCCCTCCGTCTTCTCACGCCCTCCTCGGTCCGACTTCTCGCGCTCCGCCTAGGGTTGAATCAACAGGCTGATCGGGGAAAGGAGGAGATCGATCATCGACGATGGCCTGGGTTGAGGTACGCCATATATCTTTCTCTTCCGCCACCTAGGTCATGTAGATCGAGTAGGAGAGGATCTCCACCGACGCAGTCGAGCGACCACATACGACGGTTCCCGCGAAGGCCTACGGCGCCACGGCGGGTCCAACTCGGCCAGAGACTTGGCCTCCCCGTAGTTGCAGATCTTGACGGCGCCGTCGCCGCCGCCGTGCAGGTGCATCGCCTCAGCGCCGGCCAGCAGCTGACGCATGACGCGGCGCGCCTCGGCCTCCTGGAACGGCCGTCCGCCACGGTCTGCCATGACGGCCCTGAGGCTCGTCCCGACGTAGTCGTCCGTGACGATGGAGTAGTCTGTGGCGCATGATACTAGTCTGTGCTAGAGTATTTGGACGTGCATGATACTGTTCTTCATTTAATTAAATATGCAGCTCTCGTATTTGGAGTTGCCATGTCCATTAAAGATGGTAGTGAATTATTTTTTTCAAGTGTGAGATCCTGCTGTTCCAGCGTGCATGGATTAGAACGTGGTCATGTCTATTGCCTCGATTCAGTGGCCGGCAAATCGACGTGATGAAATGCAATGTGCTTTGACGTTGACAGTGGCCGGTTAGTTAAGTCTGGGCCCACTAAGTTGGGATTTGCCAACTGGAATTTGGCAAACTGGAGAAGGGCTTGAATTCAACTTGGCAAAAATTTGGAGACTTGGCCAAACCCAACTTTTTGCCAAACCACAACAGTTTGGCATTTGGGCTTGGCATTGCATACATGCCAAAATCTATGAATTGTCCTCTCCAATGGTTTGGCATTTGGGTTAGCAAATTGGTGAGACTTGGCATCTGAGGGTACAAGCCGCGCATATTTGCCAAGTGAATCTCAACTTGACAAAACTCCTCTCCTGCGTGCACTGCCTGCTTCTCTCCCATACATGCCGCATGCAGCCACTAATTTAGGTTTTGCCAAGTTAAAAATGTCAAACCGTTGGTTATGAGGTTTGATTTAACTTGACAAACATCTCGCGGACTTGGCAAATTGCAACTTTTGCCAGATCAAACCATTGGAGATGCTCTAAGAACATCTCCAAGAGAGTAGCGAAATGATTTTTGTAAACGCAAATATAGTTATTTTTAGACAAGTGCGGTCTTCTGCATGGAAAAAAAATGGGGTGGACAATGGGTCCATCCTGCCTCCGGTGCGCTCCTAGGTTTGATCGTCGACGCTCACAGGTACTTGGCTCCTACCTACGCTCTCGGTTCCTCGCGGTGACTCTTTAAATGACCTTTATTTTTTTTCTTGATCGGGCCATTCACCCAAAACCAAATCTAAATACAAATTAAGTCGGATGTTGAGCGGACATCAGGCTGCGAAAGAGAGAAAACAAACACAACACAAAGCAAACAACTTAACTACTGGAAGCCCCCTAAGCTGATTACATGATAACCAGATCTTTGCGACCAGACCGCAAGCACTCTCGGGCCGGACCGGCTGCACCGATGTGCCGCTTCTTCCCCCTGCAGAAGGAAGACTTCCATGGCCTCCTTGTTCACCTCAGCGAGCCCGTGAAGGCAGCCTGCAGCTCAGCAAAGGAGACCTGTATCTTCATGCTCGGCCTCGACCTCAATCCCCATCTTCTTGAGCAATACTCTCCTTTCCCCGGTCCTCGGCCTATGGAGCCTGGACCCACTTTTTGCAGTGAGCTGCGCACTGCGTTCGGCACTAGCTCATAGGCATCCGGCGGGCGCGCGTTTCCCTCAAGATCAGCATGGAGATAATGGAGGGATCGGCGGCTTCTTGAAAGTGGCCACGAACTCCTCGACCGACGGTGTGGTCACCGGGCACGCTGTATTTTCCATAAACAAGAAACCGCCACCTTCTCGCGCACCGCATCCGAGGCCGCCACCTCGATCGAGGTCGATAGCAAGAGCTCCAGCGGACGCTAGCTGGTGCACAACCTGAACACCAGTATACGGACGGAGAGGCTGAAGTCGATCGCGTCGGCCGACTCGAGACACAACCACCTCATGCAACGGGTCTGCGCGACGAAAGGCGTTGGCGTAGTACCAACTGTCGCAGGCGACCTCATCGGGAACCTCCGACACTACAACATCTGCCAAGCTGAGCTGCACCGGCGTGGCGGCGACACGGGATCTAACAACAAAGCCAAGACCGCCGGAGAGGAAGGTGGGCGCTGCTTGAGGAGGCCGTGAGCTCATCTGCATCGGGTCCACCCAAATAGGGGCGGCACCGCGGTCTCGCGGCCTGCGGTGAGGGGGAGGCCACGCGGAAGCCACGGTGGGGCCCACCCAGCGCTTCTCTAGCCGTTGGTGCGGCGCCGGCGTAGGATCCACCCGTGGCGGTGGTGGTGTAGGTGACATGGATGGGGTCGGGAAACCGTCGGCTATGGCGACTAACAGCGGGCATCGACAACAACGTCGCCACCGATCTAGGCCGGCGGAGGGCCTGGGAGGTGCAGCCCGGTGAGAACAATGAGCACGACTCGCAGCCAGCGAGGCCGGGCGGCCACGCTTAGCCGAGTGGCCATGCTTAGCCCGCCGGCACCTTCAACAGCAGCGGCGGCGCTAATGCCCCTCGCGGCGGTAGCAATAGCAGCGGCGTCGGAAGGTGCAGAGCGCATGCACATGCTCGTTGGAGAGGCGCGTTGAAGCGGCGCTGACTAACGCCGGCCGGGCGGGGCTGCGGGCGGTGCAGGTGAAGGTTGTACTGGGGCTGTGGTTGAGGAGGACCTCCCCGCCCGGCCGTGATGATCGGCGGGGAGGCGCAGCGGTGAGGTCCTAGCTGCAGGTGGACGGGCGCGCGCGCCTTGTTGCGACGCTGCTTCCGCCTGGACCTAGGCTTTGGTGGGCGGGGATGCGGTTGACCGGATCCTGAGGGCGGCCACGCGTCACGCTGCACCGTCCCACTTTGGTTGGCGGCGGTGATCGAGGATGGAGCCGTAGGGCAGCCACGACTGCACTGTGCCGGCTCGCCGGAGGTCTTCTCCTTCTTGCCGCAGCGGTGCAGCCTCCTCGCGCACTTCTTGGCGGGGCGGTGCGGCGCCAAGGTGCTCAAGCCCGGTGGGGACCAGGGCAGAGGCTGGGGCGGCCGGCAGCACCGTCTGGAGTGCCGTTGCCAGACCTGAATGCCACCCTCCCGGTGGCCTCGACGGGTCCGGCCACTGGCGTGGGGGGGGTTGCTCCTCCCTGGAGGAGCACCTGGCGGCTGCGGCGCCCGTCCCAGATCGCGGAGCGGGGGATTAGAGTGACTCTCTAAATTTATTACTGTATCTATCATCCTGAAAAGTTTGCTAGCTAGAGTTGGATCACCAGCCTCTTCGATCATATTACATAATCCGTAGGTTCTCCCACGTCCTGTGCCCCTTGCAGCTCAAACATGGGCGAGCCTCTCGGCGCTCGATGCCTCTACCGCATCCTTCGCCATATACTGATTTAATAAATGAGAGTTTTTACTTAATTAGGTGTAGTTTAGTACTTTTAATTTCTTCAGCTTCTTAATTCTTTTTTTAGTAAATCACCTTCTCAGGAACTGCCGACCCTCTTCCATCGACCATCGTGGTTCTACCGCCGCCGCCGCCGCCTCCTCCCCATCGCCGCAGCCACTGCCTCGCCGCAGGTATCCACCTCCGCGCGGCTACCTGCACCTGTGTCCGTCGCAGCCATTCCCACCCTCTGTCTCCCTGCACCACACGAGAGTCCAAGTCCATGCGAGAGTGGTGCCTTTGACTATAGGAGTTTGATTGCAACAGGAGCTTGTATCGATCAGACATCGGATTAAGAATCTAAGACGCTGAGCGGATAATTGAAACAAAAGACCTTGTTCAATCACGCATGGACACATGATGCCCGGCTCTCACGTAACATAATCACAACAGATCATTCTAATTAAATTCCTACCAGAAGTACATCACAGATCACATAACTCGATCAACCATGCAATTGTTCTGTATCAGTATCTGCCAGAGCAGTAGAGCACCCAGACATAATTAAGCCAACCCAATGTGTTGATCGCGACGAACTACGGAACTCGTGATCCACTAAACTTCTGCTCTGCGCCTATTAGAAAATTGAGACGGACGAAACATCGATGGGTGGGTGTGAGTGTAAATTCCAATCGTTCCCTTAGAATCAGCACCTCCGCCGGAGGTCGACAATGACGACGCTAACCTCATCTGTGCTCCGGCGCGCGAGCTTCACTAAAGGGTCGCTTCGCAGCACGCCCTGTCAGAGTCGACCTTGTCCACGCCCTTCACCCCCGCGGCACCATCGTTGCCTTCCCTTCCTACGCAAGCAGCGGACGGGAGCACGTTGTTCGTCCCTCCGCCACCGCATCACCGGCCGCCGCTTCCCGCTCGCGTCCGCGCGGTTCTACGCCGCGGAGGAGCTCCTCGCTCTCGAGTACCTGCATAGGCAGCCAGGACCAGGGAGGAGGGCGCTGGGGATGAGATGGCCGCGTGGGAGGACACACGCGTGGCGGCGGGGAAGTGCGGCGGCGGCGGGGAGCACCGGAGCTGGGCGAGCGGAAACGATGAACGATTTTTTAAAAAAAAACGTACAACTTAAGTTTCACAGAAGCTGATTGAAATTCAAGAAGTTTTTGTTTTTATTTAGGAGAAGTGCGGCTCCTCATCAGACCTTAAAAAAGACCAATGTACCCTTCAAAATTCATTATAATTCAGTTCATGTCCTATGGTTCCTGCCTGCCACTGGGTTCCCTCTCATCCTGTTCCTCTAACTTTTTAGCCATTAGATCGGGGCGAAATGGAGGGATCATATTATTTCCAAGCGTGGTAAAACTCTCTTAATAAATAGTCAAGTTTAGAGAGACAGTTATAAAAAAAAAAAAAAAGAAATTTAGAGAGACTGTTGAGTACTTCAAAATGTTTTAGTTCTTATTTTCGAGAATACACGACTCGCCAAATTTTGAGCATCTCCAAGGGACATTCTAAATTCCACTTTCTATATCTTTATTTGGGTAGCCACTTCTTAAAAATTCTCTCTGTATAATTCCGCACACTCCAACTGACTAGCCATATCTGATAATACTTCATATATCAAAGAGGAAAATGAATGGTGTCATGACCCAGGAAATAGGGTCCAGAGGGACAGGGCCCGACTGGCCCAAAGGGGCGCCCGGCGCCCCCCCCGCCCCGGGCTTCGCTTACAAGCCCTCCCGCCTCTCCTCCCTTCCGCGGATTCTTCGGCAACTAATTCGGAGATAAAGGAGGAAATTATCTAGGATTATCTTTAGGTGTTTTTGGTGTGCAAGGGGCTATCTCATCTATAAGGGAGACCCTTATTAGAAAATAAATAAATAGGATATGCTTGTAAAAGGTATTCCAATCTATAAGAAAATCTTTAGAGAGATTGCTTGAGATACAAGTCCCACTAGACGGGCTATATAGGTAAGGGGGTCTGTAATCTTTCGGGGCAACAAGCAAATAAAGAATTTTTATCCCATCTTCCACGCCTCTTCTCCCTCCTCCGCCCCCCAACCCCCTCGCGCCGCCCTAGCCGCCCCAGCGCCGCGGGCCCGCCCTCGGGCCGCGCCCACGGCCACGCCGCCATCCTCCTCCACCGCCGCCCGCAACCTTCCTCCCCAATTCACGTGTCAATTCCGGCCCAATCTAGCTGGAATCGGCGGCTGGTATCCGGAGACCACTACGATCCACCCACCACCATGGACGCCGGCCAAGAAACTGATCAAGAACTTGGGGGATGAGTTCGCCAAGATCAACACCCGGGATGGACAAGCTCGGCGATAAGCTCGCTATCCTCTCACACGGCGATCGGCCATGCTCAAACACCGTCAACAACTCCATGACGCCGAGATCGAGATGCGGGCAATGTTCGAGTCGGCAGCCCGCGACTTCATCAAGAAGCGGGACTGATGGCAAAATGTAACCAGGACAATCAGGTCACAGCGGCTGATCCGGAGAACCCGGGCCGGAAGGGCTACTTGAGGCCGAAGGCCGAATCAGCGAGCATCATCGGCCAGGCGCATGCGCCGCCCCCCTCCCTCCGGTCGACACCTTCCCAGGTCTCGCTCCCCGCCACACAAGCTGTCCTTCCCCACCTATGATGGCAAGGACGATCCCCTTCCATGGATCAACCGCTGCGAGCAATTCTTCAGGGGACAAGGTATGCCCGGCATGTGAGCAAGTTTGGTATGCTTCCTATCATCTCATAGGAGGAGCACAACAATGGTACATGAGGTTGTCCCAGGAGAAACCGGTGGCCGATTGGGCAAGCTTCGCCCAATACGTCATCGAGCGCTTCGGCCCAAATGAGCGGCGAGAATCCAGCTGGTGAGCTGGCCTCGGCCCGAGGAAGACAGAGGCGGCGTCGATGAGTACACAGAGCAGTTCCTAGCACACGCGTGGCGCCCGAGCAACCTTGATGATCGGTAGCGGTCAATATCTATCTGGCAGGTTTGGGTGAACCGCTCAAGGCGGACGTCGAGATGCGAATCCCAAGGACATGGAGGCAGCCATGTCTCGCCGAGGGCGTATGAGCGCCCGTCTCGCCATCCTCTTCAACACCGGCAAGCCCGACAACGGCGAAGGGCAGGGCGCCAGGCGCCCCTACCCTGCTGGCCGCCCCCGACCCCGCCGGCTGCACCAACTTCGGCCATTCAAGCGGGCGACACGGAGGAGATGACCGGCGACGCAAAGGCGGGACTCTGCTTCAAGCGTGACGAGCGTTCACCCACTGGGTCACAAGTGCAAGCACCTCTTCGACATCACGATCTTCAACGACTACACCGGCGATACCGCGAACGCAGCCTTTCGGTGGGCGTCAAAGAGGAGCCAGGCGACCTGAAGGTCCTCGCCGGGGACCCCGACTCTCCGATGCGTGGTGCTCATTCTCTCTACCTCGTCGGTATGATCTCAACACGGGTGCAAACATCATCGTCGACTTGGGAGCAACGCACAACTACATCGACCCCCGCGTGGTGACCTCGATAGGCCTCCGGACTCAGCCAGTGCACGTCGCGATCACCGGCACCGGCGCCACCGCTACTTGCCGGGCTGCCACCTTCGACGTACCTCTACGCCTCGACGCTAGCACCTTCGACATCAATGCCTACGTCATGCCGCTAGGCGACGACGTCGACGTCATCCTTGGCATGCCTTAGTTGGCAAGCACGGGGCCGCGTGACATGGGACTTTGCGACCCATGAGCTGCAGTACTACCGCGACGGTCGCCCGAGCACGTTTACATCAGCTCCACCATCATAGCGTCGGGCGCCCGGCCCTGGCACGCTTCAGTCGAGCATCTTGACATCAGGACACCTACTACTTGGCTTGGGAAACGTTCAAGGCATGCGACTGCTTTGGACCTCTACGACACTTCCACTAGAGTCTTCGGTCCGGCTACGCCCGGGCTACCTTTGGAGGATCAGCATCTACGCCGCATCGCCCTCGGCGTCACCACGGGCGACACCACTCCGGCATGGGCGCTTGAGGGGCGGCCTACTATAACCGGCCGGCGGTTCTACCTCCCAGCCCTCTCCACTACTGCGGACCTGCTGGACACCTTGCTTCGGGCGGAGTTCGCGGGGCGAACTTCCCCAGCCTTGGGAGCGTACACGTCGGAGCCAACCGGCGGCACCGACCGCCATCCTGCTTGGCGGCATGTGGCGGAGCGCCACCACGTCGGCCCGGCCGGGTCGTCTTCCTCGGCAGCATGGATCGCCTCTTCCTCACCGTCGACAACGTCCACATCGGCTATGATGCGAGGGGTGCCCATCGGCTCTCGCCCTCTCTGTTCGATGTCGGCTCCTTCATGTACGGTGCGATGTTAAACTTGGTTGCCACTCCTCCTACTCGTAGACATCACCATCGGCGTCTCCTTCCACTTTCGTCAACGCTCCTCCAAGTGAGCGTTTCTTGTTCCCCGGAGAGCCCACCCGCGACATGGTGCACCAGCACCTTGAGGTGGGTGTTCCAAGGAGCTCCCATCAGCGGCCTTGTCGTCGACGGCTTCACAAAGGCGAGGGACGTCTTTGTTCATCGCTACATCTACCACGGCTACATCGGCAACCTTCACTATCTCCCCGGAGTTTGATCCCAAGCGCACAAGGGAGAATATGATACTCGGGAACCCGGTGCGGGGGTCGGCTTGTGCCGCGAGTTGAGCTCATCGTTCGAGGGCGTGATCTCCATCCCGGGGTGACCGAATGGACTTTCATCCATTCAGCGCGAGGACGCGCTGGTCGGAAAGGGGGGGAGGAGATGTCATGACCCGGAAATAGGGCCTGGGAGGACCGGCCCGACGCCCCAGGGCGCCCGGCGCCGCCCCCAGGCTCCGCCCCGCCGCCGTCTCCTCCCTTCCCGCGATTCTTCGCAACTAATTCGAGATAAAGGAGGAAATTATCTAGAATTATCTTTAGGCGTTTTGGTGTGCAAGGGGCTATCTCATCTATAAGGGAGACCCTTATTAGGAAATAAATAAATAGGATATGCTTGTAAAAGGTATTCCAATTTATAAGGAAACCTTTAGAGAGATTGCTTGAGATACAAGTCCCACTAGACGGGCTATATAGGTAAGGGGTCCATAATCTTTCGGGGCAACAAGCAAATAAAGAATTTTTATCCCATCTTCCCTGCCTCTTCTCCTCCCGCGCCCCACCCCAGCCCTCTGCCGCGCCGCCAAGAGCCACAAGCGCCGCCCCGCCCAGCGGGCGCGCGGCAACGCCCGCCGCCGCCATCATCCTCCACCGCCGCGCCACCTTCCTCCCCAATTCACGCGTCAATTCCGCCCAATCTAGCTGGAATCGACAAATGGACTTTTTGGACCAAGGCAAGCATGGTGCTAGCTGTAAGTGTCACAAACACTAATATGCAAGGCACACGAGCCAACCAAATTTGGCTTGATTCTCAACAGATAGCATGTCAAATGATATAGCTTGTTTTTGTGCAATATTGTTTTTGTGTGGATCTGTTTTTTTTTTTTCTGGATGCGATGATAACTTGACCTGAACGATCTTCTTAGAGACAGATATTACATCTGGTAATAGGGGAATTGTTTTTCTATAATGTATGTCTAAATAAGTATATATAGAAAAAGCAACATATAGAAAAAAACCAAATCGGCTTAATAATTTGAAATAGAGGAAGTAGTATCTATCTTATCTGACAAAATGACTGATTTCATGTTGGCTGGCATTCGCCTTACATAGATAACTGAAACAAGAAAAGATATTGAGCTTCAAGCATATTAGCGAACTTCTGACAGATCAATCTTCGCTAGCCTTGATCTCCATCAACAACCAATCCTTCCTCAGATTCTTTGGTATCTTTAAAAGAGATCTGAACCCGCGGCAGTTGTCACGCCTAAGAATTCTATACGCTTTTACCTCATCATGATCCAATACATAGCTAGGTATCTCTTGAAATAATTCAAAGATCTCTGATACTTGCACACAAGGCTGATCGAACGAAGAGGGTTGCAGCGTTGTTGGATTGCTAGCATCGGCGTCTCTTATTAGCTGCTCATTAGCGATGACTGGCGGTGCCCTCTCAATGTCTTCCTGCCTTTTTTTTCTGTGGATGTAGCATCACTACCACTACTTTGATAAGGATTGAAGAAATACGATACATTGCTAGGGATTAGGCTATTTTGCGTTGCTGAAAAGAACAACAACCCATCATCACAGCGTGAAACAGACTCTATTGTTTTGCTTCTCGTGTTGACCATCAGCACATCTACCGTTGTGTCTCTAGAGCTCCAGTAGCCGTCCTCATAATCTGGTGGCTCATGCAACCAGAAGCAGATGACCTCAGGTTCGTCCAAGCTCACGACGGGATGGTCGAGTGGGAAGTGCTCGAGGCCCTTGTAGGAGTGAAGCGCCCAGAGCTCGGTGGCGTCGACCATGGCGTCCTTGACCCACTCCATATCGTCATTGCCCATCCTCATCATCCAGGTTTGGATTGTGTATGCGTGACAAGAACGTTCGCAGCTGGAGGCACCGACGCCTCCGCAACAGCAGCGGGCGAAGATGTTGACGAAATTGAGTGTGTCGCCCCCAGAAGTGGCACACACGTTCCGGTTTGATGGCGGCCCCCATATGTTCTCCACGGGGAGCGGTATATACTGCATCCTGGGTGTCTCCTCTAACACGTTGCAGAGCAGGACACCGAGCCGCCATGGATCGTCGAGCTTGACCCAGCAGAGTAGCCCGTCGCGGATAGGGACGATGGCGTTCCAATGCGAAGGAAGTTTCTCTTGGACTTCACTGGCATCGCGGAACCTGATCTGCACACGCTTGATTCTCCACTCACCAGAACGAAATACCGAGAGGTCGGCCTCCCTCATCAGCTCCGGCGTGTCCGGTCCCACCGACACGCTCTCAACCTTCCCTACCACGACCACGTCATCACCACAGCGCACGAGGCAAGCGGGATCACCGAAACCGAAAGGCGGAAGCAAACACAGCGACGGCGGCCGTGGGGGGTCTGCGGCGGAGTCGCCTGCACAGTACACGAAGTACTCATTCGTGAGGAGCGCGATGTGGATGAGCACGGTGTCGCCATGCGCCGCGACGACCCTAGAATTCGGCACAACATGGCCGTCAGGAATCTTAAGGCAGACGTGAGAAATCTCTGGTGGCTCTGTAAGGCGGAGGGAGATTTGGATCAGGTGGCCGGTGCTGGTGCAGGCGGCCGCGAGTGTCTTGCTGGCGCCGGACGTGGAGCAAGAGGAGCCCTCGATCTCGATCGTCATGTACTGCCGGAGCATCACCCACCGTGGGTAGGCGGGAGACGACGCATGGGAGAGAGGTTGCGGCGTTTGTGCTTCCATGGGTGCCGCCGCCATCATCACCGCCGATCCAACAGTTCCTTACGGTATGGAAGGATCGATGCCGAACGTTTTTGTGCCCTCTCTCTCAAGAGGATTGATGGGCCGAATCTTTGGGTGAGCCCTCTCTCTCAAGAGGATAGATGGGCCGAATCTTTGGGTGAGCAAGGAAAGGTGGATACGTATAGATCTCTTGTGGGCAAAACTAGAATAATAGAGTCAAACAAATTAAATTTAATAAATTCTATATTTTACATACGATGCTACTAACTTAATATCATTAATTAATTGTGAAATATATTTTATTTTAAATCCATTTAGAAATAATGTTAATAATGTTTTTTAAAAAACTTGGTCAAACTTGGAAAATTAATTTATCTACATTATGCCTGGTGAATTAAAACACCAGCATTATATTCCAAGATACAGGACCCATTACACTTTCAGGTCGTACTATATAAAACCCAAAATACCAAACTTTTTTGTCTTTTCTAATAATAACAAGATCTAAAAGAGAACCCTTTCTGCAAAATAGTTTCCAGCAGAGAGGATGCTCGTATTTAGGTCATGCCTCTCCTACAACCAAAAACAGGTCTCGCATGCAAGTACTCTGTTGGAGACCAATTTCGGGTTTCGATGTGGCAATAGATCCTTTGTTGGAGATAGTCTTAAGACACCACAGAAGGAGTCCCGACCAGCGGGGGTTCGAACCCCCGTCCCGCACCAGGCCTCCAAATTAAGAAGACCGCGCCAAGGTGGCGCCGCTAAAAAGAAAGAAAGAAAACTGGTGGACTAATTGCATAGACAACCAAGAACCTAAATTTCACTCTAGGATGAGGAAAGGGGAGAACTCCTTGCACTTTAAATTTAGTTGTATTGTATGCTTTGTCTCTAAGGAAAAAATGGAATATCTTAACAATCGGCAACCAGCTCAATGATTTCCTATGGGTAGGGCTAGATGAAAAACTCGTAGCTCGATTAGTTAATAAGGCAGCTCACGTAGCACTCACAAGCCAAAACAAGCCAAGATAAGTAACAAATATTATATGAACCAAAGGAATCAATCAACGGATGATGATTGATCATGATCATGGATGATAGCATACTTATATTTGTATTATAGAATTCATATGTATTTTCTTTATTTCATTTAAAGTATGCATGTGATGTGTTTATTATTTATTTGTGATTATAATCTCTATGTACTATGGTTTTGAGCTTTGGCTTACGAGCCAAATGAGCTAGCTCGAGCTCACTAACGGCAGCAGAGCCCACTCACCTTTTCACCGGTAGAGAAACAGACCTTTACTCGAAACTCGGTTTTGCCTTTAGCCTCGGATTTTTTTTTGCGCTCGGAAAAGAAGGACCTTTGTCCTGGTTCGTGGCTACAACCGACAAAAAGGTCCTGGCCCAACGGTAGCGATGCCGTGCTTTTGTTGTGTGTGTGTGTGTGGGGGGGGGGTGTCTTTTGTCCCGGTTTTAGCCTAACCGGGACAAAAGGTTAAGCTTTTGTCCCTGGTGAGCCACCAGCCGGGACTAGACCTTTTGTCCCGGGCGCAGCCAAGGCCCGAGACAAAATGTCCACCTTTTGTCCCGCCTGGTGGCTCAAAATTTCCGTGACAAAACTCCCCTCCCTTATATAATTTCTCCCTTCTCCCTTCTTCCTCCTCATGAGCCCGAGCTGTTCTTGCTTCTCCTGCTGTTCTTGTTGTTCATGGCCAAGATTTGAAGCTCTCCATCATTTTCGCCGACCTCTCCATCGAATCTTTGACCTCCTCCATCAATTTTTCAGCTTGAAAGGTTACTATCTTCATTCTCTCACATCTCATTCTCTCATCTTTCTCCACCATTACTTTTACACACATTGAAGTCAAAATCTCTTGATAGTTACATATATTTTGATGGTTCAATGTTAGTGTAGTTCATGAAAACTAGTATATGCACCTTTCATTGTTAGTATCCACAAAAAAATTTCATTATTTAGAGTTATATAAATTAGTTACATAATATGTTATATATATTAATTAGTTATATAACTAATTTGTTATATAATTAGGTAAATTAGGTAGTTGCTATAATGTGGTAAATTTTATATATATTGTTATTTCAATTCTAATTGAATGTACATTGTATATATAGTGGTAAATTAGGTAGTTTTCAATAATTGATATGTGAATTTTACAGAGACTGTTGACTAGTCCAAAATGTTTTAGTTCTTATTTTTGAGAATAGACAACTCACCAAATTTTGAGCATCTCCAAGGGACATTCTTTTCTATATCTTCATTTGGGCAGCCGCTTCATAAAAAATTACATCCTTGACGGATCAATTCCGGGCTGACACGTAGCCCCGGCGTGCCCCGGGATGAGGGCGGCGCGGCGTGGCGGCGGCGGCGGCGGCGTCTTGGCCAAGACGGGGGACGGGGCGGCGGGGGGGGCGGCATGTGGGAGAGGGAGAGAAGGGAAATAGATTTGCTTTATTGCTTGTTTTCCTAAGAGATTACAGACCCCTTACTTTTATAGCCCGGCTAATGGGACTTGTAAACCAAGCAACCTCTCTAAAGGTTTCCTTATAGAGTTGGAATACCTTTTACAAGCAATCCTATTTATTTTTCTAATAACGGTCTTCCTTATAGATTGGAATATCCCCTTGCACACCAAAAGTTCTAAGATAATCCTAACCAAACCCTTTCTTTATTTTCACATCAATTACCGAAGAAGCCGCGAAGGGGAGGAGGTGGCGGCCGCGGCTACGCCCCCCCCGGTGGGCCACCGCCTTTTCTCCCTTTCGGGCCTCGGGGCTGTCCCGGGCCTATCTCCCGGGCATGTGACATCCCCCGTCTCTCGACCGGCGCGTCCTTGCTTGGATGAATGTCCAGTCGATGACGCCTGGAGAAAGATCTGTAGCACACTGGTACGATGAGCTCTACCAGAACCAGCTTCCCGTGTATGGGGTTGCGTAGAGGTGCGAACTCAAGAGATAGTGGAGGTTGCCGATGTAGCCATGGTAGATGTATTGGTCGACGGGCGCGTCCCTGCTGTGTCGCTGTCTGTCGATGTGCCTCAAGCAAAAAGCTCCCTTAGGACCCCCGCCTCAAGGTGTTGATGCACTATGTCGCGAGGCGGACTCTCGAGAACAGGAATCGTCGTTGGACGGAGGGCCGACGAAGAGAGGTAGGAGGCACCAAATGGTGATGTCGTGGCGAGTAGGGGTATTGCGGCCAGATTCAAAGATTGTACCGCATGGAAGGAGCCGACGTCAAACATGGATGGAGAGAGCCTATATGTTCCTCTTTCCGCGTCGTAGGCGATGTGGGCGTTGTCGATGGTGAGGAAGAGTCGGTCCATGCCGCCGAGGAAGACAACGCGAGAAGGTCCCACGTGGTGGCACCATGGCCATATGCCGCCTAGTAGTATGGCGGCGGCGGCGCTGTTGTCGTCTACGGTGTCGTGTAGACGCCCAGGGCGATGTACGTAGTTCGTCCTGCGAATCCCTCCCTGAAGTAGTGCCTCCAGCAAGTCCGACCGTAGTGGTGAAGAAGCTAGGAGGTAGAAGCGGCCGTCAAAGAGAAGCGCCGTCCTCCACCGTCCAAGCCTGTGCCTTGGCGCCCGTGGTGACGTCAAGGGGGCGATCCGCCGCAAGTGCTGGTCCTCCAGTGTCACTTGTCGGAGCTGGACGAAGACGCCTGTCGATGTGTCGTAGAGGTCTAAGGCACTCGCATGCCGCGGACGCTTCCCTAGTCTGGTGGTGAAG
The DNA here is from genome assembly GCA_015847255.1 of Hyparrhenia diplandra. Taxonomy (NCBI): domain Eukaryota; kingdom Viridiplantae; phylum Streptophyta; class Magnoliopsida; order Poales; family Poaceae; genus Hyparrhenia; species Hyparrhenia diplandra. The sequence goes on along the minus strand of JADLZK010011338.1, from coordinate 211,761 downwards.
TCCCGAATGCCCGCGAAGATGCTAGACCGAGGAGTCTAGGTCCGGGGCCCCGATATCAGCGCGCGTCTTTGGCGTGAACGTCATGGCATGTCCGTCGCGGTAGTACTTGCGAAGCACGTTGGAGGAGAGTCCCATGTCACCCTCCCCAGGCATATCAGCCAGGGCATGCCAAGGACAACGTTGACATCGTTGCCCACGTGCATGACATAGGCGTCGATGCCGAAGACGTCCGTGTCGATGCAGAGTGGGACATCGAAGGTGGCCGCTCTGCAGGTTGAAGTTACGCCGGTGCCATCGGTGATGAGCACACGCACTGGCTGAGTGTGAAGTCTAGCTGTGGTCACCATGCGAGGGTCGATGTAGTTGTGCGTGGCGCCCGAGTCTACGACGATGCTGATGCCCGTGCCTGAGATCTTGCCGACGAGGTAGAGAGAATGTGCACCACGTACCTGGGAGTTAGGGTCCCCGAGCAAGGGACCCCCGAGGTCGGCACCGTCAGTGGGAGGCGCCCTCCTCGGCGCTGGCCTTGTCGTCATCGTACTCGTTGAAGATCGTGATGTCAAACAGGTGCTTGCACTTGTGACCCCATGAGAATGGCTCATCACGGTTGAAGCACAGTCCCACCTTGCATCTCCTCCGGTGTCAGCCGCTTGAATGGCCGAGTCGATGTCGCTGCTGCTGCCGATGTTGGAGTCGCTGGCGTCGCAAGAAGGGGTAGGGCGCCGGCGCCCGCCCTGTTGTGTCGCCCCGCCGGTGTTATGAAGGATGGAGAGGCACCGCTTCGTAGGCTCTGGCGAGTGACACAGTTGTCTCCATGTCCCTTGGATCCTATAGCTCGACGCCGGTTTTCAGCGGTTCCCTGAGTCCCGCTGTGTAGATGTTGACTTGCTGCTTGTCGTCGAGGTGTCCGCGCGTGCGACATGCTCCGTGAAACTGCTCCATGTACTCGTTGACGCCGCGGTCTTTCGAAGTGAAGCCAGTTCACCCAGAAGATTGCGTCGAGTAGCTGGGCCGGCGTTCGTTGACGTACTATGGGAAGCTTGTCCAATCTGTCAATGCCTTCTCCTGGGAACAGGGCATGTACCACCGCTTGCGCGCCTCGCGTGAGATGGTAAGATGCATACCGGACTTGCTCTATGGCCGGCATACCTTGACCCTTGAAGAATTGCTCGCAGGCGATTGAGCCACAGTAGGGAGATCGTCTTTGCCATCATACATTGGGAAGGACAGCTTGTGCGAAGTGGTGCGAGGCCGGAAAGTGGTCGGCTTCGGGGCGAGGGGGCGGTGCATGCGCCACCGGTGCGGTGGCCCTCCCCGGCGGCGTCTTCGGCTTCGAGGAAGTTGGCCATCATCTTCTCGGATCAGCTGCGATGTCCGGTTGTGGGGGCTGACGTCGTGCCCTTTCTCCGTTCTCGCCTTGATGAAGGTGCGCCCGGAGCTTTCCATGAGCGACTTTAGCTCTGTCTCGGCCTCCCGGGTAGCTTGATCCTTTGTTCCTCCGCCGGATTGGTACCGGAGAGGACATCAACTTGATCGGCGAGTGTGTCGAGGCGGGCAGTGAAGGTGGAGAACTTCTCGGATAGCTCCTTCAGCATCTTCTTCATGTCGGCATCCATGGTGGTGGGTGGATCGTAGTGGCCTCCGGATACCAGTATGTCCACGGATCGGATCAATTCGGGGGTAACATGTGGCCTGGCGTGCCCGGGATGAGGGCGGCGCGCGGGGCGGGGTGGCGGCGGCATGTGGGGGAGAGGGAGAGAAGAGAAATAGATTTTCTTTATTGCTTGTTGTTCTAAGAGATTGGAGACCCCTTACTTTTATAGCCCGGCTAACGGGACTTGTAAACCAAGCAACCTCTCTAAAGGTTTCCTTATAGAGTTGGAATACCTTTTACAAACAATCCTATTTATTTTCCTAATAAGGTTCTTCCTTATAGATTGAAAATTTTTTTGACCGAAGTCAGCAAGGGAAACCCTAGCCTATTTTTTATTTTTTAATAATGCGACACTGTTTAAATTCGCTCCCACTGGGAGTTGAACCCAGGTCTGTTGGGTGCTACTAAGGTGCTCTAACCACTAGACTAGAGACCGTTTCGCTATAGATTGGAATATCTCCTTGCACACCAAAAGTCCTAAGATAATTCTAACCAAACCCTTTCTTTATTTTCGCATTAACTACCGAAGAAGCCGCGGAAGCGACGAGGTGGCGGCGGCGCAAGGCGCCCTGCCCCCGTGGTGGCGCTACCTGCCCCTCGTGGGCCTCATGGACTGTCGCCCCGGGCCCTATCTCCCGGCTCGTGACAAATTCTCTATGTATAATTCCCCACACTCCAACAGACTAGCCATGCATATCTGACACTTCATATATCAAAGAGGAAAAATGAATGGACTCTTCGAACAAAAAAAAACGTGATCGGAGGGGGAGACGCCCCTACTGTATTTCATTAAGAAAAATGCGATTCTTCCCGATCGCGGAAAAACCCCCGAACCTGGCTATGCTAGCGAGGGGATTTTATTACCCTCAGTTTGAAATTCGCTCCCTCCAGGATTTGAACTCAGGACCTGAGGGGTGCCTCTGGAGTGTTAGGTTGCCAACCGAACCCAACATCCTTTGGCTGGACTCTTCGAACAAGGCAAGCATGGTGCTAGTTGTCAGTGTTACAAACACTAATATACCAAGGCACACGAGCCAACCAAATTTGACTTGATTCTCACCGGATAGCATGTCAAATGATATAGCTTGTTTTTGCGCGTTATTGTTTTTGAGTGGATCTCTTTTTTTTCTGGATGCGATGATAACTTGACCTGAACGATCTGGTAATAGGGAAATTGTTTATTTCTGTAGGTCAGGATGCAGAAACATATCTTCTTAGAGACAGAGATTAGATCTGGTAATAGGGAATTGTTTTTCTATAATGTATGTTTAAATATATAGAAAAAGCAACATATAGAAAAACCAAATCGGCTTAATATTTTGAAATAGAAGAAGTAGTATCTATCTTATCAGTGGAGATGCCATGCCGGTGACAACGACGCATCGTATCGACTAAATAGAACATAAACCATTTGCATTATAGCATCAAGCTAATTACTACTAATAACGCACACTACAGCTAAAATAAAGAGAAGGAAAATCGATCGCATTGTTCATCATCATGGCCTAGCTTTAGCTCGATCATTAAGTGCCATGCTGAACTAGAGATTGTTACCAACCAAGTTTAGCTGTTATTAAACGAGATGGCTCTTCATCCTCGTCTAGATCTCTTGTGCCACTGGGGACGACAGAAACCACCTTCTTGCTTCTAGTGTTGATCGCTACCGCCATGGCAAATTCCACCCTGAAATATATCACGTCCGGATCATCGCTGCTCACCATGGGGTACTCCAGGTGCTTATCACGTGGGAGGCTCCGTAGTTCGGGAGCCGCCACTTCCAGATCTCGTCGCAGTCGAGCACAACGTCCTTCACCCATGTCGTCGCCTCCTCCGTGCTCAGGGTCATTGTCCATTTCGTAACTTTGAAGGAGGAGCTGGAACCCTCGCATGACGTCTTGCCTGGGCCGTAGCAGCACCAGCAACGGGGAGGACTAACGCTGACGAACCTCACCGCGTCGGCACCGGCGGCGCCTAGGGGTGTAGTGAGCCCACAGCTCATCAGGGTAGTGGAAGCAGTAGCCATCGTGCTCCGTTGCCGGCAGCGGCACGTACCGTAGCTTGGGGTTCTCCTCGTCCGCCATGTCGCATATGATGAAGCAGGAGTTGTAGTCTACCCAGCACAGGAACCGGTTGCCGACGGGCACCGCAGCTTGCATCCCGGGATGTTTGTCCCAAGTCCGACGCCATGGCTGCAGCTCGCTGCATCCCTCGCGGTGCTCTACGATAGGCACCCGCTTAACGATCCACTCACGGTCCCGGCCGATGCGGAGCATGCAAAGGTCGGCCATATCGTAGATTGGCGGGTCACACGTGATCTCGAACTGGCACACCAACAGGTCGACCTCGCCACGGCGCAGTACACCGGTATTAGCCATGCCCAGGCTGCGAAATCTGGGAGTACGATCACTGTGGTTCATATAACCTTTCTGCACGGGAACGTTGAAGCGAGGGAGCAACGACAGCGACGGCGGCCGAGAGCCGCCCCCGCCTCATATAGGAAGTAGTCGTCGAAAGTAGTAGGTGGATTCAAACCACGGCGCACTTCAGGACTGGGCACCGTTACCTCGATGAGGAGGGCGTCGTCGTGGCCGGCGATGATGTGGACATCATCGGGCTCTGGCTTGGAGTGCTTGCCGTCGCTGTCACCAGGCGTGATGCCGCCTAGCTGCCAGTCATAGTGCAAGCTGCAGCATGCCGGCGGCGCCGCAATGCCGAAGGAGATGCTGAAGGGTATGCCTGTGGAAGTGCAGCAAGCCGCCGTGGTCTTGGCGTCGGCAACAGAGGCGTCGCCGCTCTCCTCGACAATGGAGCTGTTCAGTATCAACCAGCGGGACTCTGCCGCCGCCAGCGAATCACAGCATCGTTGTCTCTTGTTGGTAAGGGATTGCTTGTGGCGGCCGTGTTGTTGTCTGTTGTTAGATAGGGTTTCCATTGTGCCCCGTGGTGGGAGCTTGCTAGCTTTGCGTTAGATCAATCATACGTGATAGACTTAAATCCATTTATTTATAGGAGCCATAATTTGTTATCGTTCACAAGATGGAAACTGAAGGAGCGTGGCCTAGTTCTTCGCCATGGCGGACTCTTACCGTTTGTCTTGGGAAAGGGAAAAAGTCTATGTCACACCCCCACCAATGAGAGATGGACTACATAACCCAGCCTATGAAATGGTCTATATTATGTGCTCATTGTGTAGAACTACTCATTTTTGCTATGTCATTTATAGTCACAATTTTAATATGTGTTCATTGTGTAGAACTACTCATTTGGAGTCTAAAACAATTGAATTTTCTAATTTATAATTTTTCTAAGATTTACTATGATTTTTCAAACTGGGGTAATTTGACCGTTTTTGGAAAGTCCAGGGGGTGATATAAACACTAGTGGAATATCCTATTTCCATGGCGCCATAATAACTATTTTACTGGCGGGTGACACGTGGGAATACGTGGGATCAGCCAGTAAAGGAAAATAAGTGGGGTCCACAAAAAAACCGACAGTACAAGCGACACATCAGAGGCGGCTTTCGTAAATGCACCGCCTGTATAGTTGTAATCGCTACACTAGCGGTTTGTATTACATGGACGCCAGTGAACGATTTCGTTTCACAGGCGGCTTTCGTAAATGCACCGCCTGTATAGTTGTAATCTCTCCACTAGCGGTTTGTATTACATGGACGCCAGTGAACGGTTTGGTTTCACAGGCGTCTTTTGGTACACTGTCGATAGTGTTAAGTTGGCAGGATTACGGGCGGATGTTGTACGTTTGCGCCTGTACTACCACCTGTTCACTGGCGGTCTCTCTAGATTAACCCACGCAGGTTATAATCACAGTACACTGGGGTGACCACCACAGGAAACATGCTTATTTCAGGCGTTGTACTACCACGTGGGTATATTATTAATTTAAAGCTGTATCAGTAAAAATATTTTTGCACAGGCGGTTCGATGCACTGGGGTGACCGCCACAGGAAACATGCTTATTTCAGGCGTTGTGCAGCAATATACGTCAGAGCTAACAAGCTTATTTGAGGCGTTTTATATGAAATTACGTCAGTGGTAATATTAGTACAGAAGCGGTCGGAGTCGATAGACGCCGGTGGTAAAATGTTTTCACAGGCGTCATTTGCATATATTCGTCAGTGATAATTCTTGTTTTCCAAGCGGGTATTTAAAATAGCCGTCACTGGTAAGTGTTATGTCTGTCGGGCGAAAACCCCGCCTGTGATGGAAGGCATTACCACTGGCCTTTAGCACTGTCGGCTTGGCAGTGCGCCACTGGATATACGTTTGAACCCGCCATAATTAACTTGCTCTGCACTAGTGAAACGATTTCATAGATTGAGGGTTAAGTAGTCAACCTCCCATATAGGTGGGGGTGTGTGATATAGACTTTATCATTTGGGAAAGGGATGGAACCAAGCTCATGGGAATATACTTCCAATACGCTGGTTGGGCTGGTCTGTTGAAATCGATGGACGGAGCCGCTCAGCTCGGGTTGGAAGTATCACGTGCAAAGGAGGCGGCGTCGACGACCATAGCAGGCAGCGGTGTCCGGATGCGGCTGCTACACGCGGCAGCGCTACGACGATGGCGCGGCTTCGTCGGGATAGGGCAAGGCGAGGCTTTTCCCGTGGCTCGGCTAGGCGGTTACGTGTGGGAGGCCTAGGCGACGCTCTACGGCTCGCTCTAGTGTTCTTTTGGCAGCCGGAAACAACGAGAACGCCGACGAGGTGGTGGTGCTCAAGGGGCCAGTTGGGGTGGGTGGAGTCCTTCCAACCAACCAACCTGTTGGCTAGGTCCCTAGGCTCCAGGCGAGTCTGAAAGGCCATGCTTCGCGCGGTGAGATAGCCGAAGATGGTGACGATGGCCGCGCCCGCGGTGGCAGCATGTTGCGGCTCCGGCGTGATCCAAATGGCGTCGAACTGGTCGAGCCTAGGGCTCCTATCCTAACCAACTATATGGCGAGGTTCTAGGGGCCATGGCGGAGCTCGACGGGCCAACCCTCGCCTTTGCGGGGAGGCCGGAGTCGGCGAGAACGGACGTGGTACGGCGGCACTCCCGCGCGGCTCGCGCGTCGGCATGGCATTGCCAACGTGGCGCGCGGGCTCTCCTAGGGTGGAAAGCGGTGGATTCTCGCGCCCGACGCGGGGGTCCAGGCGGTGGGGTTTGGATGGCCTAACCCGGTTAGGCTTGGCCGGAACGGTGGTGGTGTCCACGGTGGTCTGTCATGGCGGCTCGCGCCATGGCGGGCGGTGGCATCGGTGTTCCCGAGCCTCTAGGGCTCGGTGAGGCCATGGCTCAGCTTCGTATGTGTGCGCTGCGTGGGTGAAGAACGCCCTAGCGGGGTAGCTAAAGGCCTGAGCTTTGGCATCCATGCATCGAACACGGCGGTGCTCCATTGTCGAGCCATGTCGGTGGCCATGGCAAGAAAGAAGAACGGCGGGTCGGTCGGGCGCCCATCGTGGGTGCCGAAGTCGAAATCAAGTGCGGCGGGTCGCGTGGGTGGTGGTGCGTCGCTCCTCCTTTGGCTCGGCTTGCGGTTCGGTGGTCGAGATAGTGGCAGTAGCTCGATGGGCGGTGCTCGACTTCTCCTCATGGCGGTGTGATCGGGCGGTGTTGCGGGGGTCAAACGAGTCGAGCAAGGCATCGTGCTCGCGGTTCTCTTCTCACCCTCCGGCTCGCGGTTCTCCAACGGCTCTGGCAGCGCTTCTCCGAAATTCCGGCGGCTGCAACGGCGGTGAACGGCTCCGACTTCCTTCTTCCCGCCCCTTCTTCTCCTTTTCCCCTTCTTCTCCTCGGTCCGATCGTGGCGGGGTGGTTTTGCGAGTGCCACCCGAGTGGTGTGCTGGCTCTGGAACCCTAGGGCTCCAAGGTGTCCCCTTTTATCGCGGCGGCAGCTCCATGGATGGGACGGACGGCGGATCGGGCAGGATGTCGATCAGACGGCTGCTGGTGCGGGCATGGGGCATGTGACCACAATTTGGCGATGAAGTGGCCGCTTCGACGTCCATGCATTTGAATTCGAGGCTCCCCCTCGAAGGAACGCGAAGCGCGACAATGGTCGCGGCGACGACTTCTTTTTCTGCCAAGGTGACACAGGGGCGCATTTTTGGCAGGGGTTTGGCGCGCGGAAATCGCAGGCGGACGCAACGCGGCCTCTTTTGGGCGTCCGTGGTGGGCCCGGCTTGGCGCGACGCGGGGACGATCAAGTTGTGCGCGAGCGCCTTGTATGTGAGGGTGGGCGCGACACGGGGACGATCAAGTTGTGCGCGATGCTAGGCCGGCCCACTTGCGGTGCAGCGCGTGCTCGGCTGCTAGGCTGAGCTGGTGGTGAGGCCGGCCTGCTCGTGGTTGGGCCGCGTGTGTGGGCCAAGGCAGGCCAAGATGGCCGGGCTGGCTAAGTCCTTTCAGGCCGAAATGGCCTTTGCCATTTTCTTTCCCCTCCTAAATCTTTTTCTATTTTTTTTTCTTTCCTATTCTCCTTTCTACACTAAGTCATGGGCACCTATGTGCATATACTTGTGTTGCCAACATGTATATGCTCTTAGTGGGGTCCACTAGGGGTCAATAGGGTAATAGGGTCCATTCCAATGGTTGGCAACTCACACACGATTGAACTATCATTAGAGTGTTGATTTTATTTCATCACATAAAAGCATAAGAGCCAAATCACACTTTGGTTTAAAATGCAAATGCTCACACATGCTATTAGGGGCTACTTGTGCAGCTACAAGATGGTTTCCTAGCATGTCACACACCAAACATGGGTTCGCTTTAAAAAATTTTTGTTCGTTGTGATTTTTGTTGTTTGGGGATTTTCAGGGTTGTTACAGATATAGACCAGGTTGGTGGGATGATACGATGAAAAAGATAACGATTATACACTGCTTGATGGGCTCTACCTATAAAACAATCTAACGTTGTTACATTTCTTTCTATATAACGATTAAAGGAGGTGGTCAATAAACCCACCTCGTAAAATCGATTTAATGAGGTGGTAGTCTTAGAGCCACACCCACACGCCTTCAAAAATGATGGCCCAGATTGGAGCCTATCTAGGCCCGATATCGCGCTCTTGTAAATATAATTGGCATCTTAGTGTTTCCTCCCCACTCCCCAACCCCGCCCTCCCCATCACAGCATGTTAGTGAATATGGATAGTTAGCGTCTAGGATAATCATCCTAGATATCCGGGTAGTTAGTCTACCTTGTAGATCAAGATGTATAGGCTTTGCTTGTACTCCAAGATGTAACAATCTGATGTAATCTCGTGTAGATCATGACTTGTAATGTAAGCCACGTAGGGGGCACTTCCCTACCTATATAACACGGAACCGAGAGTCCCTAGGGGATATCTCTCGTTACCCTATTCTCGTACATGGTATTCAGAGCCAGACTCCTCACGGAATTAGAACATGGCACTCCCTTCCTCCTCCTCCGCACCCTTTGCGGCGTTCTCCCCTCTCGGCTTTCTTCCCGTCACCGAGAAGCTCACCAGGAAGAACTTCGCCATGTGGGAAAGGCAGATCCTCTCCACGTTGAGGGGTGCGCAGATGGTGGACTTCATCGCGCCGGCACCCAAGATGCCGGATCAGTTCCTGCCACCGAAGGACGACAAGTCGACCGATGCCCCCGTCGAGAATCCTGACTGGGCGAAGTGGATCGCGAAGGATCAGCAGGTTCTCAGCTACCTACTGAACTCCATCTCCACCGACATCGCGGTGCAGATCACTTCTGCGACGACTGCCTCGGCCGCGTGGGCGGCCATCCGGGGGCTACGTATCGCGGTCCAGCGCCCGAGGATCATCGGCACTCGGATGGCTCGCCCACCGCCTCCAAAGGTACTAGCTCCGTTCTTGACTACCGTGAAGATGAAATCCCTGGCAAATGAGATGGCGCGGCGGGCGCAAAGCCGGAAGACGAGGAGCTTGTCTCCTACATCTGGCGAGGGCTGGACATGGATTTCAATCGGTCGTGGACGGCGGTCGCGGCGTGTCGAGCCCATCTCCATTCTGAAGCCGTATCTGCGCGGTGGCGGCCTTCAAGCGTGCATGGAGATCCATGGTGGTGGCCAACGAGCTCTGTGAACATGGCGGCAAAAGGCGGCGCGGAAATCAATCTGGCAAAGCGGCGGTCGTGGCGGTGGTCGCGGTGGCAGCGGTGGCTTTGGCGGTGGCAAACCGGATGGGCGCAATGGGGGGCCGTCCCAAGGGCACCTTTCAGCTGGCGGCGTTCTTGCCGGCTCTGCGACAAGGAGGGGCATCCCGCCTGCTTATTTGCTTCAAGCGCCGACGCCACCTTCCGGGGACCCCGCAAAGTCCGCCCGTCGGCCACTACAAACTCCTACGGTGTCGACACCAACTGGTACGTGGACTCGGGTGCCACGGACCATATCACCGGGAGTCGGAGAAGTTGAGCTTCGCAACAAATATCACGGTGGTGATCGGTGCCGCCGCCGGCCCGGCGCGGTATGGACATTGCTAATGTTGGTCATTGCACCGTGCGTTCTCCTAGTGGTGTGTTTCATCTTAAAAACGTACTTCATGTACCCAAAGCCCACAAAAACCTTTGTTACGTCAATCGTTTCACCAAAGATAACAATGTCTACCTTGAATTTCACCCTACTCATTTTTCTTGTTAAGGAACCGAAGGCGAAGAGAACCCTCCACAGAGGCGGATGTGAAGGGGGGCTTTATCCGTTGCAATCGTCCAATAAACAAGTTTTCCCTTCGAATAAACAAGCCTTTGGTGTCACGGACCATCCTCGGCCGGTGTGGCATCATCGACTAGGGCATGCTTCCTCCCGTGTAGTCAAGCAAGTTCTAGATCAGCATAGGCTTCCTTTTTATTAGTGATCATAATAAAGATAGGGTGTGTGACGCATGTCAACAAGGCAAGATCCATCAATTGCCTTACCCTAAGTCGACGAGTGTGTCGGCCGGGTCTATGGACCTCGTTTTTTCGGATGTATGGGGTCCCGCCCCCACTTCCATTGGGAATCAAAACTATTATGTTAGTTTCATCGATGATTACAGCAAGTTTACTTGGTTGTTTCTCATTCGTCATAAGTCTGAAGTTTTTGCATGCTTTCACAAATTTCGGACTCTTGTTGAAAACGGCAATTTGGGCGAAAAATTACGGCAACCCAAACCGATTGGGGCGGTGAGTATAGAACCTTGCACACGTTTTTTTTCAAATTGGCATCAATCACCACGTTTCCTGTCCTCACGCCCACCAAAGAAATGGCTCGGTGAACGTAAGCACCGACATTGTCGAAATGGGGCTTACCTTGCTTTAACGCATGCATCTGTCCCCATTGAAATTTTGGGATGAAGCGTTTTCCACGGCCGTATATGTCATCAACCGGCTCCCATCTAGAGTAATCAACAATGAAACCCCCTATGAACGCCTGTTTAAACAAAAACCAGACTACACCTCGCTCCGCACTTTTGGGTGCGCTGTTTGGCCAAATCTTAGGCCCTACATCACCCGTAAGCTTTCCTTCCGCTCAAAACAGTGTGTGTTCTTAGGGTATAGTACTCTCCATAAGGGGTACAAGTGTCTTGATCCTAGCCAAGGGCGTGTATATATATCAAGGGATGTCGTCTTCGATGAACATGTGTTTCCCTTTGCATCCCTTCATCCTAATGCCGGTGCTCGCCTCCGAAAGGAGATTGAACTCCTTCACATTATACTTCTCAATCCACTCACTAGTCGAGAGAACGCATGTGTACTTGATCAGCGTTTGCATAGTCCTACTAATGTTTCTACTAACACGGATTCAAGTGGCGGTGCAAGCTCTGGCGGCTAGCGGTAAAATGCGGTGAAAGCGGTTACGCGATCGGCGTCAACAGGGCGTTATTTCATGTGTTCCCCGGCTGGCGGCAGCACGCGCTCCAAGGGCGATTCGCCTGTCCTCGTACCGGTGGGTGCAGGCGGTCTGCGGCGGATCGGCTCGGGATTGCCGTTGTCCCCTCCTCGGTCGTCGTCAGCCGGAGCGCCCACGGACGGATCGTCCGGATCTTCTGCGGCTGGAACCAGCGGGTCGCCTGCTTCTTCGTCGTGTTCCCAGCCGCAACGATCCGGGGCTACGAGGTCTTTGTGCGGCGGCGTCTGCGGCGAGATCTCGGCCCCGGATCCTCTACGGCTTCGCCCACCGATGCCATCCCTGCGTCTCCCACCGACGTCCAGGGATCCCCACTCTCTACACCGCCTCCAGCTCCTGCTCGACCGGCTACACGTCTCCAACACGGTATTGTGCAGCCTAAAACTCGCACTGATGGAACTGTCAGATGGTGCATGCATGCTACGACTGCTTTCTGGTGAACCATCAAGTTGTGCCGAGGCTCTTGAGGATCCAAAATGGAGAGAAGCCATGGATGTTGAATATCAAGCTTTGGCGAAACAAAAGACTTGGCATCTTGTGCCGCGTCCTCAAGGGAAAAATATTGTTGGTTGCAAGTGGGTGTATAAGGTCAAGCGCAAAAGCGGATGGATCGGTTGAGAGGTATAAAGCACGTTTGGTTGCTAAAGGGTTCAAACAGAAGTATGGAATTGACTATGAAGAGACTTTCAGTCCTGTTGTCAAGGCTGCAACTATTAGACTCATTCTCTCTCCATTGCGCGTATCTCGGGGCTGGTCGCTACGGGCAGTTAGATGTCCAAAATGCCTTCTTACATGGCATCCTTGAAGAAGAGGTGTACATGTTGCAACCACCGAGGGTATGTCGACAAGCATCATCCCACTTATGTATGCTAGTTGGATAAGGCTCTCTATGGCCTCAAGCGGGCACCACGGGCATGGCATGCTCGTCTTTGCAAACGGTTGGAAGCTCGGGTTTTGTAGCCTCAAAATCGGACACTTCGCCGTTCTACTATCATCGGGGGCACCTCTATGTTTGTCTTGGTTTATGTTGATGACATCATCGTTGCCGGCTCCTCCCAACAAGCCACCGATCGTTGCTCAAGGATCTTCGGCTGAATTTGCACTCAAAGACCTTGGCAATCTACATTATTTTTGGGCATTGAAGTCAAGAAGGTCCCGGATGGGTTACTCTGTCCGCGGGAGGCGGTATGCGGTGATGTTTTGGGCCCGGTCCAGCATGGATAAGTCTAAAAGTGTTGACACTCCCTTGTCTTCGTCAGAAAAGTTGAGCTTGCTTGATGGTGATCCGCTTGGAGATGATGATTCTACTCGGTACCGGAGTGTGGTTGGTGCTTTGCAATACCTAACACTAACCCGTCCCCGACATCCGCTTTTGCGATCAATAAGGTGTGTCAATTTCTTCATGCACTAACCACGTTCCACCGGAGTGCTGTGAAACGGATCCTACGGTATGTACGTGGTACAATGTCCCTGGGGCTCAAGGTCCGGAAGTCTCCCTCCATGATGATCAGCGCCTTCTCAGATGCGGATTGGGTCGGGTGCGTGGATGACCGTCGCTCTACTGGCGGGTTTGCAGTCTTTCTGGGTAACAATTTGGTGTCGTGGATGGCTCGCCAAGCAGGCCACCGTTTCACGCTTCGAGCACGGAAGCTGAGTATAAAGCACTCGCCAATGCCACTGCCGAGATGATGTGGATACAAAAGTTATTAACTGAACTACGGGTTCGACATCCTCCTGCTGCTCGGTTGTGGTGTGACAATCTAGGGGCTAAATATTTATCTGCCAATCCAGTCTTTCGTGCTCGGACCAAACATATTGAAATTGATTTTCACTTTGTCAGAAAACGAGTTGCTCAGAAACTTCTAGACATCCGGTTCATTAACTCTGGTGATCAAGTTGCTGATGGTTTTACTAAAGCTATTTCAGCTGAGAAGATGCATCAGTTTCGGTACAATCTTAACCTTTTATGTGGCTAAGATTGAGGGGGGATGTTAGTGAATATGGATAGTTAGCGTCTAGGATAATCATCCTAGATATCCGGGTAGTTAGTCTACCTTGTAGATCAAGATGTATAGGCTTTGCTTGTACTCCAAGATGTAACAATCTGATGTAATCTCGTGTAGATCATGACTTGTAATGTAAGCCACGTAGGGGGCACTTCCCTACCTATATAACACGGAACCGAGAGTCCCTAGGGGATATCTCTCGTTACCCTATTCTCGTACACAGCACAAGCCTGACCCACAGCCCCCCTCCGATCCCCTGCTATGCCACAGAAGGCAGGATGCCATGGCGCGGACGCCGGATGCCCTGACGGCACGGACATGGGCGACAAAAAGGAGGTCCCAGTTCTTCTTTCTCTAGATCTACTCTTCTTCTCCCCGTCTCCCCCTCTCACTCTTGGTCTCCAGGGTGGGCGCAATCTATAGCAGCGCATCACGGCGACCGAGCTCCTTAGCGGTGCTTCTAGGGCCGCCGAGGCTAGATCCGGTGGCGGTGAGGTGGATTCTAGCGAGCAATGATGGCGGCCCCCGATGGGCTCGCTGGGCTTGTCCATGGGTTTTTTTTTTCTGATTAACCTTGTCAGGTGTCCAACCGTTTTTAAGTAAAGGCCACGATTAACCATGACCTTAGGTCCAAGGCAGTCAGAATTAAAACTGCCACGGTTAATCAAAAACTACCGTCATGCTCAAAGTTTTTGTAGCAGTGTAGGTGGAATCTGGGATAACCGAACAAGCCCTAAAAGAGTCCAGGTCATTGGCGACATCAATACTCGTGCTGCGTGTCAATTCATATTAGCATAATAGTCGTTCAGCAGCCATGCCATCATCAAAAGCTGTAGCTTCTGTAAATCACGTGTGTTCAAAATATGTGGAATTCAGAGTTTTTTCTGAACCACATCCGTTTAATTTTATTCTGAATCGCATTCCACAAAAATGGACCCAATGCCCATCAATTTTATTTTACACGAGAGATGCTCGAGGATTATTCCATTCTCCACTCACTACCGGAACCAGGGCAATTTCCGTGAGGCCCTTACTCACGGGAAAGACCCTTTTTCCTCACGGGAAAGGTTATCCCGGGGGTAAAACACGGGATAGCCGTGGCGGAAACAAAAGCGCCGGAAATCACCCTTTCCCGTGAACACTGCATATACCCACGGGATATCCTTTCCCCGTGATCCCACTTAGCACACGGGATAGACTTAACCGGGGGGGGGGGCGCCGTCACGGTGGAGGTGTGTTGAACCCGTTATGGGCTCGTGTCCTGTTGCGTGAAACGGCGTTTTGGGATGATATCCCGTGAGCCTAACGGTGTGGCTCACGGGGATATCTGGGCTTTCCCGTGAGCCAAGTAGTGCTCACGGGATATGTTTGTCCCGATTTCCGTGAGCCGCCACCACTCACGGGAAAGGTTTGGCCTCTTTCCCGTGAGCAACACACGGGAAATTGTGTTTTTTTTTCTTTTTTTTTTTTGTTCCAGCACATAAATGACACATATAAATATATATATACATAGCACAGTTGCATAATATCACATATATAGCTCGATAAATCCATAATACCACATATATTACATAAGATCCAACCAAGTCACAAGTTCAACCACATGTCCATGAGTGCAACCACAAGTTCATAAACTCACATAAAATCCAAGTTCACAAGTTCAAGTGCACAAGTTTTAAACCTAAATCATGACAAATTTATGGCCCGCGGCCTCCAACCTTCGCTGCGCGTTCCCAAGGGTCCGGTTGAGATTGGTTCGAGTTGGGTTCGAGGCATGAGAATTCTCTCCTGCACGTAGGCCAAAATAAATAGTTAAAAATTTGTGAGACAAAATTCAAGGTAGATTCTATTAACTTGAAAAAAAAGAAGATAAATAGTTAGAAATTTCGGCAGCACCTCCCCGCACGGAGGGGTTTCCAACCTGCAAGAAAACAACGGCTCGATGGCCGACAACCACATGTCCACGTGCACATCTCATGGTGCATTCAAAACTTCAGATCATATCCATTCACATTCATATATGCATATTTCGAAGTTACGGGAGACAAACTCACGGGAGAGGCTCCATGCGGTGTAGGGAAGATCGGCGGCTGGCCGTGGACGGGGCGGTGGGGCGGCGACGGGCGGTGGGGCGAAAGACGGGCGGTGGCGGGAAGGCGATCTCCGGTGGCAGCTGCACACCAACCTGGCCACCAACACGCCTGGAGGTACGCTAGGAGAGCTTCCATGCTCTTACGGTGTTGCTCCGCCCTCTCTTGCTCCGCTCGAGCCCTCTCTTGCTCCGCCCAGCCCTTGCCCGCTCCCTCTCCTCGGCCTCCTCCCGTCGCTTCCTCTCTTCCTCTAACCGGGCCTATTTCAACACAAAGTTAGAACACGGAGAAATAGTATTCAACGATAAATGAACCTTAAATAAAAATATATAAACCTCAAGTCCGGAGATCGTAGCACGGTAAGTGGTTGGCCGCTCGTGTATCACCGGGCCTCCCGGCGTGCTTTCGAGCTCGAATAGCTTCTTTGTGTTGTGCGGGTTGATAACGCTATCACCTATATAGTACCGCCCATGCTTCTTGCCTCCTCCGGCGATCATGGCGATGTCCCCCTCAATGTTGTGGCCGTGGGGATCGAAGGTTTCTCCATCTTTGCTCCTCGCCACTTCGGTGTACCCTCTTGATCTTCTCGTGGCGGTCGGGTTGGTGTAGGCTTCAGCCCGGCCTCGGGGTTGAAGACGACATCGCGGGATCTTTATACCTGCCGTGTGGGGAGTTAGCAAAAGGCCTCGGCGTCTTGATTTGCGTGCCATGTGTCGCTCCTGTGTGAAAAAAAGAAAAGTAGCTAGAATGGTAAGAAAGTATTGAGTTGCACATCGAGAAAATAAGAATTGGATAACACTTACATATCTAGCTTGGTAGGTCGCGAGATTAATGCTGCCTTGATGGTGTGGTACACCGCATCATGGCACGCCCGGTCCCGGTGCTCGTTGTGGGCGTCCCCGATAGTGCAGTATCGACCCACCTGTCCACACGAAGCTCCCAAAGAACGCCTATCGACAAGCACCACTCGGGAATCACCTACGAGGATACCAAGTATAACACAGATTATAAAAATCACATTAAGCATAATTAAACTTAGTATGAGCATTCAATATTACCTCCATGTATTGTTCTTTGGTTAGATTCAGCGTTTTCCATTCATGCTTTTCGAGCCTTCTCTCTCCTTTAGCTGCGTACCACGTCCCGGACGGCGGCGGCGTGCCTCGTACCACATGTACGCCACATGAAACAAAGCGGCGTTTAGAGCCACTTCATCCGCCTCGGCCTCGTATCCCTCCTCCTCGCACTTGAAGTATTTCTACACATAGAAGCAATGTAATAAGTCATTATTTCTAACATTAGAATTTGGAGCGATGTATTTGTACAAAGTCGCGACATAGACTTACCCAAAACTCTTTGACCACGAATGGCCTTGTTATTATATTTTATGCCATCGTCATCATAGTTGTCCCGAAAGTTCGCGTCTTGGTGGAACGGCGTGACAGGGATACTCTTCTCCGTCGATTTTAACAAGGCCAGGGTAGTGCTTCCTCACCAAAATACCAAGAATCTTTGGCGGGAAGGCGTCCTTGAACCAAGTTCGCGGTGACAACAAAACCCCTGCCCAAATGATCAAGAATAACTATTAATTCCTATTACGATTTTGAAACCTGAAAAATAAGAAAGTAGTGCTAAAGTGTAAAGTAAATTACCTTGGTCTGTTTGGTCTTATGGTCGGTTTACGCTCCTCACGAGGTTGTTGATCCGGAGTGCGGAGGGGCCTTGCAAGTAGACACGCCTGGGCGGAGGAAGAGGAACCCCTCCCGTACTACGGCTAGTCCCTCCTCGTGGTGCGGCGCCCGGCGGTCAGCGTCTTTGCGGCGCCGAGAGGTCCTCGTCCTCCGCCTCCGCCTCCCCCTCCTCCTCCTCCTCCGCCTCCTCCTCCTCGTGCACAACTGGTGGTGGCGGCGGTGGTCGGGGTGCACGACGCCTGCCCCTGCCCCTACCCCGTGGCGGTGGTGGTGGCTCGGCAGCTTCCTCTTCCTGTTGCCCTTGCCCTAGCGAGGCTACACTTTTGAATTTTCTGCTGATTTTCTTCAAGACATTCGTTCGAGGCATCTTTTTTGAATGACCTGCAATTAGATAGAACATAATTAGTAAAAATGCAAAATTAAATAGAACATAATATGAAGAGATTGAAAAATCAATAATCGAACATAATTATTAAGAGATGCATAGTATTACATGTATTAGAAATAATCCTCATCCCCATCACGATTTCGCCTTTGTCGGATCATAATCCTCATGATCACTATCATCCATGTCTACGTCTTCCAACATATGAAGATTGGCGGGATCCATGGGAGGAGGAACGACGTCAACACCGCATTTGTCCTTAAGTAATTTCTCAAATAACTTGTAAGTCCTTTGCATCTCGAACCTCCTCGTCCTCCTCTACGCATCCTCGGGCTGTCCAAAAACGTGGACAATTCGGACAGATACGGTTATAGGTATGCGGGGATGCGCATACTTCCAACCGTATCTCTTTCGAACGGGAGACGCCCTAACGAAGCTGCGCGATCTAGCTACGACCATGGCACGGAAGGAAGGATATACCTAGGGTCGCGGTGGAGTCGGGCTACCCGACGAGGAAGAAGATCGGGGCCGCCAAGGGACTCCGGCTCGACAAGCGACTTCGCCTCCGGAGGGTTCCTCTCTGCATAAAAAGAGGATAAGTTCAAAATTTCGACAGAACCTCCCACGCGGGGGGTTTTCAATACCTGCAAACAAAACACACGGCCGCGATGGCCGACAATCACATTCACATCAAGGGCACGATGGCGACAATCATATCCACATCAAGGGCACAATGGCCGACAACCTGCGCGAAGAAGCGGCGTGCGTGCGGGACGGACGGCGATGGGCGGTCCTCCTCCCTCTCTTCCGCCGGCGGGTGGCAGCGGTGCGAGGTCGCAAGGGTGGCGGACACGCCGGGCGGCGGTGGGCGGTCCGCCTCCTCCTCCCTTCCTCCTCATCTTCCTTCCTCCTCCTCCTCCTCCTCCTCCTCCCTTCTCCCTCCTTCCTCCTCCTCCCCCCTCCTCCTCTTCCTTCCTCCCCCTTCCCCTCCCCCTCCTCCTCTTCCTTCCTCCCCCTTCCCCTCCCCTCCGCTCTTACTCCTTCCGGGCGCCGGGGTCGGGACCCCGGGCCGGGGCAGCAGGCGCCGGTAGGGGGCGGGGGCGGGGCGGGGCGGGGAGGCCGGCCGGGCACGGGGGCCGCCGGGCCGGCCGCGGCAGGGCCGAGCGCGCCCGGGGGGGCGGCGGCGGGACCGCCCCGGCTCGGCCTCGGGGCGTCAGAGAGGCGGGGGCGGGCGCCACATCGGGGCGCCGGCGCTGGGCGGGGCCTGGCGGGCGCGGCGAAGCGGCATGGCGGGCGCTGGCGAATGAAATGGACGCCCGGCCCGGCGTCGCCGGCGGGCGGGAGTGGAGGGCGGGGCGGGCGTCGTCGGCGTGCGTTCATGTGTGTGTGCGAGTGGAGAGCCGAGTGTGTGAGTGAGTGTGTTGACTTTGTAAAAAAAAAAAAAAGATCGGTTTCAAGTGATGGATCTCGGGCCGCTCACCTGAAAGACGCCTGGCTCCCGTGATCCACGGATCCATCACGGAAAGAAGTTTTTTTTGTTTTAAATATCCAGCTGCGATCGCGGGTCCCACCGACCAGCTATTTCCCGTGATCCACACATATCCAACACGGGGAAAGCGGTTTTTTTGTTTTTTAAATATCCACACCCGCCATCTGCGATGCGGGTCCCACCGACCAGCTATTTCCCGTGATCCCCGACATCCATCATGGGAAATAGCTTGCCATTCCCGTGAGTCGCTCACGGAAATAGAAATTTCGAAAATTAAAATTATTCCTCCCATTTCTTTTTCTAACGTATATATTTTCAAACTTTGATCAAGATTACTTTAAAAATACCTTATCACATATACTCACACATACATATTTGATCCTTTTCGCGAAAAAAAATGTCATTATTTTATGTGTTTCTATCTCTTTTTTTCAAAATTGTATTTACTTCACTACAACAAAAAATTATAATAATTACCAATTTAATTCAAAAATTCTCGAAAGTAGACATTACATGATATCCGAGGTGCATTTGCATATAGAAAAAGTTTAAGTAGCCAAACCACAACTTGACCGCCACATCCACATGAAATCTCACCGGATCATTCTTAACAAACATGGAACTTCTATGTAGATGTTGGAGCTTGTGAACATCGTGCGTGCCAACTTGTGCGAAAAACGTTCCCAATTTTTTTATCATAGCCTCGGCATAAGATATCATGACATATTATCAAATTTCATGATTTTTGCACATCGGTTTATTTTCTAGAATTTTTTAAACCACTTTCGAACAGGGATTAACGTTCATGATTTCGTATTAAGATGTTCTAGATTTCGTTATTTTTTTAAATGCAAGGCCTTACATTGTGTTGAGTATGAGGAATATAAATTTTCTACTAATTTTTTTAAAAATTGAAGCACTTGTAGTTCAAATTTGGCCTCATTTCATAAATTCCCATAAAAGAGAATAATTACCTAAATATATCAAATTAAGTCAATAATTCACCAAACTTTAATATTGAGTGTCATATGATGTGCAACAAGTGTAGAAAAATTTGGGGATCAAAATCCAAAAAAAAAATTCCCGTGAGCGTCTTTCCCGTGAGCGGATGTGGCGCTCACGGGAAAGGGTACCCTTTGCCGGAGGCCCACTATTTCGCCCGGGGAAAGCCTGCTCACGGGAAAGAGGTATCCCGTGAGCTTGACGGAGTTCTCACGGGGAAAGATTGGACGGAGTGACGGAGCGGGGCTGGGGCCGGCGGCGTGCGTTTCCGTGAGCAGCCTCCTCCGGGGAAATGGTCGAGTGATATCCCGTGAGCTTTCCATCACGGGAAATTGGTTATCCCGTGGGTATTTTCTTTCCCGTGGCGTTTTAAACCTGCTCACGGGGTATCCTGTGTTTTTCCGTGATTATTTCTGTTAGCTCACGGGAAAACATTTCCTCACAGGATATCTAGTTATTCGGTAGTGACTAGTACCAGCTATGTATAGCAGCAGCAGTTCTTTTCATAGTGGCGCTGGGGGAAGAGGACGCACCAACCGTGGCTGTAGCCGGCACTCTTGCACCAGGTGTTGCAGGGCTTGTCACCGCCCATCTTCCAGCACGGTTGAATACATGTCTGCTGATCAGCCGCCCCTGTTCCATAACAATTACAATAATCCGCTATTAGATGCATGCGTGGAGTTGAGAGTCGAATCTATGGACAAGTAATTAAAGTTGAATAAAATGCCCTCCATCACAAAGAGGGTTATTATCAAAAGTATACTAAATTACTTTAAATTTCAGTAAACTTATAAAAAATAACTCAAATGTTTATGCCCTAAATTAGTATTTCACTAGATATATTTTCATAATATACTTATTTGTTGTTACAAATGTTCTTATTTTCCCTACAAAATAAGTCAAAATTAAAATAGGTTGAATTAGGGTGACTCTAAAAAATGTTTTATTTGGGGTGGTGGAGTACATGTGTACAAATTCTTTAGGCATATTTTAGCTATACCATAGAACGAAAGGATAACAACGATCATAGCGATGACGATAAGGATCTTGAAAACGGTGGCCGAGAATGATGCAGCCATAGATGATGGCAGTGCTTGGATAGAGGCGTGGTTGTGCTTGGATTTTTTTGGTAATGCTGATAGGCGACCTTGGGCACTTTGGTATAAATGGTATGTCATTATATAGACTACTAGGAGAACTCTCCTTGGCGTTGCTGCGGGCATGCAAGAATAATTTCAATCGTGTTGAGAGGAATGTAAAAGTAATTTTGATAATAAACTAAAGAAAATGCATCATGCTAATCTTGGATCTCCAACTTCATCAAACAAAACATGGGTCACTAATTTGTGAAAGATAATATTTGTAAATTAATGTACAACACCAAAATTGATCTTATATACCTTGCCAACCAATAGCACGTGGAGAAACGCTGATTTAAAATTAGTAGGAGAGAGTCCACGCCTCAACGCAACGCTTGCTCTCACGACAATGTTGTGTATATTTATAATCAAAGGAAGTATAATCGGTGAGATTTGTTTTCCTACCTGGTTCCTGAATTTGAATGTGCTTTTTTCAAACACAAACAATCAAATGCACAATAAAAGCAGATCAAATTCACAAAAAAGAGCTTAAGAATTTGTAACATGGGAAAACCTGATATGCTGATGACATCCATATCAGGGAAGTTAGCCTGGAGATAGTGCAACACGATGTGTACACCTTTGGAGACCATGTTCATCCCCATGGCATCCCCTGTGCTGCAGCTGAACCTCATGTACAGGTTCCTGCAATCGCACACTTCACTCCCTGCAGCCTTCCAAATCTGCTCGATCTGCACAAATATTTCCCAAATCAAGACGGTCATATAATCCCACCTCTCAAGTTTCAAAAACAGGACAACAGTACAGGCAATTTATGGGTTAAAAACAAATGGTCACTAATACAGGCAATTTATGGGTCCAAACATTGACAGATGGCAATTGTTGCTTTGATCTGGATGGATGCACAGCGACGTGTCGTCAAGCACAAGATCCGCGCTAGCCTAATGATAATCTCTGAGCGCGTGGAGGATGGGTCGAAAGCGAAAGGGACAATGTGACGTTGATTTGGAATCTAGTGTTGTTACCTATTAAACACCACAGCCAGAGTGTCAAAGTTGGCTGGATCCTCCAAGAAAGCTTTGAGCTCGGCGGCGCGGCGTGCAGACCGGAACCGGACGGCCGGGTCTCATGTCATCCCATCCCTAAGCACGACGCTGGAGGCGCCACCGGACTCGGCAATGGCCTTGAATCCGCGGTTCGTGCTGGCGACATGGCGGCCCTCGGTGGTGACCATTGGTACGCAGAGGCGGCGGCCGCCGAGCAGGAGTGGGCCAGCGACGCCCACTGGGAGTTGCACGCGCGCACTCGACCGGCAGCTCGCAGCACTGGCCGAGGATGGACTCGTAGTCGAAGCCGTCGAGCGGGAGCTCGTCCATCTCCCTCCCGGTGATCCGGCGCAGCGCCTCCCGCCTGATCCCGGCGGCAATCTCCCAGCCTAGTCTCGAGCACGTTGTGTGCAGAGCTTCACGGTCGTCTGGTGCAGCTGCGCAGGGTGCCTTGCATGCGCGCGTGTGCGTAGGGAGGCAGCGCAGGGGATGGAGA
The DNA here is from genome assembly GCA_015847255.1 of Hyparrhenia diplandra. Classification (NCBI taxonomy): domain Eukaryota; kingdom Viridiplantae; phylum Streptophyta; class Magnoliopsida; order Poales; family Poaceae; genus Hyparrhenia; species Hyparrhenia diplandra. The sequence continues at coordinate 188,917 of JADLZK010011338.1, read as the reverse complement.
GGCTCACCACTCAGTCGATGGTGGAGCTTGTGACGGCGACTGCTAAGCGAAGATGGAGGAAGCCGGTCTGGGACGTGGATGGCGACGGTCGAGCTCCGTGCATGGGAACTCCCCAACTCCTCTCGTTTCTTGCGGAGATCGACGGCAGCCGAGGTCGATGCGGCAATGGCGACAGCGTCTGCACTGCAACAGAGAATGATGGTGCACTTGACAACGTAGAGAAGGCTCTCGGCAGCAGCAGCGTGAGGTACAGGAGGCATAGGGCGCTATTTATAGATGTGACAAGGGAAATGAGAGGTCATGCCGCAAGAGATGTAATACTGCTGCTAGTGGTAAAGTGGCAGCGTTTTATTCACTTGATGATGGAAATTGATGGATCCGGTGGAAACTGACGGGGAGGTGAATGAGCACTCGGTGGACATTGTGAGTAGCATGCAACCGATGTCAGTGAAGAATTAAATAAGCATGCAAGCAATTGGCTGATGGAGAATGAAACGGTGGACAATCAACTCTCTTTTTTCTGCATGCAAGAGAATATGATGGGGCTGCCTACGTGGACGTCCCGCATGTCGAGAGAACTCTCTCCTAGTGGGGGTTTCCCATATAGAAGGTTTAGATTTGTGGATGCCTACTTCAGCGCCCATTGATTTTTAACGTTACTACTGCTAAATCTCTGAAAGGATTTGTGTCCAACTCTGAACTCTTATCTCTATTTCATATAAGGAAGTAATAATTGATTGTTGGACACAATTCACTCATAAAAAGCATGAATTCATAAGTTATTAGTTCCGATCCAAACCAATAAAAGTATTATCTCCATTCTAAATTATTAGATGTTTTGATTTTTTTCTATATACAGAATTTTTGTTGTATACTTCTCTATATATACAATATGTCCAGATACATAGTAAAAACAATCTACTAAAATGACTCATAAATTGGAATGCAGGGAGTAATAATTTTTTGTTGGTTCATTCATAACAAGCATGAATTCATAAGTTATTAATTATTTTCCATCCAAACCAATAAAAGTATTACCTCCATTCTAAATTATTAGATGTTTTGATTTTTTTTTTTTTCTAGATGCATAACTTTTGTTGTATACTTAAACAACATGTCTAGATGCATAGTAGAAACAATCTATTAAAACATCTTATAATTTGGAATTTAAGGAGCACATAATAATTATTAATGTATTAAGTGTCTAAATTAAAATCAATCTATCCTGAACGTACTTTATTTTAGCTGCTTTCCATTTTGTTCCACTTGATCTAGAAGGACTGGAATGCCGAACACTGTGATGATGAAGAACCAGACACTACTGGTAACAACATCGAGTGGCACAGGCTTTGTCGAGTGCTAAATTTCGAGCACTCGGCTGACACTTGGCAAAGATACCTCTTTGCCGAGCTGGGCACTAGGCAAAGCCTCCCTCTTTGTCGAGTGCCGGACACTCAGCAAAAGCCTCCTCTTTGTCGAGTGCCGGGCACTCGGCAAAGAGCTGTAGTAGGTAACGTCCATCCCGTCGTCATCTTTGCCGAAAAGTGATACGCCTAGCATGTGGCAAAGAGGCACAGCTACCGATTGTCAACTTTTGACGGCAAAGTAAATTTTTTTAGAGTTTAGCCTCCAAACTTTTTTCAGTAGCCTTGTTGCAGTACTTGGTACTACATGTCCCGATTTTGAATATTTTTTTTGACTTTTTCTATAGTTTTAAATTTTTTATTCAAAAATGGAAAAATTGAATGGAAAAATGATATTCATGTTATTGAGTCTAATGACCATATACTTGTGAGTGAATTGTTTTTAAATACCATTAAAAAGCAAACAAAGTCCAAAATCATAAAACTTGTCGAGATGTCATGATATGCTATGGATAGTCTGTGATAAAAATTTTAGAAGGTTTCGTGAACGTTGGCAGGTATGATGGTTACAAACCAGGACATCTCAAACATGTGATACTAGAACTCATGTGAAGATGTCCCGGTTTGTGGCCATCGTATGTGAAAAAGTCAAACCCCAATCACCCCTTGATCCGGTGTCCCGGCATAGCTAAACCAAGCAAAAACACCCAGAGTGAATCTCTAGTGCCTCAATGTGAATCACTTGAAAACCTAAATCCATCCTATGAGCATGTGAGCATTGATGATTAAGGATTGTATCTTGACCTTGGTCCTGATTATCCTAAACCTTCCAATCCTCATATGCCAAGGCAGCCTGCTAGCCCTAAGGCCTCTAAATTAGACACCGATCAAGAGTCTAATGTCGATGACGGTGATAAAGACTATGAAATAGAGGATGTAGATGACATTGTCAAAGAGGATGATTATGACAAGAGGAACTGTCACAAACGGATCGATTCCGGCGCGACATCGTCGTTGCGGCAGCCTGGCCGAGGGCGGCGGCAATGTTGCGTTGACGACGGGACGGGCGAGGTAGGAGGTGATGGAGAAGGCGAACAACGACATCGGGCGTAGATGACGTGGACCGATGACGAATGGCGAGGTAGGAGGCGGCGATGATGACGTATAACAGGGTTCAGGCGACGACAAGGGCATTGAGGCACGGTGTTGGGCGGCGGTCTTGTGCGGCCGTGCGTAGTCGTGGGGGCGCCGCGTGCATGCGTGCTGCAGGTGTGGGCGTTGATGGCGGCGGCGCTGCACGTGTGGGGGGAGAGATTGAGAGTGAAGCCGTTGGGTGTTACCCCTTTATTTTCTTCTTGATCCAACCGATTACATCTCTCTTGTATTTATAGTTCTGGGAAGACTTGCATGAGAAGTAGATCTCCTTTATTTCCTAATCTATTCCTATTTTATCCCTAAATAATATTACTTAATGAGGAAGCAAATGATGCGATGATGGCAGGCGGTGGCAGCCAAGGTGGCGCGCGCGCGGCCTCCCACCTCCTGGGCTGCTGGGCTGGTCTTTTAGGGTTGTGACAAGCCCTTTTGGGCCCCCTCTTGACGGCATATGACATCTCCCCACCGTTCGACGAGGTGGCACGTCCACGTGTCGCCCAATTTACCCACTAGGGGCGAAGGCGTCTGCAGCCGGGAAGACGTGTTGTTTGGGCCATAGTGTTGCTTGAGTTTCCCATCTTTGCGTTGAAGTTGTTGACGAAGGTGGCGTCGTTGTTGAAGTTGATGTCGAAACTCAGGTTGCAGAAGTAGACGCTCAACTTGTAGCTGAATTGATGGCAGGTGGATGTCCCGGTTGTCGCGGTGTGGATGCCAATCATGTCGCGGCGCCTAGTCCTGTCCTCTTGCACGGAGTTTGTTGGTGCCGGCGATGCCATGAAGCTTGTCGTTGGTCGATGTAGCCGGTTGATGAACGATGAGAGCCTCCGAGGTAGTGACGACGTCGACGAGGTAGGGGTTTGATGTGTGTGGCATGTACCTCATGTCATCGTTGATGAAGCTCACAAGTCGAAGCTTGTCGAAGACCTTATAGTAGGCGCGGAGGCGTCGAAGAGACGAGCGAGTTGAATCGTGTCGCCCATTGTGCGGGCGCCTCCCACCGTAGTGCGTCCCCATTGCGTGTCATGAATCTCGCTGGCGAACTCGGAGGTGCTAGTGTAGTCGTACATGGCTTGTCCCGTGTCAAGAGCGTAGATGAAGTTGATCATGTCGTCACCCTGTCGAGGTTGCCCGCGGTTGCTGGTAGTGTTGCCGTAGCTTGGCAACTTGAGGTGGCAAGGAAGACATCGTGTGTAGGCGTTCCCGTCCTCAAGTGGCACCTTGTTTGGCATGCAGATGAACCAAAGAAGTACCGCTATGATCACGTGGATAGCGGCATACCTCGTGTCTCTGGTGGAGCTGATGTTTCATTGTCGTGGTGCTGATGGGGGCAGCTTCTGCGTTAGAGATGGCACCCGGTATCATCGAGTCCGATTGCCGGGAGTGAGGGTGCCCACAATGCACATGCAAGTGTTGAAGCGAGGGAACGAGATATGCAGCTTGCTCGGTTGTGTTCTCCTCCATTGTGGATGTCGGCATGTCCAGCGGGTTTGGCGGATTGATCTTGTCGTTGAAGTTCGACGAAAGTGAATGACCGTCTCGTCGGTGGCGCTGGCGGGCGCGTCGGTGTTCTCAAGCAGAAGCGGCACCCATGGGGAGAACGTCGTGGTTCTCAATGTCGATGGTGATGGCCTGTTAAGCGCTATTTATCCATCCATCCAACAATATTTTCTCTCATAGCATCACCGGCCCAGCCACTACCGGCCCATACTTTCTCTCACAACATCGGCCCGCCCATGGCCGGCCCGACGGGCCTCGAGGTTGTCGGAGTTGATGTTGTTGTTGCTTCAGCGTTCGTCTTGGCGAGAATCATTGGTGGTGGTGATGTAGGTCGAGCGACGTTATTGCTTTCCATGGTGTGCATGGTGTTGGCGATATCCAAAGCATCGAGGCGTGGTCGGCGACGACGGGGAACGTCGGGCGGCGTCGTTGTGTTTCCCATGTTGATGAAGACGTTGCGATGTCGTTGATGCCGAGGACGCCATGGTTGGCGACGTCGTGGTCGTTGTTGATGTTGTTGGGGCGCCTTGTAGGCGTTATTGATGTCGAGGGCGTCGGGGTTGGAGTTGGTGACGCCGCCCGGCGTCGGCGGCGACGCCGTTGAGTTGTTTGCCGATGGTAGCCATATGGATGCTCCCCGCTTTCCCAAAGGTCAAGGAAGACGTTCTTTGGTAATGGGGAAACTTATCTATGGCATTGATGGAGCCTCCCGACGTGGGCCTTGTTGAGTAGGCTTTTCGTTGAGTAGCCGGTGGACGTCGGTGGTGGCCTCCCATTCTCGATCGATCCGACCACAATAGTAGGGGCATCCTCGGGGTGGGCGTGTCCGTTGCCCGCAATGTCGGTGTCGAGGGGCGGCGTCGGGCGGCGCCGTGGGAGCACCGATGTCGCCGATGGTGCCCATGGTGGGGCGATGTCGAGGATGTCGTCGAGCTCATCAATGGCATTCATGCGGGAGAGGTTGCCTATCAAACTCTGTAGTGATGGACCGGAAGGCTGGAGCCGTATTTATCTATGATGTCGTTGGATCGCGGCTTTGTCGGCGGCGTTCTTGGGTCCAAGCGTGTAGATGGCCTCCATGATCATCTCCGGGTAGAGGCAGCGGACGGGGCCCATCATCGAATCTTAACGGTGGCGGCGTGGTTGGATCGCACCGGTCTCCGGATACCACCGGCCACAAACCGGAACGATTTCGATGTGACACGTGGCTGCCGGCAGCGCTGAGGCGGCGGCAAAGACGGTGTTGGCCGCACGGGGCAGCGAGGTAGGAGGTGGTGGAGAAGGCGAACGGCGACATCGGGGTGTAGATGACATAGACCGATGACGAAACGGCGAGGTAGGGAGGCGATGTGTGACGTGGGACCAGCGGGGCGGCGACTAGGGGATGGCGGCGCGCGGGGCATTGGGCAGCGGCCATGTGCAAGGCGCCGCCGACAGGTGCGTCTTTGCTGGCATGGGCATTGATGGCGGCGCGCGGTGAAGCATGGAGGGAAAGAGAGAGAGTGAGATTGAGAGTTGAAGCCGCGGTGCCCTTTATTTTCTTCTTTGATTCAACCGATTACATCTCTCTTGTATTTATAGTCATGGAAAGACTTGCATTAGAAGTAGATCTCCTTTATTTTTTCCTAATCTATTCATATTTTATCGCTAAATAATATTACTTAATGAGGAAGCAAACGACGCGATGACGGTGTGGCGGTGGGCGGCGGCGCCGGGTGGCGCGCGCACGGCCTCCCTCCCGGCTGTCGGGCCCGGCCTTTAGGGTTGTCACAAGCTCTTTTGGCCCCCTTGATGGCAAATGATAGGAACCCTCCGTGGCGTGAGGGTGGGCGGACCTACAGGGGTCGGGGGTCCAACGACACCCATGGCCCGCATGTCATGCAATATCTAGACTAATATAATTGGTATGCGGTATATATATAGCGTAGCAGGCCAGCAGGTGCGTTCGTTCCATCCATCTCCCATGCGGCCAGGATTAGTCCCGCACGACACCAAGGCCCAGCCCAGGACTCACGTAGGACAATTTGCTTCTGTAGTTCTGTACATCTTCGCCGACAAAAAGATAGGCCTAACCGCCTAGGACTCGAAGAGTCGCTACGCGATTCCATCGCCATCACGGCTCACGGGCGCCGCCACACCATCGCCATCTCGCGGACGCCGCCACCGCCATCGCAAGGCTCGCGGACGCCGCCATCACCATCGGCATCGCAGCACCAAGTAGCCGATCGATGATCACGTGTTAGTTGAACGTGATCTTGTTCCCCGCATCTCCGTCGGTTCATAAGTTCATGAGTTTCGAATTTTAATATTAGTGCTGGCGATCTATTCTAGTTTAAGTAATTATAGGTTGTTTGTTTAATTTTCACTTTTCACAAATAGTTGAATAATGAAGAAGAGGTACGGAGACATTCGATTTTTTTCAGCCACCAAAGCAAAGAAGTCGGTTGCTTTGCTTTGAACCCCGATCTATCTCCGAATGAAAATAGTTAAGTCTTATATTGCTATATTTTTTAAGTATTTATTCTATTTGAACAATTTATATTAAAATTTAACGTTGTTTTACCGAATTATAATATGGTTGTATCAATTTATAATATGGTTTTACCAAATTATAATATGGTTTACTGATATGTATATGAAAAAAAATTGATGCACCCCTTGTGCTCAAAAAGCTAGGTCCGCCACTGGCAGTAGGCACTGTGTATTCATACATTAATGTTTATAGACTGGCTTTAGCTACTCATACTGTGACAGGTGAGAGACATGGTAACATTGACCATACTAATCCAGGGAGGCTAAGTGCACTACAGTTTCAAGGATGAATTGGGATGCCAATCTCAAAACACCAAAACTTGTGGAATGTATTAGCTTTGAGCCCTATCACTTAGTTTAGTGGTCAAAAAGAGAGTGTTTTTATGCAGGTGTTGATGGTGTTTTTATATGTAGTTAGCGATCGTCAACAGTAGTCATGGTTTGATGAAAGAGATCATGTACCTTCGTGAAGCATGTGTAATCCAACAATGTAAAAATGGTTTTGAAACTTTTTCTATAGCCAAACAAATTATGTTCCCAAACAAGATCTTTGGTTTTCTGATCAATATTTTTATTATTATAATTTCCTAGGTGCTAAATGGGGTAAAAGAAGCTTAGTTACATCATGAAAGCAAAAGAATTTTGCACCGATCTCCACAGTGATCACATAGAAAAAGGAGAGTATTTAGTGAGAAGAGAGTGATTGTCAGTGCTTTTATTGTATACTTATTAGAAGTCGTTTAGGACAGCGACACGGTCTCTAAAACACAACTTTGACCTCTTGTTATTATAAAAATATTTATAAAAATGTGATATATGTATACTTTTGTCAAAGTATTTTTTAAGACAAATCTAGTCATATAATTTTCACATTTACAAACTCAACAACTTAAAAGTTATTGATGATTTATATTCCCAATGTTTGGCTCAAACCTTGTCTAAAACAACTTCTAATACCTAAAAATTTCTAGAAAGGGAATGCTTAGCAGGAAACAACGCGCATGGACAAACTCACAGTTGGTTACATCTTTGTTGCTCCCTTTGAGGAATACTTTTAACCCCTTAAATGTGATCAATCAAACCATATGCTTTGAAGAACATTTTCAACCTCTGAATTCTCTGCAAAAGAAAAAGAAAAAAAATGTGATGAGATTTTCCTATTTTATTTCTTGAACTGAGGATCTTCCCCAGTTGGATTGCAATAATGGAAATAGAAATAGTTCTCATCACCACAAGAAAAAATGGTATTAAAAACAGGATATGTGGTTGTTAAATGTCAACATGTAGTCGCAAAATGGTCATTAAGGATCCTTCGTCAATAAAATTAACAACCACATTTATGGTAACAATGACCATGTTTGTCATCGTTAATGTCATGGTGCTATCTAGCATCATGTAACCACATCTGAGGTCATTAATTGTTTTTCTACAACCTACCATATGTTATTATTTTTGTGCACGATGGAGCCACAATAACTCTGATTGTCTTATAATTCACAACAGCACATGAAACGGCTCCTTTCATTAATATTTGTATCATGCTCATACATAGGATGCAACTACGTACAACCCGATCTTAATATTGTGTACACTATACAGAAGGGTTGTTGAATAAACATGTCAAACTGTAGTCTTCTCCCTAAAGGCTCATTTAGAACATTATAAATTCCTTCACTTTTCATCTCTGCACTTTCTTCAATCGTATAAGAATTGATCGTTTCCAGCAGACTGAAATTTGATTATATGATTTAATTATAAAAGATGAGATAATAGGAACAAGTCATTAAAATAACAAGGAATTGGAGGCATATAACTTACTTCACACCTATATATTTCCTTGTGCAGTATCAAGAGTCTAATATCAATAAGAAATTGCAATTCTGGAGATCCTTAGTCAATGCTCTGCTAACAGCCACATAATTATTATCATCAAGAATCGAATGAACTCTTGGAGCATCCACTACTACAGAATGGATTTTACGTGGTGTTTATTTTTTATTTTCCGTGGCGGGCATTTATAAAACCGCCACGCATAAAATAGTTGGCGTGGCAGCCCCGGCCAGGGCAATGTCCTCCACGGTTAGTCGGTTAACCGTGGCGGACATTGTAACGCCCCGCCACGGTTAATCGCGGTTTTTTTACAATGCCCGCCACGGAAAAGTCTGGTCTATAAATACAGCCCCAACCTTCTTCTTCCCCACGGGATTTTCACCATTTTCTAGGGTTTTGAGCTTCAAAACTCTAGAAATCCCCATTTCTGGGGGGGGAGGGGAGGTTTTGCCCTTGGTTTGATTGAAGTTTGGCACCGCTAGGGGGTATTTCTCCTCTTTGTCCCCCTCTTTTCTCTCCCTCTCCCTCTTTCTCCCCTCTCTCTCTCCCTTTCTTTTTTTGAGATCTAGGTTTGATCTCTCCCTCTCTCTCTCCCTCTCAATCTAGCTCCTCTCCCCTCTCTCCTCTCCTTCTCTCTCTCCGTCCCCCTCTCTCTCTCTCCCCCCCCTCTCTCCTCTTTCTCCTCCCCTCTCTCTCCCTCTCAAGCTAGCTCCTCTCCCCTCTCTCCCCCCTCCTCTCTCCCTCTTTCTCCTCCCCTCTCTCTCCCTCTTTCTCCTCCCCTCTCTCTCCCCTCTCATTTGAAGTGTACATGGTCTTTTTTCATCGATACTTGATCTCTAATCATCGATCGCACTCTTTGTTTTGGTTTAATTAATTTGAGTAGGCCGTCGACCATGGCGCCGAATAGGGATTGGATGTACAGGCCGAGGATGAGTTTGGAATTCGTTGATCATGTGCGAAAGAAGCATCGAATCAGTTAGGGTTCGGAAGTAATGGTGTGCCCGTGCTATCAGTGCAAGCATCTGTTCTTACACAAGGATGATGACGTCGTGGACCACTTGCCGCGGTATGGTTTCATCGAGGGGAGCCGAGGTACACCGGTGGGACGTATCATGGTGAAAAAGAACCGAGTGCCGCGCCGGTTCATCTTCGAGGACCCCGCCGACTTGCAAATCGACGAAACAACGGTTGTGGACGAAGGACGAGAACAAGTTGATAATCGCGATTACATCACCGTAGATGAACCGCTTTGAAGACATGGCATTTACAATGCGGCGGAGATGATGGTGAAGAGTCGATGTAGTTGATGACATGTCGCCCGAGGATGCTGCTCTTTTCGAGGAAATTGCTAACCTCAAAGATGAAGATGACGTGTTGTTTGGCAATCCAAGGTGGCTCGAGAATTTTAGACGGATGAAGCGGCGCACGAATTGACCCTCTCTACAAAGACGGCGGCAAATGTCCGAAGGATTGCACGGTGCTACGCTTTAACCTAACGATGTTGATGCTTGAAGGCTCGCCATGGGTGGTCGACACGAGCTTCAATAACCTGCTACGGTACCTCGGTGACACTGTTTTTACCCGAGGGAATAAGGTGCCCGCCAATACCTATCGGGCGAAGAAGCGATTCGTCCGGTGGCGAAGCTTAGGAAGTTTCATGCGTGCCCCTAACCACCGTATTCTATACCGGGTGACTATGCGGACTTGCACAAACCTGTCCGCATTGCGCGGCGTGAGTCGTTATAAGAGGAATGCTGGGCTGCCGTGCCACCGGCGAGGAGGGACCGCCGAGAGGGCCCAAGAAGCGTAAGACGGGCAAGAAGAAGCGCATGCCACCTCCCGAGAGACGAGGAAGAAGAGGGTTACACCCGCAGGAAGATCCATGCCCTATCGGTGTGTGGTACCTACCCGTGCTCGATCGCTGCGTGCAATTTTTGGGAACCCGTGAGGATGCCAAGCTGATGTCCCGGCATGCATCGTGAACGCACGAAGGGCGATGGCAAGTCGGCGACACCCCTCGGATGCCAAAACGTGGAAACGCATCGATGACATGTTCGGAGTTTAGGGGCGAGCCCGAGAACGTAAGGTTCGCTTTGAGTACGACGGGATGAATCCGTTCGGAGACCTCGATGCTTCGCCAAAGACACGGCGGTCACCCTCACCATATACAACCCGCCTCCCTACGAGTGTCCGAAAGCGCAAATATCTTCTTACGGCCATGCTCATTTCCGACCAAAGCAGCCGGGCAATGATATAGATGTCCTCATTGAGCCAAGTAATGGAGGAATTGGCGAAACGTGGAAAGGGGTCAAGATTATGGATGCGTCCGAGAAGAAGAAGTTCACTCTAAAGGCCATGATAATGGTCACCATCGATGATTACCCCGCTCTCTTTTCATTGTCGGGCGATTAAGGGGAAGACGGCTTTTGCACGGTTTGCATTGAGAATACCCGCTCCACTTACCTTAGCGGATCCCAAAAGACGGTGTACATGAAACATCGTAAATTCCTGCACAAAGAACACAGGTACCGGAAACTTCGATGGATGAGTACTTTGACGGCGAGCCGCGGTGAAACGGAGGAGCCGAGCGAGGGTAAAGTACGGGCCAAAGGTGTTTGAAATGGTGAAGAACATAAACCACGAGTTTGGAAAGAAGAAGAAAAGCCGTGAGCCAAAGGCAAAGAAGAAGCGGAAGTGGAACAAAAAGGCAAAGAAGAAGAAGAAGAAGAGGAAGAAGAAGAAGCGGCACAACCCAATCCGTCACCACCCAAAGTCCCATTCAAGAAGCAACGATTTTCTTCAAGCACACGCCATAATGGAAGATGCTCCATACACCTCATGCCATCGATAACATGCATCTGAGGAAGAATGTCTTCGAGAGCTTGGTTGGGATTTTCCTAGACATCAAGACTAAGATGAAGGACGGTGTCAAGTCACGTCAGGATCTTGCCGACATGGGCATCAGGTCCGAACTTCACTCGATACCCTCGGGGAATAGCGGAAAAGTCGACCTTCCAGCCGCGAGCTACAATCTGACATGGGATGAAAAGAGGGATATTTGCAAATGGCTTAGGGATGTCAAAGTGCCGACTGGTTTCTGTTCCAACATGAAGAGCATTGTATCGATGAAAGACCTAACACTATCAAACTTCAAGGCCCATGACTGCCATGTCATGCTGACGGTCTTCCTTCCAATTGTGATTAGGTGCATCGGCCCAGAGTTCGTGAAGATGGTCGTTACACGCCCGTGCTACTTTTAATCGCATCACGAGAGAAGGTCATCGCTGAAAACGACCTCCCCCGCACCGAAAGAGTTCATCGTGGAGACTAGATGCCAGTTGGAGATGTGCTTACCACCGTCTTTCTTTGATATTATGCCACACCTCATGATACACATGGTCGATCAGATAGAAGAACTGGGGCCTCTCTACCTGCACGAGATGTGGACGAATGAGTGGTTCATGTCCTCTCTTAACAGATCCGTCCTTAACCGTGCATACCCGGAGGGCTCTATGATCGAGGCATACACAACACGGAGGCGTTAATCGCTGCACTAGATACATCCGATGGAAATGCAATCGCCTTCCCGACCACCCGCATGAAGGCAGGACCGCGAGGATGGGCTGCGCGGGGAGGAAAGTACGGACCGATATAGAGCAAGAAACAATCGAAGAAGCCCATGACAAAGACTCAACCGCTTAGTATCAATGGAAACGTGGGGCCGAGAAGCATCCGGAGGAAATTCGCGAAGCAAGCGTGGCGGGGCGCGGAGGGGTGGGTATGCGAGACAACACCCGCTTGAATTTCACAACGTGGATCGAGAGAATATACCCCTAAACGCGGAGACCAAAGAATCGATGCCGGCATACGGCCCATCTAGCCAAATCATCACATGGCAAGGTTCCGACATCAACGGCTACAGGTTCCACACGAAAGAAAAGGACAACAAGAGCGCGTCACAGAACAAAGTGGCGTCCTCATTTACTAAGAATTTGAGAATTTTTAAGGACTTAGCCGGGCGGAGGAAATTTTGGCTGCCCTTCGTGGTAACAAGTGAACGACCAGAGGACTTAATTAGCCGATTCCAGTGATGCCTGTCACATATATATTCACTACTACTTAGTTGAACTTCGATCCGTGGTGGTTTTTTTGGGTTTTCCATGGCATTTACTACAACCTTACTATCTACTTCCGACATTTGCAATGATGTGAATCTTAGTGCCGAGGCAAATGGCATATGCGATGATGTGAATTTTTTATCTTTGAGGCGGCGGCGATGATGAAATGTCCCCCATACTTGTGAGCGGCTAACGAGGATGGCTTGTATATCATATACAAGCAACCAGTTTAGACGCGATGTGTTAGGATAGTTGGGTACTTCTGAGCCAAGTACACATTTTTACACATTTTTTTTATTATTACACATTTTTTTGTATTGTTACACATTTTTTGTATTGTTACACATTTTTTGATTATTTTTGTATTTGTTGTATGTACTATGTAAAAATGAAAATATGTACCTATTTTATCTATTTTTTGTAAATCTTTGTTTTTTTTTGTAACTACTCTATGTAAAATGAAAAAATATATATGTAATCATGAGAGGAATACAATAAATATAATTTGAAATGACTCTGTGATGGCTCTACTACGTACTACCGCTATACTTTACTCTTTCACTATAAATTACTATAATAAAATGCTCGTGTGTTCCCAGTAGAATCCAATGGCATCCGAACCAAGCGATAAAGATCGTGCAATCGGTGGGTCGGAGCGAGGAGGATGTGGCCTCCATGTCTGATTCTTCCTCCGACGGTGGATACCGAGCGAAGAGTTGACACCGAAGAGAGGCCACGGAAGAAACGCGTCTTAGGGAGGAAGAAATTGATCCGACCGGGCACCACAGGAGCCCGACACCGCGGGGTTCTCGAGTGGACAGCCTGCAACCAAAAAACGTAATTATACGACTAACACAACGTCGTGTGCCTCATGTAAGTACACGACTAATTTTAGTTGTTGTCGTGACAGTTACCATTGGTGCCTCTGCGTCTAGAGTTTGGTGAAGAGAGAGCTCGGTCGAGGGGCAACAATCCGTCCCACCCCCAAAGACTTCAAATACCACCACCTCCAAGAAGTCCAAGAAGTCGGCTTGAAAAGAGGCCAAGACGGGAGGCACCCGTAAAAAGCCGAGGTGGTGCGTAATATATTGAGGATAGGCCCGAATGGAGATCCCGTGCAGCCCGAATCTATCGGGGCCATCTATAGCAACCAGATCTCCGTTGTAGCCAAGGAAGGCTGGCCCATCACTTACCTAGATGGAGGAATGTCCCGAAGGCAAGAAGAAGGTGTGGAAAGACGTGGAAAGTCCCGCTCAATTATCCAGGGGCGAGGCAAAGGCTTTGACAAAAAAAAAGAAATGCAAGAAGTATGTGCTAACCATTGCAAGCAAAGCGCCAGCACCCTGCGGAACCATCTGCATACACACACTATGTGCGTGACGGGCAAGTCACCACTTCAAGCCTACAACTTCTTAAAGCAACCCGGGGGATGAGTTCGTCGGGCTCACGAATAACGAAGAGTATGAGGCCAAGTCGAAAATGGGTAAAGAACTCGCAAAGAAGAAGAACGACCTCGTGCACAACCTCGGCATGGTAGGATATTTTGGTCATAAGGGAAAAATGGCGGCGGAAAGAAAGGGAGGACGCTAAGAAAGGGATACGTAACTGTTGCTAGACCTTCCCGAGAGGACACGCGACTTCTTGTATGCCCGCCACCCAAGAAGCGTAAGACCGATAGCACGCCCAAATACAATGACCCAAAGGTCGACGAGGTGGAGAAGAAGGTGATGCTTGTCAAAGAGGCCAAGGCGCGTTGGGAGTTCCAACCTAGGCGGGAGCACGACGAGCCGACCGAGGCAATCGAAAGACCCGAGCACCGTGGCCGAAGTTCGGGGCGGGGCTCGAGGTACACCGAAGATCAGGATTCTTGGGCATCCGACGCGGCCGACTACCACACGAGGCGGTGGTACAAGGAAAACCTTAAGATGCAAGGCTATGAGCAAGCCATAAAGGACATAGTCGAGAAGAAAATAGAAGAGGCATTAACGACAAAGAGGTCTTTGCAACATCCAAGGAAGCCAAGGTGTGAGTACGAGTGATGTCGCCGGAAGAACCCAATCGACGATCTCGTCGAATCCGCGGCGGCAAACTCTATATACCCGTTGGCGGGAAGGGAAGAAGAAGAAGGTGGGCTACGCGTGGTGTTCGCACCACGGAGAAATATGTTGTACAATAACGAGCGGTCCCACCCGAGTATGCCTTCGTTTATCCGACTTCCATAAAACCAAAGCCCGGGTGATGAGGAGCTCGATATCCCGTGTGAACAAGGAGAAACAAGTACTTCGTGGACCTTCGGGCGGGAGAGGGAGTACCTATGGAACAAGGAAGACATTGTCCTGTGCAAACCGACGACACCACCTCCGACGGTAGCGGCCGCAGACCTCCTCCTTCTTCCCCGGTGGCAAAGGGCGATGACGATGGTGATAACGGCGGCGATGGTGGCCGAGGTGGTGGAAGTCCTCATTCGAACCCACCTCCCGAACAACCGGAAGAAGAAGACGGTGACAAGACACCACCTCACAGCTCGTAAAGAGGACACCTTCTCCTAAGAAGGTTGCTCACCGCCCTCCCACGCCGCTCAAGCGCCCAATGGTCGAGGAGGTTTCGTAAAATGTGACAGTGTATAGGAATAAAAAGTATGGCTAATTAACTTGTACTAGGCATTAATTGGTGGCTAATATAGTTCAATTCCACATGCATAGGATTCTCAACACCGCCTCAGAGCAGTCAGAAGGAGGATGAGGTCGAAGGTTCCCCCCAAGCGCCGAGGAAGAAGAAGCTGTCAAAAGAAGATGAGGAAGTTCTTGCCCTGACCAACAAATACTTAGATGATGAGGCCAGGAAGGAGCTAGCGGACAAGGAAAAGGACCTCCGATTGGCTAAAAAAAAACTGAACCCGAGGGCCGTGAAGACCGGCGAAGATTAGGTACGTATATGCGTGATAATCTCAACCAAACTTAGGCAGACATATAACGTATGCGTACGTAGCTAGAAGATGCTAACATACATCTCCTTCTGTATAGGAATTATATACCCCATCAGCGGGGACAATGGTTCAGCCCGGACTGCCCAGACTGGTTTGAGCTTGGCAAGTTCATGGTGCCCAAGGGCCAGCTAATCGAGGAAGAGGAGTGGGACACTCGCAGGTTCCACCGATTATATCAGCATGCAGTTGATCGGGGGGTGAGGGAGTTCCATTTCAGGGTTCCTAAGGAGCTCTTTAACTTGGACTTCGATATTTCACTGCCAATAGGCTTCGACGAAATGTGGCGGTTGCTACGGCGCCAGGACCTCGACCAATCCGTTGTCACCCTCTATGCTGCGTGAGTTTGTTTACCAATCATTACGCGCTCGTACACGACTAATTCTAGCTCTCCGATTCTATATATAATGACGTGACCACATGTGCTTGCAGGATGCAAGCATTGATAGCCCAAGAATTGGATCAGCCAGTTGTGTTTCTATGTCCAAATGTATATAGATGTGGCGGAATTTAATGGATCTTTGGATGGAGACCCGTGAGGAACGAAAAGCTCGAGAAGTTGGGCAAGGCCGAACAATATAAACACTTTAAAACATTGTGCGATGCAAGAGTTAGAGAGATGGCAGACTACATCTGTAAGTGCATGAAGAAGATCAAAATGGACGCCGGTTGTCTCATTGCGGCCCAACATATCAAGTAAGTCAAAAGCAATACTTTTTATTTTTTGAACACTTGGAATCTATTTCTAATAAAAAAAATGGTGTAGCATGGCGGGTATACAAACAATAGCACACACCGCCCTTTGGATTACTTGGCTAATCTTCCCTCGATGATGGAGCGGCCCTTAGGGCGGGACTCGTTGCATGATACGCCAAAAAGGCCTCTACAAACATTTTGAAGAGGCCTTGCAAAATGTAAGTCACCACACTTGTATACTATTTCATGCTATAAACTTCGTCCGAAGTCATGACACTGTGGGTTTTCGCATGGGCTTTACAAGGATTACTTGAAAGACCCCGAGTCCTACGATCGGAGGATGAGCATATGGAAAGAAAACATAAGGACGAAATGAAGATCGAAGCGAGACTACGAGGTATATGCAGCATTACTCTCGCTTTGCTCGTCCATATTGAATGGTCTCATAATATTCTAACCATTTTCTCGTACATATATCGCGGCGCGGTGGCGGTAAGCAGCCTTTTCGGCAAAACCCCCGTGGTTTCTATGCTCGCACGCTCATATCCCGCAGCGACGTGTACCGCATTACGTGGCGCGAGCCGACGAAGAAAACCACGCAAGGTTTTAGGAACCAAAACTTACCGGCAAATTCTTTTGACCCTAATAATTAATGACCTCGCTAGAAGCGAGGACTTATGGGAACTACGGAACCGAGAAAATAAGCTAGACATGAAGGACTATTTGTGGGATGACATTGATTTATAACCTAGCTAGCTAAACGTGATTGATCAATCGATCGCTCGATCGAAGTTTTGTAAATTGTGATGTGTGGTGGTCACTTTTTAAACTCTAAGTGCTTTAATTGAATGTCCATGTTAGTTGAATGTTAAATTGTGATGTATGTTTAAGATTTATGTGAATATTCTCTTATTTTATTATTTAATATGTGGTTTAAATCATAATTTATAATTTTATAATATTTTTGAATTATTTTTTTATTAATCCTGAATTAATTAACCAAGGCGGTCTTTTGTTACGTGCCCGCCATGGTTAATAGATTTTGCATGGCGGGCATGGAGTCCGCCACGGTTAATCGAACGATTAACGTGACTCTAGCTCGTGGCGGACACAATGCCCGCCACGGAAAACCCAAAATGTCCGCCACGCAAAAATCCGTTCTGTAGTAGTGATCACCTTATTCAGACCATGTCTCAAGGCATGCATCACGCGTCCTCCTTGCTCTTTTGTTCCCAATCCAATTCCAGTTGCTGTCAATATCATTTGTTCACGAATAAACTTGACTACTGTGGCTAAATCACGTTGCACTCATGTATTCCGTCCAAGTCTTCGTGTCCTGCAGCCACCGCACGAGACAATTCCAGACCAAAAGTTCCGACGAATTGGTGTGTGAAACAGCATTAAGAACTTGTCGAAATATGATTCAAACAGAACAAGGGAGGGTGAAAGACAAAAACCTGTAGCGCAGGGGAGTTGATGTCGGCAACGGTGCCCATGTCATGTTATTGCCGATGTTCGCCGTGTGCGCAGACCACTGTGGGTGCAGGCCTGGCCGTGATGCCGCCGGTGGCAGTTGGGGCTGAGGCCTAGGGTTGCCGCTGCCGCAGCCACCGTTCCTACGACGGTCCGTGGATAGCCGTGCCACCACCAGTTTGCTATGGGAGTGAATACGAAATCATGTGAGTGAGGATTTCAGTACCTTGAAGGTATTTTATTGAGCATTTGCGAAGGAACAAATGGATTAACACCTCAACATCAGCAGATTGGTAATTATTCATATATTGCAATCTGCAAATAGGTAGAGAACAGAAGTCCACTGCACTTCAAGATAGAATTAGTTCTGTCTGAAGAATTGATCTAACACATCCAAAATTATGATTACTAATCTATAAGGTTGATAACTGGCATAGGATCTATGAAACTCTTATTTATCTTGAAGCCATATTAAATTTGGTGGACGTCAACAGTTTGGTGCTGTTGACAAGGACAAGCCTGCAGTAACTTCAACGTTAACACTATACATGAACGAAAAAAATAAAGGGGGTAGAATGATGGATAAATCACCTCATTAGTTTCAACGGATCTTGCCGCGACAGCAGGTGATCTCCTTTTGTTTTATCTCCATGTGGACGTGGATCTCCTAGGAGTAAACTAATTGAAATTGCTAATACAGCCTATACAGGAACACACACACTGACTGCCCTAATTATGTCTCGGTAAAAGATGCAACTGGTGACCTAAAATAATTTCGGATAATTATACAATGTAGCCATGAAGAAAACAAGTTGCAAGGGACATACGTACAGACTGAGGGATTTAAGAGGGGCAGGTTTCTCGAGATGCAGATGCGGTGACTGCTTACGGTTAAGGTTGGAGGTCGTCAAGATCTGCACGTGCTGCTGCGGTTGCCTCGTGATCGATCTCAGGCCGGCGTCGACGATCGATATGGGGCAGTGGCTTGGTCATCCTGGTGGCGCTGGCCGGTGGCTCATCTGTTGGACGACCGATTGGCCGCCGCCGGCCTCGTGCGCTGAACCGTGGGATGCAGAGCGGGCATGCCTCGATGGGGACGCCCTCACCGGTGCCCTCCTATTCCATGGCGACGGGACAAGACCGCGGACGGGGAAGGAATCGAAGGATCGACATGAGGGGGTCAGGAAGGGAGGCGGAGCGGTTTGCGACGCTGTGAGGGGAAAGAAACCGCAGAAAAGTGCATAAAAGTGCATGAGCGGGTGTGGGTACGCTCGGGCGGGTAAACTTTTTGCCGGTGAAAAAAAAACACCGAGTAGGAGGAGTCGGCAATGTGAAACACGCTTGTTCCATATGTTCCTTCCATCCTTCTCTTCTGGCCCCACTTGTCAATCAGTGTGGGTAGAAATTTTTTTGGGTAACAAATGTTTTCAAATCCTTCACTCCATTTATTTATAGTAAAAAAAGTATATAGACTATTATGAAGTAACATCACAGTCGGTTTCTTAATTGCAACCGTTAGTGAAGTCACTTTCACTGCCGGTGCTCTAGTGATACCCGGTAGTGATGTGACTGTTCTTGTTAGTTGACTTCTGCATGCATACTTGTGTGTAATTTTGGCATTCCTGCTTGCAACAATCAATTCTGGGATATATAATTATATTGACCCCGGTATATAGAAAAATACATATATATATATATATATATATATATATAGGTATTCTATATATTACCCCCGGGTAGTGAATAATAAACACTACCCGAGCCAGCCCAACGCACCGCGGTCGAGCCAAACCACCATCCACGGGGCGCTGGCCGGGGGCTTCCCCGCCATTAAAGCACTGGCTCACGAGGCCCGGCCCACCCAGCTCGGGCTCGTTTGGGTACCCCGGCTTTAGACCCAGCCGCACGTTGCGGTGCTCGGATCCATCCGCTCGTGTGCTCCGACCAAACCCCTACCCCGCTTTGGCGTCGCCTGCGCCGTTGCCGCCGCCCTCACCCCGACCACGTCGTTGCCTCCTATCGCCACTAGCGTGTGAACCGCGCCCCCTTCGGGCTGGTTGCGGGATCACTCCCCCTCCTCCTCGGCGGTCACGATCTCCTCGGCGCGAGCGACGGTGGAGCGCCCAGGAACCGCTCATCTTCATGCATCTCGGCAAGCGGCGAGATGTCGACGGGCGTGGGGGCTTGCGATTTTTCCACTTTTATAAGCCCCCCACACACTTCATTTGAGGGTCATGCGCCGGACTGTGGGACTCAGCTACCTCTCCCAACACCGGCCGCCCTCCCACCCCGTCTGTCCTTTGACTTCACCTCCCCCCCACGGCGGTCATTGGCTGTAGGAGGCGTCGCCCGGCTGCAACAAAATTCTCGACGTTGGCGAGTACGATCGCAAAAACCGGCGATGAGTGTGGACCCGTATAGTTCAAACAGAGGTGAGTTTGTTCTTCTACTTCCGCCCGATCTATATATTCAGCTCCTTCCCCCTCCGATTCCCCTGCTTTGCCTTGATTCCCCCATGCCGTAAGTAGACGCAGGCATGCAGCATCCAGCGGTTCTAGTGCTAGTCCAACCCTTTATCTCAAAGTAATATAATCAATTTGCGCCACTGATAATTGATCTATGAGTGGTTTTTCTTTATTGATTTTGTTTGGACCGTGAACATTTAGGGATGAAGCCAGATGAGCATGGAAAAAGAACCTCGAGTTGCGGGCTGCCTCAAGGTGAGTTAGATAAATCCTTTTCTCATCACTCATCGGTTCAGATTCAAATACAGTGGTTGATTCTTTTTTTTTGGGGGACGAATACAGTGGTTGATTCAGCATATTGGAACTTGGAAGGATTCTAACAAATATCAAACAATGTAATTTGCTACATGCTTGCTGTTTTTTTTTTTTTTTTTGCTCACAAATGAAACTTGTGGTTACCAAATAGAGACATGACATTGCTACCTTTACAAAGCAGGTCTTTGGTTCTAGCATGCGTAGAAATTTAGCTATAGTAATGCGATTTTACAATGTTTTTGATTGGCTAGCAAATATATTACTTGCCTGGTGAAGTCATCTTTTGCAGTCCCATGCATTTTCTTTTGGAGTCCCATGCATTTACTTTGTTGTATGCTGGTAACAAAATTGCTAATCTAAAATATTATAAATCAACTGTTTATCTTGAACAATGTATTATTAATATTTTAGTTACTTTTGTTATCTAAAAAAATAATTTCAATGAGCTGAGAATGCCACTGTGTGGAGGAGCTGAACAAGCAGGTTGGTCAAACAATTAGATTTAACAAAAATCCAATAATTAAGTATAAGCTATGGTAATTTGTTGCGAATTGGTTACGTTTTTTTAATCTAAGATAAGACGATGAATTGATCATGTGTTGTGAATTAATCAAAGAAATGAATAAAACATGGAGGGTTCATGTGAATTTGTGGGTGCAGAGTACTGCATCCCTGCATCATATTCAGTCTTATAATCAGTAGTGCATCATTGTTGCACAAGTCAGTCTTCCGATTCATATATATTTGAAATTCCGACCTATAGACTCATGATTATTCAAAAGCAATTAATTTCAAGCGACATGAAAGTCCTGATGGTGTGTCTGGTTGTTCGCAGAAGACGACAATTTCTTATTTGGGCTAGCGACAGCACCGTTGAGGACAGGTTGGAAGATGCTGCTGCATCCAGCTGCTAGGGACGGCCGTGGAGCGCCCAAGCGCGACACCGGCACAGCGCCCAAGCGCTGGTGTGCATACCAGATTGGGATGACGGAATCCAAGGTGCCCTTTTTCTCAGACTTTTTGTTTTGTTTTGTTTTTCCATGTCTACGATCTGATTCTTCCTTTTTCTATGTTGTTCGTGATAGCTCAGGTCCCTTAGAAGTGATTGATGGATTATTAGAATTTCATTTGGAAGATATGACAAGGGAGTCGATAATCCTATCGTATTACCTAATGTTCCTTTGCTGAATTGCATTGTTAGTGTTTATGTTCACATAATCAGGTTCGGCGCGCCACTCGCCTCACTTTCGCTGTCCACACGTCGCACGCCACTCCCGCCTCGCCGCATCTACCCTGCGCCCGCCTTACTCCCTGGTTCCCATCACCTCAAAAACGGTGAGCTGACTGAATCCCCTCCATCCCTCTTCCTGATTACATCTTCAACTTGTTTTATATCACCAGTGATTGGGGAATTACGGGGAGATATGTCACTGATTTGATTTGTAAATTTAGGTTAAAAATGGTGAGCAGACTGAATCCCCTCTGTATCCCTGCTCCTGTTTCGGTCTTCAATTTGTTTAATATCATCGGGATTGGGGAATTATGTGGAGATAGGTTGTGATTTGTACCTTCTAACAGCATGCTAATTCTTTGGATGTTGCCATGTAAATAACAAGATTGCCAATTTAGTAAACGACATCGGCGAGGAGCCACCAACCGACAAGTCCACGATGGCCCATTGACCCCTGCTAAGTACCTAACGGAAAGTGAGATTCTTTTGGCCTCGATCTACCTTCATGTTTGTTTGTTTATTTATTTATTTATTTATTTATTTATTTATTTATTATCGCATCTCCATCTGATCCACATATTGCATCTCCTTCCAACCCACATATTCAGTTCCTTTACTTCCCCTTTGAATTCCCTTCCTGATTTTTTGCTTTTACTCCTTGTTTGTTTTGATTTTCCCCTGCCGTAAGTGGATGTAGCATCCAGCAGTGCTAATTTTCCCCAAATCCGATGTGCAGCTATCACACTTAAAGCATGCTTTCATATTTGTAGGTAAATTATCTAGCATAATCATTGCAAATTGGTGTATCTTCTCTCCGTGTGATTTGTTTCATTTACGTGCTGTGTGAAATTGGGTGTATGAGGAATAAATCGGTAATGTATATTGCTGCCCTCTCCAATTATGTTGCTAGAATCCGTCGTGTATCCCGGTCCTCTCCAGTTTTGTTGCTACGATTTATTGATTTTTCATAGTTGCAACTGCAACTAGCACTTCACTGCATTTGGGAAGTTCCTTTGTTTTTTTTCCTTTCCAATTAGACTTCAGATATAGGAAGATGCACAAGTTGATTAGTTTTGGAGTTGTTGGCTGCGTGGTGCCCATTTTTTCTGTCAATATACTTGATCCCACTCGTAGATCTGGCATGTTTAAATTCAGCAATAGGAGATGTTTTTATCGACAATTTCTTTTTGCCAGGTCAGATCACATGGTTATATTTTTCATACATCCTCTAGAAAATGTGTTTTTGATGTAAACTGTGCCATTTAAGTTGGATTTTGTAGAATCATATTTCAGCTTCAGTTGCGTATGCACCCTATAGGTACTGTCTTGCTACATTTTTTTATTTTTTTTGGCCATCCAGTCCCGGGTCAGGCTAACATTGTTCTTGCCTTTGTTATTGTTGCACTGGGTGGTATTCAGACAAATCAATGTATTGTATATTGTTTTGAATTTTCTGAAAATAAATTGCCAATTTGACTCGTTGCCCGAGTCTTAGGCTGTTCTTCAAGGGATTATGTCGTCTTCATCCTAGTGAACTGATGAGAGAATGAGATTATCTCTTACTACTCCTGGATTTTTGTACCAACTGTCTTTGCCAGGATTCCTCCCTGTTTATTGACACCCTTTTATGTCCTGAATTAGGAATCCTTGGTCATGTGTCCTAGTTCCATTTTTCATTATATAATATAATCTGAAATAATCTTGCACCAAGTTCTCATCATGCTTAATGGAACTATATCAAAAGTCTCCTGCTAGGTGACCAATTAATTTTGTTCAAGTAGTTTATAAAACTCATGCAACCCCTTCCTCCTGCTCGATGTTTTCTCAGGTCCAAGGAAGAGGAACCTTGACTGATATGTACAATTGTGACTCCTTTTCAACCCGTGAAGCTGGATATGTCTCCTGGCCCATGTCAGTTTTTGTAAACAATGGCTGAGCGGTAAGAACTGAACTGATAGTAATACTAGAAATAGTATTAATTTTTTTCTCTCGCTACAAAGTCTTCAAGTGCATGCTCCCTACATTTTGATCAGCACCTTTGTACAGACAAGTCATAGGTGCATGCTTTTCAAACACATTTGGTCCAACAGTTCAGAATTGATGGCTTTTGAAGTGGTAGACACTGCACTTGTCTATTAGTATTTTTTTTTTTTTTGCAAAGCAGATCTAATTATCAATAGAAAAACATTAAAGAAACACAATCTAATGTTTTTTTAACTTTTATTGACTATTGAATTTGTCTATGAGACAAGCAATCCATTACTTCATTGTATTGCAGGTTTTCAAGAAGCAACTTGGATGTTCTAATTAGTTGGGTCTGGGCGCTATATAAATGAAGGTCAAAATTAGCATCATGCCCAAGTGTTTGGTGAATGGGGACTTATAGTCAGATAGGAAAATAGATATGATAACTGACCATCTTACAGAAAAGTTTGCTGCAAACTAGTTGTGGATTTTTTTCTTTTGAAATAATCAAGCTGTGGAATTCATAAACTATCTCCTTTTTTGCCTCTGCTAGGCCTACAAATTCTTTGTAACTATGATAACGAGCCATATTTGTGAAATCGGCACTATTTGTGATTGTGATTAGCAGCACACACTTTTATTGTTGACAAGATATGTTTGTAATGATCAAATTAAAGTAATATTATTGTTGAAAAATAATTCATCACTAGGGACCGTATGTAGAAAGAAAAATGGCTACATAAATCCATCCCTGGAAGCCCAGCGGGAAAAAATTGTGAAATCGGCTAGAATCAAAATAAAAAAGATTGGGAACACAAAAGAAAAAATCGCTGCAAAACACAGCCTCGGCGAGTGGGCAACAAGCAAGACAAAAAATCGGGCGTAAAAAAAGAAATCGTCCGGAAAATAAAATGGAACAGGCATGGAAGAAAAAAAAATCGGCAAACAGGGGCGGAGCGCTTGTTGTGCGGACGCACGATGCGCCACGCCACACGGTTTGGTGGTTCGGACGAACGGGCTTCTTGCGCCCTACCAAGACCGGGGCTCGGGTACTGTTTAATAATCAGTACCCAGGGGACTACTTAGCGCTATATATATATATATATATATATATATATATATATATATATATATATATATATATATATATTGACCACGATCAATGTAATGGAACTTTGCAAACATCCATTCGAGATTACATTTATGATAACAAAGACCTTATTATATAGAGGACCAAATACAAATAAATTCTTGATTCTACGAGAATTTTTAATGAAAGCGTTTCATTTGCTTCTCTTCAATGGAAGTTTCATTTTTCCATAATGTATCCTAATTTTTAGCCTAATTTTTCTTCGATGATCAATAAAAAAGATAGACCTTGGTTCTACAGATCAGATTACATATATGATAACAAAGACCTTAAAAATTATATATATGATAACAAAGACCTTTCCTCAAATAGATCAATGTTATCTCGAAGTGTACAAACACATTTAAAATTGAAAATGCCAAAGATTATGCATTGTTTGCCAATGCACTTTGCCGTTGTGATCTTGAACGCCCACAGGTGCCCATTGAGGTCCCATCGGTGCTCGATCTATTGAGGTGGGCATGACTCGAGTTACAGTTACCAACTTCTGAGGAGATCAACAAGCAACCAAAGCTTATCCTGCCCTAACAGTAGAGAGCAAAGCTATGGATCACAAGAGACAACATGACTAGACTCCTAAGCAGATTTTATAGATTGATATGATCTTCTCTAAAGAATGTCATTTTTTTGAAATGTAAATCCAAAGTCCACACTCCGGAGCACATAGGACTGGATGGCTCTGTCAATCTCAAAGTAGTTCTATCCTTTAGCATTGCTCAATCTTCGGTAAGACTCTTCTAACACCTCGTGTGTGAACCATTTCGGTGGACTAAGTGTCGGCAGTCAAATCGATCATTTTATACCGCCAACTTATCTCTAAAACATGAGGAATAGCACTCTTATATCACATAAAACTTTACTATTAACCTAGTTCCACTCGTATTCGAAGAAAATATGTATTGCAGGTATAAAAGTGGAATTAGGGAAGGTTACGCCAAAAAAAGAGAGAAAATGCACTATGAGACTACACTTTGACCAAGGGGAGGACAAGCAAGCCAAAACCAATACAAAATAGGCCAGTGCACCATCAGGGACGTGATCCATAGAGGCCCAGGAGCCTGCCAGCAAAATTTCAGGGTGAACGCCCGCGCTCATGGCGCGGCCACGCCCGGGCTAGCGCCATTCCCGCCCAAATTTTGCTGGCGGTTGTCGTCGAGTTATCGGCGATAGTCTAGCAGGGGTGTACCCAGCTAGTAGATTGAGCGGTTAGGGATGCGCTAGACGACTAACGAGATGTTAAGCAGAACGAGCGAAGGACAAAACACACGGGTTTTACCCAGGTTCGGCCGCCTTGATGGCGTAAAACCTACATCCTGCTTAGTTGTATTGATTGATTGAGAATCGAGTTTTACAAGATAGATCGAGGTGATCTAATCTGAGTTAAGATTCAGGGGATCCTTGCCACCTTATATAGTCCGGTAGACAAGGTTACATGCCTTGATAAGCCCTAAACCAATAGTGGTAGTTGCATGGGGTGCATGTCTGTTGGTATTTGTTAATGTACACAGAAAAATCCGCAAGCGCACGGATACCGATTTAGCCTTCACCTAGGAGTATTCCAAGGTATCGATTTCCACAGGGAACGTGAAGTGTACTAATCATGGGTTAAGATTGTCCAAGGATAATTAATATTTTTTGTGGAGAGAGAATAGGATTCTAAGTCTCTAATTGATCTAAGAATTAAAGATACTCCATGAGGTTTACTTATTTTGGGACATTAGAACACTAGCCACAAAAAGGGATGAGAAAGGGGCTAGCTCACTATTAAGCAACCTCTAATCATGGCACAGATCATCCTTTCCAATACTCTAATCCAGGCACACTCTTGAAGCAGTGAACAACACCATGGCTGCCTCAGGCTCAAGATCGAACAAGCGCGCTAGGGAGGAGTTTGAGGCGGCGACGGTCAACCCCGAGGTCCAAGCAGCGGCCAACCCCAAGATCGAAGCGGCATTGTCCGACGACGACTTCAATGACTACATCCCGCCCTCCCCTATGCCGGACCCCATGGAGGTTTTGGCGGACAAGCTGGAGAAGGCGACCAATTGTCGTGACCCTCGCATGCAATAGCTCCTCGAGGCGAAGTTCACCCTCAAGTGTCTCAAGCATGCCCTCAGTCATTTAAAGTCGTTGGCCAATGGCCATGGCCTTCGTCAAAAGGTGGAAAAACCTTTGGATGAGAAGGCCAATCACTATGCCTTGAAAGTGGCGGAGTTGGTCGATATCCTCGTCAATCACTAGGCCGCATGTTTTCTTGTTTGATTTTTATGTTTTAATGTATATTATAACAATATATGAAATATGATATATATTATTGTTGTGTGTTGCTCCCTCTGCCCCAAATTTTGTTTCATTTCCAATTCTCGAGTGATTACAATTAAATACATGCAAAACAATTGGTATTTTAATATCTATATGGCGCTTAAAATAAATATCAATTAAAGTTGATTTTGAATCTAAACTTGAGCATCCTTTAATGAAAAAATGGTAAAAATTGAACCACTATAACTACCTCGGTGGGGGCATCGAACACGGGGCTCGGGATTGGGTGCATTGGAAAACGCAAATCATAGCCTGGCATTTGTTTAAGTCTTTGTTGAGACGCCATTGGTTGTGGCCAGTCATTGTTCTCTTGAGGAGCCGTCTTTGGGAAACTCCACACCTAGTTACTATTTATACCCCTTCGATTCCACTATCGAACACTAACTTTCTTCCATAACCCGTTCATAGACAGTTGGGTCATATGGACGCCACCGATGATGATCGACATGGCCGCCAACTAGAAGGATATGAAGTTCACCGTGGAAACGCCTCAACGCCGCCCTCAACAAGCTCAACGCCATCCAGATCGACTCCCTAGCCGATATCACGTTACACGAACCGGTCATCACGTTTGGCTGGGCTGATTCCGACAATGATGCCAGCGGCAATGATGTGCGAATCTAAGGCAGTGATTCCAAATGCATACATTTATTCCGTGTCCGAACTAGTGTCCGTGTGATGAACTACTTTGTTTGAACTTATTTGTGTGATGAATTGTCATGATCGACAGCTGTTATTCTGTGCTATATTTGGTGTCTCTTATTCTATACAAAACTTGTATGAATTGTCTGTGTGAGTGGTGCGATCAGAAGCTGACCGTGTCACAACAAGAACAGAGCACATGCTGCAACAGAAATCAACCAGGTGTAACAATAAGAAACGAACACGTGTCGTGTTAAAAACGAACCACGTGGCTCAAGCAAAACAGTACATGTGGCTGCACCAGAAGAGGTCACGTGGCAGTATTAGAAGATGACACATGGCGGCACCAAAAAGCGACACGTGGCGCACCCGGGGAAGGACACGTGGCGTACGAGAAAAGAGGACACGTGGCGCACCGAGAAGAGGACACGTTGCGGCACACGAAGGGGACATGTGGCCATACCGGGGAAGAGGACACGTGACCGCACGGGGAATAGGACACGTGGTGTATCGAGGAGGGACACGTGGCCATATCGGGAAAGAGGACACATGGCGTCCCCGGTGGGCACACATGACGCCGGTTGCCGGGGCGTGCCACATTAGCCACCAGCGTGTCTGCGGTGCCCGCGATGGCAGCGTATACCGTGATGAAATTAATGATGATTTGCATTAGTCATAGAAGAAAAGTAGTTCCATGATGAAGAACATGTTCATCATTGAAAAGAGGCAGTTCTATGAGGAATCTATATAACTACTTTAAACGTGGGGATGCCCGGGCATGGTAGCGCTACGATTAGCATGAACAATAAATACCCGTTAGCAAACAATGAGTACCTGTTACCATAAACACTAAATACCCATTAGCGAATAGTAAATACCGGTTAGCGAACAGTAATGGGTCTAGTCTCATAAATAGTAACATCTAAAACCGTTATGAACGGTGAACCCATTAGCGAATAGTAAACCCACTTTGCAATCAACCATTAGCGAACAAGAAATACCGTTAACAAGCGGATAGGCTGGGTCTCATAAATAGTAACATCCAAGTTGATATAAATAGTAAACCCATTAGTGAACAAGAACCTGACATCAACAATATGCCCCCGTTAATGAACAAGAAATACCGATCTTGCGATTTTTTTGAAAAAAAATCTAAATAAATATGCACACTCGGACTCTTTAAAAAGCTCTTACATTCCATTTTCATTAATCCAACTTCAACAATTAATTCCCAAGTTACAATCCCCCCCCCCCAAAAAAACACATTACCTCCAAATTTCATGTTACTCTCTAAATTTGTGCACCATCCTCTAAGCTCTTACATTTTAGTTCCATTAACCCAATTTTAATAATTAATTCCTAAGTTGTAATCCCCTTAATTAATCCTAATTTACTCTAAATTGCTTGTTTCCATAATGTATACGGATACACCGACGCTACCAAGGCAGATAAAATGAACCTGCCATGCCCCTTGCCATGATCCAAAAAAATGTGATCATTGCAGTAGATTCCTATATGTAAACAAATGCACTATACCATCAATATTTACACATATACATGGCTCAACTGCTGCTTTACGTTTCTAGAACCGTATTATTATTACTAAATGCTCATATACTGAACTTCTATGCTTCTAAGTGACGGCATCCAAACACTTCATACATTGCTAGCACTCTCACATCTACCCGCGTGAAGCATGGGGACCTTAGGTAGTTTGCTTGATTTTTCATGGTTGGTCAAATGTGATGCTCGGTCTATGACGATCTCAAATTTGTCATAAATTTGTCTCAAAATGTTTTCTGTGACGAAAAGGACATTGTCAATGACAAATATTGTTTGTCATAGAAAATAAGTTTTGTACTAGTGAATGATGATCATGATATGAAATGCACATGAATATGCAGTAGTTATTAGTTAACAACTAGGGTGTTACAGTTCTCTCCAAGAACAATCCAAGATCAATCCAAAAGAGCTCCATAAACATGGAAATTTGCATGCATTTTTACTAGGATAATACAAAACTATTCCTAGGAGATCTTGCCCAATAAAACGAAGGTTGTCAAAGATTTTTGTAATCACCATGTGTAATTGGGATTTTGCAAGAATCCTCAAAATGAAGACAATTCAAATACTTTGGAAAACACCAAAGTGTCTACATCTAGTGCTTTTATAATTGGGTCCAACAACAATAGATTGTTAAGAACTAGGAGTGTGAGGGCAAGAGAAAAAGGACAATCTTGGTTGGATACCGACAAGCTCTCTTGAGCGAGATGATATGAAATTTTTTAATGATATAGTGATAATTGCGATTTGTTGCCATGGACAGCTGAACCACAAGGATCGAGTGCCAAGATGTTTCATCATGATGCGTCTATTGACTATCGCTTGATGTAGTGTTTTGCATTTGTGAATGAAAAAAAAGTCCACGTTCCCTCCCCAACTATCACGAAAGTTCACTTTTCCTCCCTCAACTCCAAAATCGGACAAACCGCCTCCCTCAACTTTTCAAACCATGCATTTTTTTTCCTCCCTCGAAGCGGGTTTGAGGGGCGGTTTTGCTACAATAACCGCGGGTTTGGTACAGTAACCATGGTTTGCTACAGTGACAGCACCTTTGCCTTTTCTTTTTTTAAAAAATTTTGGTTGAATCTTTGAAAAAAAAATAGTAAATCATAGAAAAATCATAAAATAAAAATACGATTTTGTTGGACTCCACATGAGTAGATCTACACAGTGAGTATATAATATGATATGCTTTAGTACAAAGTTTTTGCTATGAAAGTTTTGTCTTTTTTCTTTTTCATTTATTTGGCTGAATCTTTGAAAAATCATAGAAAATCATAAAAAATCATAAAATAGAAAATCCAATTTTGTTAGACTCCACATGAGTAGATCTACACAGTGAATATTTAATATGATATGTTTTAGTACAAAGTTCTACACGATGAATATATAATTAATTAAAATAATTCGTAGTCAGCAGCTTCTATAATTATTTTGTTGAACTAAAGTATACCATATTATATGTTCAATGTGTAGATCTACTCATGTGGAGTCTAACAAAAATTAGATTTTCTATTTTTAATTTTTTCTGTGATTTACTATGATTTTTTAAAGATTCAGATGATTTTTTTTTAAAAAAAGGAAAAGGCAAAGGTGATGGTACTGTAGCAAACCATGGTGATTGTACCAAACCCGTGGTTATAAGAACAAAAAAACGTCAAAACCGCCGAGGGAGGAAAAATGCATGGTTTGAAAAGTTGAGGGAGGCGATTTGTCCGTTTTGAGTTGAGGAGGAAAAGTGAACTTCTCGTGGATAGTTGGGGAGGGAATGTGACTTTTTCCTTTGTGAATTATGTTTGCCACACGACTTTATGGGCCTCAATTAACTCTAGTGTAGTGGTGATGCATATGCATATCTGACGTCATTGGCTCTCCAATATGGGCCAAAGGTGGTCACTTGTCCGGTTCTACCCAGTTGGGCCTGAGGTAGAAGTGGAACAGGGAAACAGATGTTGGGGATTAAAATGGGAACCATTTCTTTAGATTATGCTGTCGTAGAAAATAGAGATAGACAATAGATAAAAGATATGGTGGGCGATAGATCAAAAACGTATCTATATCTATCTATAACTCCTATAAAGGAGAGCCCCACTAAGTAGTTCTTTTAACATGCAGCTATGCCACATCAACAGCCCCACTAACACCCATAGCCACGTCATCATGAGAGCCCCACCATCCACCCCAAATCCTACGCTAGCACCACCAACAATCAACCAAAGAGGATGAGGGAGACTGCCAATCTCCAAACCTGAAACTGCCCTCCACCGCTTCCTGATCCATCAATGCTGACTGCTCTCCACTCGGCACCAACGCTGCTAGCCAGCCACTACCGGTTAATCAAGAGTCTGGCACAATCTCTTTGACTCCCTCTGATCTTTGTATATATATACAACACTTCCAATATCAGTGTGGAGGCCAAACGGGATAACTATAACCAAGATTCATCCACACCTAATTGGCAGCCAAGGAGCCATTGATGGATCGTATACAGAGAGGTGCACGAACCTACATACTTGCAGTTAACTCTAGATTTGGTATTCATTATTTTTTCTTGGAATCCTAGTTCTATTATCGGTGAGATCTATTGTTTCTTTTGGCCACGGTTCAGACTAATCCAACTACCATGGCTCTTATCGGTTCCTACTCATCTGATTTGGTGTCATATTCTATCACGTGAAGATATGAGCTTAGAATATTTTTCTGACAGGCTATTTGTTATTTTACTGTGGATATTCAGTTCATCACATCCTGCAGCAACACACAATAGCAGTCATCATCAATAATATAAGTTCAATTATTCTAAAAGTATCCGCAGCAACGCCAAGGAATTCCCCTAGTTTACTAATTTAGAATCTTACTATTACTAATTGGAGGCTCCAATAGAGGCTCCACGTTAATTCTCACCAGAGGCGTTAGAAAAAAAGATAAATGCTAGAAATTCTCGCATTAATCGAAACATCTGGCCATCAATCCACAAGCCTCCAACAATAATAGCCATTCGATCTATTTTTATTTTCCAAAAAATTACCCACTTTTGCCATTATAAAAACATCATAAAAATAACCCCTATACGTACATATAAATTACCCATCAATGCCATTATAAAATGTATTATATTAAAAAATAGTAAAACAAATTGCAGTCATCTATACGTACATATTATTACGTTGGAAACCTATTGCAGTCGGCTTAAAAAAAAAAAAGAAACCTATTGCGGTCAGTATAAAAAAAACAAATTGTTGTCGGTGCCACATCTTAGCTCTCGCTAAATCTATTTCTGCCGTCGCCGCCCCATCTTGCAAATCAGACGTAGTTCTTGATCCTCAAAAGAAAGGTCACAACGCTCTCCCTTCCAATGGACAAACATTAAGCACATGCTTTCAGGCAGTAGTTTCATGAAAATTGGGACCCTATGCAATCTGATTATTACTTGATCTTCAACCGTGGATCTCAAAGAGGTGATGTAAATATGTACCACTACGGCAACATCAACAAATCAACGACAAGCTGATGCGGTAACGCAATAATTGAGGCTCCAAACGAAGGCTTCACATTAATTCTCACCAGATACGCTAGAAAAAAAAAAGATAAAAACTAAAAATTCTCACATCTTACTATTACTAATTGGAGGCTCCAATGGAGGCTCCACGTTAATCTCACCAGGCGCGTTAGAAAAAAAAGAGATCTAGCCATCAAATCCATAGGCTCTTGCGATTTGTAACCATTAGATCTTTATTCATAAAAAAATACCCACTTCTGCCATTATTTATAGATAAAAAATAACATTAATAGGAAAATCCATTATTATTGCCTACCCATTGACAATTTGCCGTGGCCTCTAACCATTATTAGATCTAGCCATCAGCATGTTTCTTCGTCTTTTCCTCGCCGGCGTCGGCGCCAAGCTGTCCGCTGCCATGGGCGAGTCCACACGTGGATGCAAGCAAGCAATATCCTGAACCCATCGTAGTCCTCCAACTAACCTGACCTCACCCTCGACACGTTAGGTCAGTTGCTCCTGGGCAAGGCCCAGTTGACTCGCTTCTTCTATTGGTGTAGTGTTTATCCGTGGGAGAACTCTGGATGCATAGCTGACCAAGAGGCAACGACACGGAAGATAATGGTTTGCAACCATAGCACCGTGCGGCAACATCTATCTTCTTGCTATTCATAGAGGAAGTGATTATCATGTTTAATTCCTTTAGTTCTGACTATAATTGATTTTATATCATATTTGAAATATATTTTCAGAAATTGGGTAATACTGTAACAAGAGGACATGTTTAAGGAGCAATGATGCTGGATCTACTTCGACTCTCTGCAATTATCTATTCAATTTGACGTGGGTACGTACATACCCGATAATGGTAATTACCCGTGTTTAAGAATGTCGTGTCCATATTGTCCTTAAGAACGTGAGTAATTACCCATGTCGATTTTATGTTCTTAAGGTTGAGTACAATTTACATCAATACATCCATATCGAGTATTTACCAATGTTCAAGAGCAATTATCTACTAATTATTATCCATGTTCCTAAGCTTTCCTACATCCATAATGATTCGATCAGGATATAATTTACCCATGTTTAAGGAGCAATGATGTTGGTTCTACTTTGATTGAATAAATCAATATAATATCATGTATCAACCATCAACGAGCATCATGCATGCAGATGAAGGCATGGGCCTGAGTGGGTGTTCATCAATGCTACCAGCATCTACTTCATCCATGTCCAAAGGAGTTCGATGAGGAGATCTATGTCAAGCAAGGAAAGGAGATGGGTTATGCAAAAACAAGTAGGCGGCAGACCACCAGTGCCATGATGTCCAGGGTCCATGACATCCACACCAATGTTGGGACTAACAATATTGCATACTAAAGGTATGACAATCTTGCAAGATCCTATAATTACAATTTAATCTGTCTCCTGTGATATGATATGATCCTTATTCACCATTAGGAATCATATATTCATTTAATTTTAGTGTCATTGGATTACTTCACACAAGCAGGCAGCAGACCACCAGTGCCATGATGTTCAGGGTCCACGACATATACATCAACGTTGGGACCAACAATATTGCATACTAAAGGTATGACAATCTTGCTAGATCTCATAATTACAATTTAATCTATCTCCTATGATATGCTACGATCTTATTCACCATTAGGTGTGATATTCATTTAATTTTAGTGTCATTGGATTACTTCACACAAATAAGTTTTGATGTTATCCTTATTAATCGTCAACGATATTTGTTATTCACTTTAATGATGATGTAATTGGATTACTTCGAGTTTGCATTCTAATGATGCTTTGAAAAATTAGGGGACCATGATCCATGGTGTTTTCAATAAATCCAACATGGAATAATTCAAACCGCCATAATTAAAAAAGATAATTAAATCATTCCAATATTTTTTTTACAAATGATCGATCTCTATCATCAATGAAGATAATGTTGTAACCCCTAAATTTGCATTTAAATTACCCATACATGGCATTATGAAAGATAAAATAAAGTAATATATTCACCTCAACCATCATAAAAATTAACAAAAATATCTCAAATCAACATGTAAATTCTACTATATTCAATTAGCCATTACGAAAAAATCATTCAACATCCAATACTTAAACTTACATTAGTGCAAAACACTTATTTATAAGTTTATTGAGCATGGTAAAATATCTTTAATTAGCAAACCACATAGTAATGACACTTATAATTCACTTTAAGCTATATTAATACTCATAATAATAAACTTTGTAAGTAGTTGTCTTGAAAAAAAGTTTAATCATTTAAATTGAGACATTATATCATATAAATATTAATAGCTTAATTTTAAGCGGTATTTGTTTAACAAAATGATACTAAAACAATATAATAACTTTAGCATATTGCTTGGCATGGTGAAACAACTATTTATGTAATTGTAAGAACTAATAGTGTAGCATAGGACCTAGAATTATATTTTTTTAATAAAATATAAAAAGAAAACTTTGAATCAACGATACAATAAGCAATCAAATTTCAAATTAACACATGTATAAATTATTACACCAACTAGATCAAAACCTAAAAAGTTAAAATATAGTTTTATATACTTTAAGTTTGTTCATGTTTCACCAAAATACATAAGGTTCTAGAAAAAAGATTAATCCTAGAAATTATTACTCACATAACCACTAGAAATAAAAAAAAAAGATATATCCTTTTAATTCTTACAAAATCTAAAACATTTTTCCATCATATAGGTGCACTATAATAACCATTGTATACAATAGCCATTGTATTCGAGCAATTAATAAACTTGCAATTTGATGGAAAAAATAACAAAATGTTGGTTCATATCATCAGAATAGACTACAGCTAAAACCATCATAGTTTAGCAAATGCTTTGAGTAAATGGATATTGGAGATACACGAAGGTGCTATGTAAAAAAAAAATGAATATGGATCAAGAGTAAATATATTTAATATAAGTAATTTTTATTAGTTAGTGTCTCATAAGATTCTAACCCATGCGAGAGCACAGGTTGTCGTGCGTGTTGTCCTTCATAGGTGAGAAACTAATCTAATTTTTGTCCCTATTCACCACCACGATCACAAATGTTTTAACTAAATGTATATTAAGTACACTGAGGTGCTATGTAAAACAAAAACCTATGGATATGGATGAAAAACATATAAACCAATTTGAGAGATTTTCTCAATTAAATATAAACTAATAGAGTACCTTTTATAGCTATTATTTCAGAATATTAGTGAAGAGAATAAGACATTTAATATAAGTAATTCTTATTAGTTAGTATTTGATTCTAACCGTGCGAGAGCACGGGTTGGTGAACTAGTGTAAAAAGTAAATGATATCACTCGTCCTCTTGCCGAACCATTTAATTTGAAGCTTCATTGCATATTTACTACACCTATGTAGATAACCCTCACTAGAGAGTTCCCCGACATACAAGCATGCCACCTCCTCAGCAGCCCCACTAAGACCACGACATCTAGTGGCAGGAAAAAAAATTACCTACGACACTGCCGTACCGGCCCAGGCGTACGAACCCCGTCTGGATCTCCTACTCGTGGCCTGGAACCAGATCCTACATAAATTCTCGTGTGCGGGGACTCGACCGATGCACAAACCCGGAACAAACGAGCCCATGGGTGCCCCGCCCACACGAGCAGCCAACGTGGCAGTGTGTGCGCCCAATCAAAAAGGCCACGCAGGGGTCGTGATGCGCTCGGCTGGTATGCGGTCGTGCCGTACCCAATTTATTTCCCTAGTGGCAGGCTCCACTGTTTGAACTAATTAAAAAAAAATATTATAGTTCATAAACCAAAACTAGTTTTCTTGAAATGTAAGCATGCCCATGACATCTAGTGGCAGGCCCACTATTTGAACTAACTAAAAAAATATTATAATTTATATGCCAAAAACCAAATAAAATTCTGATTACACCATTGAATTTCTTTTAATACAATCCTTTGAAACAAGATCTCATATGGATATATTTCGATAAAATTACAGGTGAGCCCCACTGATAGTAGTTGGTATAGAGTAAAGTAAAAAAAAAAGAGAATGAAAAAAAGCAAAAAAAAAAGAAGGAAACAAAATTATCTACCAATGATTTCCTAAAATAAAATCTCATATGGATATATTCTAACTCATAGATTTCTCCTTCATACCTGCATCAACGTCTTGGAGATATGATGCGTGAAGGACAAAGTTAAAGGGATTAAATCATCTACCAATGATTTCCTGAAATAAATTATTATATATGTTTTATTATATTACGAGAAGTTGTCACCCGTCCAATATATCTAAATATTTCTATTCGATATTGGTTCAGCTTGGAGTTCAAACATAAGATTAAGTAATCTTTATGCAAATGAGTATATACTCTGTTTGATACATTTAACTTCTTCGTTACTAAGTTTGTTTTTAACCCGCATAAAGTAATTCTCCTCAATAGCTAATTGTGATCAGATTTCTTAGTGATTACAATTCAATCCTTTAACAATACCCCTTCCTACCCACGACAACGCGTGGGGAATCCCTTTAGTTCTATTGAATGTACTCCTTCATGGAAAATTATACGTCATTCTGGCATTTAGAGATATATAACTTTTGCTATGTCAAATAGATATACATTATGTCTCGATAAATAATAACATCCATGTCTCCAAAAAGGCATAATGGCTTCGAATTTGGAGCACTCCTTTGAAGTGACAGGTATTAAAACTCTGTCTCATAAACTTCATTAAACTAAGAATGTTTTAATTCAGAATAAATTAAATGAACGTCCTTTATATTTTAGGATGAAGCTAGTAGATGGGGAAATCATTAATTTTGTAGGTGGGGAAATCAATAACTTCCAACTAAACAGAGTCTATAGATTGTCTCTTCTCTATATCTCTATCTATCCCTATATATACTTCTCTATAGATATCAAACACATTATCTCTCTGTTGGTACATACGCAGGCGCTAGCTCCACTAACGCCATGACCATGCCGATGAACAAGAAACATTTGGTCTGTGTCATGACCACCTTGGCCTTGCTCATGACATCGTCATATCGTAAGTTCGACGACCACTACATACCCCAAACTGCTAATGTTAATGCATCATGGTTGGAAATCTCCAAATAAATAAATAAAAGGAACTCGATCGATCTTGTGTTGCAGGCGCAACAGCACGCTGGCGCGATTGCCAATTGACATCGGAGATGAAGTGCGACAACGACGAGATGTGCTACAATCTCTGCTCGGATGAACCTGGTTGTGGCTACACCGGCGGCTACTGCCGCACCAGCGACTCAAGTTGCATATGCCTCAGAGAGATAACCGTCGTGCAGGAAGAAGCCAACGACGGAGAAGGAGCAGCCGGCCATGGAGGTGGCGCGGTGCTCATTAGTAATTGATTATTAATTGGCGCCGGCCGGCTAGCAGGCGTCGTGCAAATGTTGATGGATCGATGCCTAGCTCTGCTCATGTGTTGCCAACTGTGTTTCAAAATTTGAAGGGAATAATAATAAGTTGATCTATGTCAACTCGATCATGCAAAATTTGAAGCAAACTAGCTAGAATTTAATTGCTATAAGGTGGGACGGCTCGTCTCTCCCTTAACACGAACGACTCAAGCAGTCATGCGACGACGGGAAGCAGTTTCGCACTCTCGCTTCGTGCTGACTCAGTCCATATACCAAGCTCTCTGCACTCGTTGGCAGCAGCAGCGCTGGCGCTACAGTCCCTCTATCCCTCTCCCACTACTACAAAAGCTTACTATGGGAACGCCTCCCTTTTTAATTAGGGGCGGTTCACGTTTTGAGCCACCCCTACAAAGAAGCAAATCCTTCCATCCGACTAACCGCCTCTACATTGACCACTGTAGGGGGGCGGTTTTTGTTTCAGCCGCCCCTACTACGCAGGGGCGGTCCAATATCTAATCAAGCCGCCTGGTCCCGCGGTAGGGGCAACTCTATATTGAGGCGCCCCTACGATTGGGGTTGACAAATTGGTTGCCGAATTTAAATACGAGGCACTAAAATTTAAATTTTTATAAACGACCTCGGATGGAAAAAACTTTCTATATATGAAATATAGATCTCGAAAAGTTATGAAATTTATAGTTGACCACTTTTTAGTTTGAAATCATTTAGCCATGCAAAACCTGTGTTCAAATGTCTCAAATTTGAAATTTTTAAAACGACCTCGGGCGAAAAAACTTCCTATATATGAAATGTAGATCTGAAAAAGTTATGAAACTTTCATGTTGGCGACTTTTTAGTTTGAAATCATCTAGTCATACAAAAGTTGTGTTCAAATGTCTCAAATTTGAAATTCAAATTTCATAAACGATCTCGAACGGAAAAAAACTTTCTAAATATAAAATGTAGATCTCGAAAAGTTATGAAACTTTGTAGTTGACCACTCTTTGGTTTAAATCCGTTTAGACCCTCAAATAGTCAATTTACACTCGGATTTGTATTATGTGTGAGGGCGCGAATGAGATATGGACACAAACACATGTGTAGCCTAGTGGTTGGGGCCCTCCGCGCGTGAGCGTTTGGTCATGGGTTCGAATCACGGCTGTCGCAACATTTTGAAACATTTGCAAAAACTTTGAGAAGATCACAGTGGCAAGGGATTGTGGGTGGTTGGCCGGTGAGGTTCTTCCCCAATTAAAAAATCTTTTGCTATTTATTTCGAATTTTGAAAATGCGATTTCTAAAAGCCACAATAGGAGCGGTTGATAACACGAACACCCCCTGCAATGGTCACAGTACCTACAGAAGACCTCTATAGCAACGGAGAGTCAGGGGCGATTACGAAAACCGCCCCTACTGAGCATCCTCAACCGCCCCTACATAACGCGATTGCTGTGGTGTCCCTTGCAGGCTTTAGATCAGAGATCACAGGCACTAGATCCTAGAGATCGAATTCAAGCAAAGACATGCAAGAACTGATAAGGTTGGGGACGAACATTCTCGGCTATCGCCAGAGCGACAGTGCCCATTTTCACCGCTGATAGTTTATGTCTCACACACAATTACAACCGATACAAGGGGTCAACACGCTCCTCTTACTTCCATCTACTTATGCCAGTAGAGGTTACACACACTTACAACACAAATAAAACAAGTTACAATTCATTCGACACATGACAAGTAAAACAAACTGCTACACACAGCGCACCGCCCTGAGCGCGGTCACCACGCTCCCGCACGCTGCTGCGTTCCATCAACCGTTCCCACCATCTCTCCAATTTAAATTCTGATGCAGGTCATGCCTAACCGGCTTCACCACACGCTTCCACTCATTGGTGAATGCTAGCTTACACCAACATTCTCCCCCTTAAGCTTGATGTTGACCCAATTCAGGCACACCCAGTAGATGTATCATGACTGCTAGCTTCACTGCGGGCAGTGGCTTGGTCAAGGCATCTGCCTTCTACTCATTGGTGCAAACTCATTTCACCATGATCTGCTCACGTTCCACCCACTCCCTGATAAAGTGAACATTTATGTCAATATGCTTGCTACGCCCATGAAACACTAGGTTCTTCATCAAGGCTATTGCTGAGTTATTATCCACAAACAAACAGTGTCACTGACTTTGGTTCAATTCTCATCACCACACTCAACAATGTCCTCAGCCATAATCTCTTTTTAGCTGCCTCTGTAGCTGCCATAAACTCGGCTTCACAACAATGCAACATTTTTCTCCTTGTGTGAGTTCCAAGTCACAAAACCCCATTCAAGTAGAATGTCATTCCTCCTGTGCTCCTTCTTCACACAAGATCTCCTCCCACATCACTGTCAGTGTACCCCACCAACACTTCTTCTCTATTCTCCTGAGTATACACCAAAACCATAGTTTAGTGTTCCCCTCAACTATCTCATAATTTGCTTGACTGCCTTCATGTCCTTAATCGTGGGTTTTTCCATGAATCTGCTTGTCATTTTCATCAAAGAAAGTGAGATCAGGTCTTGAAATGTAATTAGGCGCTGCATGAGTAGTTATTATATATTTATAAATGAAGAAGGACCAGTAATAATCCCACCATTGTTGTTTCAGATACACTTTAATTCCCATCTATTGCTCCCTGCCAAACAAACAAAAAAAATTGTGTTCTTCGTCCATTCATCCATTGGCTGCCATCTTGTAACCACTCGCCATGGTCAAAACCAGAATGGTGAGTGTGGTGGCGTTGGCTCTGGTGATTCTTCTATTATAAACGGCGGCGCGAATAAACAATAAAGAACACAAATCAAACCATAGCAGAGACACAAGACTTAATGTGGAAAACCCTCCCAATGAGGGCGAGTAAAAAACCACGGGCGCCAGTCAACAAACACTCCTCACTATTATTACGAGTCAGATTACAACGCCGATGTGGTGGCTTACAAGAGAATGAATCGGTACTCCGAATGGAAACCCTACAAGGGAATATGCTGCAGAATGATGTTTTTCACACTGAAAAGTAAAGCGTCGCTCTGGCCCAAGCCTCATCAGTGATAGGTCTCCGCTTCACTCCGGCAGAAGTTGTTCGCGCAATAATAATAATGCGCAATTGAATTTGGAACCTCTTCATCATTGGTCTCCAAGTTCGCCAATGACCGTGCAAGAATCAGGAGCCGCAACAAGAAGCATCCAGCCCGGAGGAGGGAACAAGACCGTGGAAGCATGCCCGGCGAGCTGCGGCAATCTGAGCTTCGACTACCTATTCAGCATTGGACCAGAATGCTCCAGAGGACTCGATTTCAAGCTGACCTGCAACGACGCCACTCAACCCCCAAACTTTACTTGGCAGATGGCATGACCGAGGTTATCGACAGCATCAACATTAACTTCAACAACATTTACTACTACGAACCACACAATCAAATCATGACCTCTATCTAGTGTGTCATGCCCATTAAATCCGGTGTCCGTGTGTACAAACTATCAATGGAGCCCCCTGGAAGGTCCTTCTTGCGCAACTCCGCTCGTCTAAATATTATTGGCTACGACCTCGATGTGTACTGGGTCAACCTGCAGGTAGGTGGGACAACCACTTGGGTTTCCTCCACCCAGTGCCACGACGAGGAAGAAATCATGGAGATGGTGGCTAGGCACAACTGCTCAGACAGGCGTCGGATGTTGTACTGTTGAAGTGAGTGGTGAGGGGGAGTTTAAGAGGGCATTGTCCAGAAAGATTTCCGGCTTCGTATCGTCCACAACCAAACTGGGAGCACCAATACCTCAAGATTCAACTGGCCCTCTCTATTGCAGGATAGATTACCGTATCCAGTGAAAACGCCATTCTCCAGTGGAGCATCGTCGATGAACCCAACTGTCTGCCACCAAAGCCATAAGAACTACGCCTGTATGAGCAGCAATTCCAATTGCGACGACCCAGAAGACAGTACATCAGGGGATCTGTGCCTATGCACCGAAGGTTATAGAGGCAACCCCTACATTCGGTATGGTTGCACCGAGGATAAAGGTAATGGCTACACACTCAATCTTTCTATTACTATTAATTAGAGCCTCTAAGAAGAATTTATGTTAATCAACACCAAACAGAGGCTCCAAGAGAGTCTTTATGTTAATGTGCCTCAAAAAAAATATTACAATGATTAGAAATATCTTACCTTGCATTGAGTAGACTCTGGTCATTAACGCTTATAATAGTCATTGGATTTATTCCGTTTTATATCAAAAAACATCTTCACCACTAAATACACAAAGTAATAAATTAAAAACTTCTGGCATTGTCAAGGATAATTTAAATGACCACTAAATTTGTATATAAATTGCTCACATGTATCACTATGAAAAGAAATTTGAAATATCCTCTAAAATGTGCGTCTATATTAGCTACATCTTACATTATGAAAAGCTAATTCAAAATACCTACCTAATTTTGCATCTAATAAATTACCCACCTCTAATATTATGTGAAATAATTTAAAATACCCTCTTAATCTTATTTATAATTACTCACATATTCCACTCTGAAAGATCCAAATTGGCATGGATGCTTTACTTTTCAGTGTGAAAAACATCATTCTGCAGCACTGGCCAAACAATCTTTATGAATAAAAGTTGCACAGAAAATAAATAGGTTGACATATATGTACACTGTCATTTTGGAACCTGAATGCATGCTAACACATTTTTGTTACTGAAACTAGAGTACAATCCAATTTAAGCAAGAGCTAATTGTACCAGTCAGTGTGCAATTCCCAGTTGGCTTAGAAGAGGTTGCTTCGCTAGGAGACAATGTTCATGCGCTTATGGCCCACTTATAAGGCAAGAGGCCTAATTCATCCCAAAAGACCGGACTGATAGGTGAGGAAAACTATACCTTATAAGGTGGTCATGACCTCCTTCTTTGGGCAAGGTGGTACTAAACCTGAGCACCTAACTGGTCCGTGACACTCAGGCGTCCTCAGCATGGAAGACAACAATGCAGCTCAGGTGATCGATTTGAATGTTAACGAAGGGACAATTAACTTCATCAATCTTGACCAGGAAATGGGAGCATCCTACGCCTCTATTATTATATTATTACTGAAGGTAGCGATCTTTTTGTCGGTTATGCTGTATCCACCAAATCTAAGTTGCACCGAAGCTAAACAGAGTATATCTCAGTACGCTTATGTGAGTATCGACAGCAGCTGTGTGGAAGTGAACACAGTAAGAGGGTACACAATAAGCAGGTACATTGGATACCGCTGCAAATGCCAATATGGCTTCAATGGAAACACTTGCATTTGAAATGGATGTCAAGGTACCTGACTACCTGACATATCTTCATTTTCTCCCTCTGTGAAACTTTATTTGAGGGAACTGAGCATAGCTCAGTTGGTGAGCACTCCCGGTTGGGAGGCCACCGGTTATGGGTTCGAGTCCTCTCGGGCGCATGATTTCCCACAAAAAAATCCCCTCGCCGGTCCCCGTGTGCCAAAAGCATGGTGTGAAGCCTAACCCTTCTCACGGGCATATGGGCTCCCATGTCGGGCGGGGGCTGGGGTTCGGGGATTTTCCAGGATCTGGTGAGAAGATCTTCTTCTTAATGAAATACGGGTGGGGACATCGTCCCCCCTCAGGTCCTGGTGAAACTTTATTTGTGGGATCTCTTTTCTTTAAAATAGTTGTCACATGTCTCGAAGATCTGGTTTGCAGATGTTGATGAGTGC
Organism: Hyparrhenia diplandra; assembly: GCA_015847255.1. Lineage (NCBI taxonomy): Eukaryota > Viridiplantae > Streptophyta > Magnoliopsida > Poales > Poaceae > Hyparrhenia > Hyparrhenia diplandra. The sequence goes on along the minus strand of JADLZK010011338.1, from coordinate 144,916 downwards.
CTTCAGCAAGAAATTTGTAAGGGAATAGTCTGCAGTAATATAGGAGGCTTCATGTGTACTGAATGCCCTCGCAAGACTGAGTATGATCCCACAAAAAATCGGTGTACTAGAACAAAGCATCATGTTCTGTTATTAAGATTTATGTTTCAAGTAAGGTACAGGTAATATTTGCTGAAAAAAATCATGTATATAAGTAGATCATGTCTATATAGGTTTACTATTGGACTTTCTGGTGAATTCTGCATTCTACTACTGAGCTTTGTTGCATTATTTCTTTTCCAACTTCGGTGCTTCAAGATTGGTTCCAGTTGGTCAAACACACATTGATACGAATGTACAAGGTACATATGGTTACTTAGATCCTGAGTACGTCCATACAAGGCAGCTAACTGAGAAGAGTGACGTCTACAGTTTCGGAGTGGTGCTGCTGGAGCTGCTTGTTGTTGCCAGTTTTCAAAAGCAACTCAGGCTATGCTCAATTGTTGTCAAACTACTTTCTTGAGGCATTGAAATAGAAAGAAATCAGTGATATTGTTGACTCACAAGATGCCATGGAAGCAACCAAGGAGGAAATCAGCAGCGTTGCCTCTCTTGCAGAGATATGCTTAAGATTATGTGGTGAAGAAAGGCCTACAATGAAGCAAGTGGAGATGGAATTGCAGATTTTACGAAAGAAACCGGCGAGCTCTTGCCAAAGTGCCCTGGAAAAGGACCAGCAAAGTAGAATTTGCTGGGTCATGTTCCTGTGGCTGCCAGTAGATTACCAGACCAAGGGTAATATAGAGGAAGCTATTAGCCACTTTGGCACTGTTTTAACATGGATAAATAATAGCAATTTCAAGGCATGCCTCTTGGTTAGATGCTCAGTGCTGCATATTAGCAAAATTCCAAGAAGTGTGTAAACCAGTTGGTGTTGGGGACGCTGGACGATCCTGGACAGTACCAGTTTTGGTTCTAAACTCACAAAATAATGAGCAGATTCCAGGTGAACATCCCCACCCTTTTCCATGTGCCCAGCCCCAACACCAAAATCCTGACTTTTGGGAGAACATTTAGGATTGAGATGGTATTGAGCAGGCAAACAGTGTTACAGTGATGACGTATGGGCACCACCTCTGTTCCCCGATGCAGCAGCTGCAGCTGCTCGCCCTGATCCTGGAAACAACTGGCCTGCTTGTCAGCAGAAAGGTGAACTGGTAGATCAAAAGGAATTGCAGCAATTTCAAGCTCAAGCTAATGAATTAATTCAACAGGCAATGTTGCAGCACCCAAATGCTTCCCAATCTACTGAAATTGTCAGCTCAGTTGTCACGGATTTTTTCAGAGCTATTGTTCCATATTTGAACAATAACATGGACAAAGAGTGTGATTACCAAATTTTCAGCCAGCAGAAACACTTCTGCACCATTAGGTGTTTGGTCCTATGCCTTCAGCTCAGATGGCTTTTCTGTAACGGCAGCTCTGCCGCTAAGTGTCATAGCCGGCGATTTAAAACTAGGCTATGAATCAACACAATCTCCACGTAAAAAAGGCCTTAAATATTGGGCTTTCTCAGTTTCCTTTTATGCAACAGCATGCTCTTCACCATTGTGTAGGGAAGCAACCGCAGCAGATTCAGTTCAAGTCACCTTTCCCTGGTTTCATTTTCATTGACCTTGACCCTGAGTCAGTCATAGTAGAACCTTTTTGGGGATAATAACTGTGAAGCGTCCAGCTCCCCTCCACCTCCTTACCCTCGGCGACTGATTCGAATGAATGCTACAAATAGTGACACAATAGAGGTTGAACACAGTGACAACTCCCAGTACTCTTGAGGCCAGCAGTTAGACCAGCATGATACTGCTCATCCTCAGCTAGCACTGATTTCAGATGATACCCATCACCAACCCATCCAGGCCATAGTGCCATCCCAGACCAAGAAGAGAAAGTCTAGGAAGAGGTCCACCCTAATTGTGGATGTTGAGGTGAAGAAAAGCACAAGGCAACATAATCTCTCTGATTTTGTGCACATGGAGCTCGATGATAAGTACAAACAAAGGAAGCTGGACAAAGAAGACACAACTCTTATGAAGGAACAGTTTGAGCAAGCCATATGGAGGATTTGTGTTAGATGATGAAATGATTCTAATTGATTTCTAGCAGAACCTGGAAACAACATTTGTGAAGTAGCTCCTGAGGATGTTGTTGACACCTCTTAAGCCATGTTTTTATGTGTCAATTAAATATATAATAAGGATATAAAAAGAATAGAATGCATAGAATAGGTGTTATATTGATAAAGTTCCACGAGTTTTGGTGATTTATATCTTTTTAGGGACTTAACAGAAAATGCCGGAAATTGAGAGAAAACCCCCATACAATAAGAAGATTTACCGAGAAGAATTTTGATCCGAAAAGTGAACTAAAACATTCTAGAAGACACCGAAGACATAGGAAAAGACCGACAGGCGGGGTCCACCCTGGCTTTGGCGCCCGCCGAGGCCCACATTAGCGACCGCCGGGTGGGTCCCACCTGTCGGCCTCGGCTTCTTAGGTCGGTTTCTAACCGCCTTTGAGGTTGTATCTACGCCGTTGTTGAAGTCGGTTTGATCCAAAGGCCGGTATTCATCCGCGGGACTATATAAGGAGGGTCATACCTGCGGCCTTAGGTATGAAAATCATTATTCATCGGACTCGCCTTCGATCATAGCTAGAGCCATACCTCTCTAATTAGAAGAGCTAGATCAAGTTGAGAGAGATTAGTAGAAAGTTGAGAGATAGATCAAAGAACTTGATTAGAGTTCTAGATCTGTTCTTGAGAGATAAGAAGTAGAGTTGAGGAGAAGTAAGAAGTACCGGATCCGTCGGTGACTCTCTACGCTTGTACCTCTGGGATCAAAAGCTTCATTGCACTTGATCTTGAGACTTCTTTGGTGGATCAACTTTATATTTGAGTAAGTTCACTTATTTATATTTCGTTCGGTTTATGACTCATTAGAGTACTTTGATTCTTGTCGCTCTTGAATTGAAGTTGTTACCCCTAGTGTAAACGTGGTGTTTATACTAGATAACTCATAATTGCTCCCTACTGCCCGGGAGAGTGGTAGATCGTGGTAGTGACAATTACCATTGAGTCCTTTGGATTCCACTTCCCGTAGATAGGACACGTAGGATCTAAGTCTTTGGGAGATAGTAAGTTTTGCCCTTACCTTCTCTTGAGTACGATCCCCATTAAGGAATATCTATAAGCCTTACAAGAGTATAAACTAGATAGCCATAGAATTCTTCTCACCTTTTATCTCAACTCCCCGTTCCTTCCTATTATCTCGGGGATTAGTTTTTGCCTCGGTATTCTCACACCATTCTCCCCGTGGATTCGATATTTAAAACCCACACGGGTGAAGTGCTCATCGTTTCGTTAAACTGCGAGACTATACAAATTTATAAATAATTACGTAGGATAACTTTTTACCAACAAGCATTTACGCGCCGTTGTTGGAGAACGGTTTGTTTGATTATCCGAGCTAAACTAAATCTTGTATCATATCATTAGTTTAGATTTTTCTTTTTATTTTATCTTATCTTATCTATCCAAATGGATATTACCCTCTTTACAAAAATTTAGCACCCAACGGGCAAGCTTGTAGACCTGTGCTATCATCTGAACTTATTCAAGCTAGATCCTATGAGTTTCGCGGGTTGATAGAGATGGTCCAAAACCATACTTTCTCCGGAGAACTAGACGAAAATCCTTTTATTCATCTCCAAACATTTGAGGAGACATGTAAATGCCTCCATATTGAAGGCATGTCCCCTAAAACAATCCTTTGAACGCTCTTTCCATTCTCTTTGAAAGGAAAAAGCTCGCCAAAGGGTACAATAGAAATAGAGAAAGAATGGGTGGCGGTTGGGAAACTTGTTTAACCCGAATTACGTGCTGATTTCTTTCCCATGTCAAAACTAGTTAACTTTAGGCTCTCAATCCTATCCTCAAAACAGAATCATGATGAATCTCTGAGGTGCCTATTGGGAACGATATGATCTTCTTTCCAAATCCGGACCTAATCTCGCCATACCGGACCATGTTCTAATTCAACACTTCTATATTGGTCCGAATAGAAAATCTAGAAAATATCTGAATACTTCTGTGAATGGATCTTTCATTCACCTTTCACCCCTGAATGCATTGTTATCCTAAACAAAATAGTGGAGAATAAGGAAAATGATCCAACTACGGGAAAATCTTTAAAAATAGAAGAAATTATAGAAGATGATAGATTAGCTGAATCTATTTCTATTCCGGATCCTTTACCAATCCCAAATAATCGGAACCTTTAGAAGAACCAGAGGATACTTCAATCTCGACTTCTTAATTGATATCGAGGATGATCTCTTTACAAATTATGGAAATACCTCGAAATATCGATTTACATCTCGAGAAGAATAGATCATCACAATCTTATCCTTTAGACTCTTCCGATTTGATACATTTAAAAAGGAACTACTGAGAAGAACTTGTCTCAATCATTAGTAGTGAATGGACGTAAAGAATCGAGCTTTCCTCTAATGTGATCCGTTTGGATTCACCTTACGTACCTATTTGCCGCCAAATTGATGAAGATCCTTTTGATGCTCTTTATAATCCTATAGTGGGGATAAACATCATGGCATTATCCTTTGCTCATAATCTTCTTAAAGATATGCCATTGAGTCCCACTACAAAATTACTTTTAACACCTTCAGGGCAAGTTATTCAAAGTTCGAGAATTCTTTATGTCTTACCAATCAAGGTGAATAACATCATGGTACACCTTAGTTTCTATATCTTTGATATCATGGAGTTTGACCTCGCGATAGGACAACCAATAGAGAAGCTTACTTTTAAAGGACAACCCTGGAGATTTAGATTTTCAATTAGACAAAGATCTTCAATTTTCATTACCTATCATCCAAGCTATTCATGCTAAATCCGAGTCTTGTCCGGAACCGGATCCTATAGAGGAAGTAAAAAGAGGCCACCGTAGAATATTTTGTGGAATCCAATCAAGAAGATGATTCGAGAATTTTTATTGAAGAAGAGGATGAAAATCCTACAACTTGAGAACCTTTAGATGAATTTGAGAATCCACCTAGACCTCCTATTGAACTTAAACCTTTACCACCGTGCCTCACTTATGCTTTCCTAAACCAAGATTCGAGAATCTCCTGTGATCATAAATGATAAACTTACACCGGATCGGACTCTCGGGATGATAACCGTCTTAGAAAAACATCGCTCAAATTTTAGGCTACGCACTCGATGATTTGAAAGGAATTAGTCCCGCTTCTCTGCACTCATCGTATTCCCTACAGATCCGGATATACCCCCATCTATAGAACCTCAAAGAAGACTCAATAATGCGATGAGAGATATAGTTAAGAAGGAAGTTCTTAAGTTATTACACGCCGGGATTATATATTACGTGCCACATAGCGAGTGGGTAAGCCCCTGCTCAAGTTGTGCCTAAGAAGGGAGGCATGACAGGTTGTTAAGAATGATAAGAATGAGTTGATTCCTCAAAGAACTGTTACGGGATGGAGAATGTGCATAGATTATAGAAAATTAAATAAAGCCACAAGGAAAGATCATTTTCCTTTGCCTTTCATTGATGAAATGTTAGAACGATTGGCAAAAGCATTCTTACTTTTGTTTCCTTGATGGATATTCGGATACCACCAAATCCCAATCCATCCTAATGATCAAAGCAAAACTACTTTTACATGCCCATATGGAACTTATGCTTATAGAAGAATGTCTTTTTGGGTTATGTAATGCACCTGCTTTTTTCAAAGATGTATGATGTCTATATTTTCTGAAATGATTGAAGAGATTATGAAAGTTTTCATGGATGATTTTTCTCGTTTATGGAAAAACTTTTGATGATTGTCTAGAAAACTTAGATAGTGTTTTGCAAAGATGTGAGGAAAAGCACTTAGTCCTTAATTGGGAAAAAATGTCATTTTATGGTTAGAGAAGGAATAGTGCTTGGTCATCTTATTTCAGAAAGGGGGAATAGAGGTTGATAAGGCAAAAATAGAAGTTATAGAACGCAGTTACCTCCCCTGTAAATGTTAAAGGGATACTGAAGTTTTCTAGGCCATCTTTGGTTTTTTATCGTAGATTTATAAAAGATTTTTCACATATTGCAAGACCACTTACCAGCTTGTTAGCCAAAGATGCTCCCTTTGTTTTTGATGATGCTTGTCTTAAAGCTTTTGAAAGTTTGAAAAAAGGCTCTTGTTTTACGCACCAATTATTCAACCCCTGATTGGTCTTTGCCTTTTGAAATTATGTGTGATGCCGCTGATTATCTTTGTGGGGCGGTGTTAGGGCAAACTAAAGACAAGAAACATCATGCTATTGCTTATGCTAGTAAAACTTTGACCGACCACAACTTAATTATGCTACTACTTGAAAAAGAGTTGCTAGCGATTGTTTATGCTATAGATAAGTTTAGATCTTACTTGGTAGGAGCTAAAGTGATTGTTTACAATGATCATGCTTGCTTTGAAATATTTGCTCACCAAGAAAGATGTTAAACCACGTTTGATAAGATGGATTTTGTTACTCCAAGAGTTTGATTTAGAAATTAAAGATAAGAAAGGAGTAGAAAATTACATTTTCGATCATTTATCTAGAATGAATTTTGAGAAACCAAATGAATTGCCTATTAATGACTCATCAAGTTGACATTTCTTAACGCCGTCACTAAAAATAGATATGAAACCTATTCTTGGCAACGGCGTCGAAATGCTTTGTTGTCGTTTCTTAGCACAATCATTAGAATCGGGTTTAGAACCCAACCCACGATGACTATACTAGGAGACGACCGCCGATATCATGAAGTGGAACCACCGTGTGGGTGATTATGCACTTTCAATCAACGGTGATAGATCTTGCCATAGTTGATATTTCATCCGCAGCGCCGCGGATCTATCATTGTAGCATTTCACCCTAAGTATTCGAGGTATCGTTATTTATATTTTCCCAAAGGAAGGCATGTTGTATAAGAAGTAGCATGGCATCTGGATGATGAAATGCGTGCGCGTAAAGACCAACTCATTCATAACAGGGGGGTAAGCAATACGGTTTATAGATAGTGTGACACACACATTGGAAGCCACCGGTAAAGGATAAAGAAAATAGATAAAGAATAAATAAATGTCCTATGGAGTAATCTAATGTATTCTAGTCATGGTCTTACAATGAATAGTTAGGATCATATGCTAACACGATATGAGCAATGGTTATGTCTAGGATAACAGGGAGACTTCCCGATACCATCCGGCCCAATGGAAAGCATTTACGAACTCCTACATCACATGCGAACGTAGAGGGATTACAAGGGACGGACAGGGCTGTCACAACCCTGCCGCCTACCATCACGACCGTGGCATGCTCTCATATTCGAAGGTGTCGTAATACCCGGGCACCATGGCCGCGTACCAGAGCACTACTCTTGTCCCCTCAGGATCCCCACCCTACGGATGGACGGACTAAGACAAGAGCAAACCCGAAAGAACATCGAACCGTTATCCCATCTATAATCATGTTAAGCATACAATGATCGATGAAGAACGAATATGAACACGTCAAGATCATGATATACAAACTATATGCTAGTTCATATACCAACACTAAAACATGAACAAGACTATACTCTAATTCATATGTTAAACCATGATCATAGAAATAGAACTTGCACAATGGAGAAAGATCCATGGAAGATGTATATTACCAAAGGCTCACTTTGCTCCAAGATTACAAGCCCTCCTTTGTAGCTCTTCTACTCCAATGCTAACCAAATAAGAAGAAGAAGAAGAAGGTGATAGGGAGAGTGAGGTGGAGAGTGTGAGTGTGCTGGTGTGTTGCCTCCAAGTGTGGTGTGTGGAATGAGGGAGAGGGAGGAGGTATTTATACACAAAGGAGAGGTGGCCAAATGACCCTAATACCCCTAAACCGCCTCTATGACACGTCCAGGTACGATGAACCAGGATCTCCACCACCGCACCGACCGTCGAGCACTAACGGCACCGCCGAAGTCGGCGGGGCTCGAACCGCCCCCCCGGGGTGCGGCCGCACCTGGGGTGCGCCCGCACCCTTTTGGCTTCGGCCCGTCCGAGCCTTGGCGTGTCGCCTTGAGTGGGCCTCGAAAAGTTGTACCATGGGCTTGACTTGGTCCTATTATGCGATTTGGTCCATTTCCATCCTGGGCTTGTTATCTTCGAAATGCGCTTTCGTGGATGGCGCACTTTGGACGATATTTCCACCTGTATTTATTATAAATACACAAAATACATTTCAACACTACAAGTGGAAATATGTTAGTAATAAATGTATATGAGTATAGAAATGTGTAGTTTCGCTCCCTTTATGGTAGTAAGTTGACGGGAAAAATATATGTCGATAGTGACCGTCAACAAACTCCCCAAACACTTACACTTTGCGCCGTCCTCGAGCAAAAGATAAATACTTGGTTGTTGATCAGAGTTGCTACAATGCCGGTTATGTTTCACAAGTGCCACGGTTATAATAAGATTTTCTACTATAGTTTGATTAAAATGGCATATCTTTTCTCACCCTTTATTACCTTTCATCGTGGCGGGGCTTTTTAGCTTTTCTCAAAGCCTTTAGCGGTTGCCGATAGAACGGTTATAACAGAAATACTTTTCATTTATCCTTTCGATCAACTTTCTCATCCGGATTTATTTAGTTTAAGATTATATTTGGTTTTCGAGGAAGTATGGGCTTTATTGCTATAGGTATATTATTATTATTATTATTATTATTATTGGAGAGGTGGGCTCTGCTTTCGCCCTAGACTTTTGTCCTTTATTTCCTCTCTATTTCTCTTTTTTTTTTTTTTTTTTTGGAGATGTGGGCTCTTCTCGCCCTCGGACACTTGTCCATTTTTCATCTCTTTTCTTTTTTTTTTTTTTTTTTTTTTAGCATAGCCCATAGCATTTCTCTTTTTTTCTTTCAAATTAGATTCCCTGATCTCAAGTATCTCTTTTGGACAAAATCATAGTAAATTTGTTTGTACCATATCATACTTGGCAACAACCTAGACTGGATAGAGCTTATGCAACCCGCATGAATCGGGCTTTTCAGGATGAGGTTTTTAGACTTAGCCACTAAACCCAAACTCTAGAGAAATTCGAATTATAAACTAGGCACATGCAAAGCATAAGACAGAGCAACTATTCATCATTTCAACAAGGGATTTAAAACTAAACACTCTTATAGCTCATATGTATAAACATGAAAGCACAAGAAGAGCTACTTATTCTATTTTTGGAATTTTTTTTTTTTTTGAATGCAAGATTGCTGAAATTTAAACATGCTAAAAAATAAAATTTGGTGAAAGTAAATATGCAATGCAATGATACCTGCGGGGGTTCTCCCCAAGCTATCTGGAGGCCTACTTCGATGCGGATCAAAGCCCCGGTGCCTCGGAACGCTTCCTCGCGTGTTGCAAGTAGCCATGTTTGCCTCGAGCCGATCCCATCGTTGCTTGTTTTGGTATTCCCAGTTTTGTTGCCACTGATGGGTGTTCTGCACATGAGTGTTAAGTGTATGCTCAATGTTACCTCGTGCGAACGTCGAGGTTACTCGCAGCTGCACATTGATAGCCTCCGATCCCGTATATGCTGATGGTCTTGGCCGGACTTCGGGGGCATACCCTCCAGGCTGCTGGAGAAATCTATGTTGGCCCTCCATGCTTCTGAATCTCCTTCAGGCCACTCTGATGGTGTAGGCGTCATGGGAGGAGGTTCCCACCTTGGATCATACCCGGGCATGAACCCTAGGGTCCCCAATGGATAGAACCCTCCTGCCTGAGACGTCTGCGCAGGCTGTGGTGGTGGCGTGAAGTATGCTGCATGAGAACTTGTGCCAGCCTCTCGATCTCCTCGGCACCGCGAAAGTGGAACTGCACGGGCCTCTCTCCCGCATACACTATCACGGCAGCCTCGAGCTCGAAAGTCAAAGATCGGCTTTTATACAACCGTAGATCCGGGTTAGGTAACCGAATCACAGTCGTATAGCCAGGAAAAGTATGCGCAAGCTCTCCTGTCGGTAGTGTCTTTGCTAGGTGCCCTAATATTAGCTGTGCCGCAGTCCAATACTCACGGGGTGTGTCAATGTACTCAACATGCTCGTTGTCTAATGCCCCAATCGCAGAAGCGATGCGTGTGATAATCGATGTGCAGGTGACTGGTACAGCCACTTTGGTGATAACATGGTGAAGGTTTCTGCACATCTCTACCACTGGGGCTACTTTTACCTTATTGACGACGGCATAGAGGAGTTTAAGCTCAGTTTCATTCACCCATCTAACCCCGTGTCTAGGAAACAGTGCCAAAGACATCCAGCGATGAATAAATCTAAGTGATGGGTGCTGGATTTGTGAGTGGCGAGGCTTGAAGACACCAAATCATGTGCACCGGTAATTTCTTCCCAAAATCGGGTCGAGCGAAGCCGGGCAAGCGAAGATCCACATCTAGTGCACATCTATAACTAAAGCCCAAGTGACTTGCTAGTTCCGCCCATGTGATATGATAAGAACGACCGAAAAGGCGGAACGAAATGCCTAGCTTGTCTTCTACCAAGGTGCATAGAAACTGGATGGTTAGGAGGCGAGAAGCTTCCTCCTCGAGAGGAGGATAATCCTGCCACCCGACCGCTTTCTAAATAATACGGAGTTCATCGTCCATACCGCTTTGTTCAAGAAGTTCGAGTCGATCCCGGGCGTGTGTTGGAACACACGATCCTTGAGTAGGAGATAGGCTTGCATCTCCCGGGCTCCCCTCGATGTCGAGGTATGGAGCATCGGCTTCGTCGAGAGTCGGGGGAACTTGAGCTTCTTCCTCCCCGACCGGTGCGGCATCTTCTTGCATGGGGAGCTTTCTTGCTCGTCGAGGTTGAAGGAGCTCGTGCTTGTGTCTTTGCGAGCTACGCCTTGATGATCGCCTCAACTTGCCGAAGAATTCCCGGTTTTCTTCATAGCTAATGCAAAACGATTGAGCAAAAACCTCGGGTGTGCAAGGGTTAGATGAGAGTATGAACTTTCACACCCGTGATCTCGCCGACACAATATTTTTGGTGGAGAAATTTGAGTGTAGTGCAAAGTGGGAGAGAGTGTGAGAGTAAGAAAGAGTGAGAATGGAAGGTGGTTGCTCTCACACCGGTATCAAACAATATATAGCCGAGCAACCGACCCGGGGGCCGCGCCATGCAATCTGGATAGGGAGCCGTTGGCAAAGGCGGGACCCACGCTGGGCGCCGGGCATGTGTCTGCGCGCGCGCACCTTGCGCGGCCGCACCCCCCCGCCTCGAATTTGCCGTTGGATTTTTTGTCGGCGTGCACAACGGTCATGAAAAAGTTTGTGACCAGTTGTTTGCTCACGCTGGTTCGCCGTTTCTCCCCTTTTTGATTTTCCCCAAAAAGTTTTCAAAATTTTGCTTTTTTTATATACTATAAAATTATTTTGAAAACTTATTTTATCTAGAAAATATTTTTTCTTGCTTTTTTCATAAAAATTTATTTTATTTATAAAGATCTTTATTTTAGTTTTCAAAAATATTTATATATGTTATGTAATAAATATTTTTGTTTTGTTTTTGATAATAAAAATATTTTGTAAATCATTTTTTTTTTTTTAAATATACCCCCTTTTTTTTAGGGCGGGTTATTTATAGTCGGCTGTCGACTCTTCCCCGATCACCGGCGAGAGAGTTTTACGCTCCGGGGTTTCGGAGTCGAAACCCCAACACACCACACCGGTCTTGATGTTAATACACGGGTGTCTTTGTTTCTTGTACCCAATGAATGGGCACTTCACCGCCTTATCTCGGACATGGAAGATGATGAAGCCTTTCCCCAAGCCGATATCGGCCTTGGCGGTGTAGAGGAATGGCCTCCCCAAGAGGAGAGACACATCCTCCTTCGGGCCCATATCTAGGACCACGAAGTCTGCGGGGATGTATTCATCGTTGATTTTGATCAGCATGTCTTCGAGAATTCCCTCGGGCTGCCGTGTTGTTTGATCTCGCCATTTGGAGGACAAAACTTGCGGGAGCAAGTGTCCCACCATGGATTCTATTGAAGGTAGCCTTGGACATCACGTTAATCGCCGGCCCCAAGTCACGTAATGCATTGGCGAATATGTGGGTGCCAATGGCAATAACCGATGATCGGGACGCCCGGGGTCTCCCTTCTTGGCGATAAACGGCGAGTCCACGGGGATCTTTGCCGGTTCCTTGGGTTGACCGAGCCTCGGTGATGTCATGTTGACAGACTTCGTCGCGGGACCTCGGGTTGCCCCGGAATCCTGCCTCGAGTCGTTGGATCGGCACTTGGGCCGCAATCTGGGCTAGCGTGTTTTCCATCATTTTATTGAAGCTCAATTGGTTCTTCACGGTGAGGTCAACCCTTCTAGCTTGTTATTCACTCCTTCTAGGATTTTATCTTGTTGGCTCATCTTTTTGGTGAGGTTTTCGTTAATCTTGGCTTGGCCCAACACCGTGTCCTTGAGTGAAGGTTGACCGGAGCTGTAATGGGATTATAACCCCAGTTACCTTGGAATGGTGGGCCGAATCGTTGTTCCAGCCTTCTGCCGAGGTTGGCGATACCCGCTGTTGTTAATGAATGCCACTTCTTCGCGGGTCTCGGGCGCTTATTCCCTGAAGTGGCCAACTTCACCACAGGTCTCACATGTCATGTATGAGTCGTAGGCGTAAAGCTCGGGCGCTGGCGATTAGTTGAATGCGGGGTGCGCTCATCCAAATTCTTCAGCAATAGATCCATTTTTGTGGCAAGCAAATCTGCCTCCTTCACAGGATGCATGCCTTTTTTGTGTTTTGGCTGGGGTTCTATCTTCCCCCCAGCTCTGGTTTGCCACCATCTTGTCGATCGGGGCTGTTGCCCCATCAATGGTGAGCGACAAGAATGCGCCACCGCCAGCGGCGTCGAGGTGCCCCTTTGATATGGCTGTGAGACCATTGTAGAAGTTCGAGCACCGACCAATTCTCCATTCCGTGATGTGGGCATGCTTGAATGTATTCTTGCGGCCTTTCCCACGCCTCCTGGATGGGTTCCATTGAATTCTCGGCGGAAGTTGGCGATTCTTCCCCTCGGGGCATTGGTTTTGCCCATGGGGAAGAACTTAGCTAGGAACGCCGTGGAGCATTTTGCCCACGTATTGACTGCTTCCTTGTCCTTGTAGAACCACTGTTTCGCTTTCCCCACTAGGGAGAAAGGAAACAGACGGAACCGATAACGTCGGGTTCGGCGTCCCTGATGACAATTGTATCGCCTGACTCTCAAGGAAGTGTTGGAGATGTGCGTTGGCGTCCTCGCTAGGCAGTCCACGAAGGGGACTGGCCTGCACCATGGTAATTAGCCCGGTCGCGGCTCGAAGTTCTTGTCCGTAATGTTGACCACCGCCCGGTGGGCACGTTGGCAACAAAGGGCACGGAGAGAAATCGCGAAGCGACTAATTTTTGAGCCATGGCTTGCGGTTCGGTTGGTGCGGGGTGTCGGTCTCAACCTGTTGAGGTTCCGGCTGAAGAAGAAGAGGTACGAGACATGTTCTTCCTTAGGAGTGCCTCGATTCTTGATGAAGTTTGTCGGCGATTGGAAACCCTCGACATACACTATCCCTGTTTTCATCCACAACGGGAGAAAACATAAAATATTAGCCCGTATGAGTAAGTGGTTATCACGCATGCACATTTCATATTCATAGCCGACTAGTGATTTCTTATAACAATGCCTTCCCGCAACGGCGCCGAAATGCTTGTTGACATTTCTTAACGTCATCACTAAAAATAGATATGAAACCTATTCTTGGCAACGGCGTCGTAAATGCTTTGTTGTCGTTTCTTAGCACAATCATTAGAATCGGGTTTAGAACCCAACCCCGATGACTATACTAGGAGACGACCCGTCGATATCATGAAGTGGAACCACCGTGTATGGGTGATTATGCACTTTCAATCAACGGTGATAGATCTTGCCATAGTTGATATTTCATCCGCAGCGCGGGATCTATCATTGTAGCATTTCACCCGGAAGTATTCGTGGTATCGTTATTTATATTTTCCCAAAGGAAGGCATGTTGTATAAGAAGTAGCATGGCATCCGGATGATGAAATGCGTGCGTAAAGACCAACTCATTCATAACAGGGGGTAAGCAATACGGTTTATAGAAAGTGTGACACACACATTGGAAGCCACCAGGTAAAGGATAAAGAAAATAGATAAAGAATAAATAAATGTCCTATGGAGTAATCTAATGTATTCTAGTCATGGTCTTACAATGAATAGTTAGGATCATATGCTAACATGATATGAGCAATGGTTATGTCTAGGATAACGGGGAGACTTCCCGGCACATCCGGTCCAATGGAAAGCATTTACTTAACTCCTACATCACATGCGAACGTGGAGGGATTACAAGGGACGGACGGGGCTGTCACAACCCTCGCCGCCTACCATCACGGCATCGTGGCATGCTCTCATATTCGAAGGTGTCGTAATACCCGGGCACCATGCCCACGTACAGAAAGCACTACTCTTGTCCCCCCAGGATCCCCACCCCTACGGATGGACGGGACTAAGACAAGAGCAAACCCGAAAGAACATCGAACCGTTATCCCATCTATAATCATGTTAAGCATACAATGATCGATGAAGAACGAATATGAACACGTCAAGATCATGATATACAAACTATATGCTAGTTCATATACCAACACTAAAACATGAACAAGACTATACTCTAATTCATATGTTAAACCATGATCATAGAAATAGAACTTGCACAATGGAGAAAGATCCATGGAAGATGTATATTACCAAAGGCTCACTTTGCTCCAAGATTACAAGCCCTCCTTTGTAGCTCTTCTACTCCAATGCTAACCAAATAAGAAGAAGAAGAAGAAGGTGGTAGGGAGAGTGAGGTGGAGAGTGTGAGTGTCTTTGGTGTGTTGCCTCCAAGTGTGGTGTGTGGAATGAGGGAGAGGGAGGAGGTATTTATACACAAAGGAGAGGTGGCCAAATGACCCTAATACCCCTAAACCGCCTCTATGACATGTCCAGTGCACGATGAACCCGGGATCTCCACCACCACCGCACCGACCGTCCCCGAGCACTAACCGCACCGCCTCGAAGTTTGGCCGGGCTCGAATCGCCCCCATCGAGTGCGCGGCCGCACCTTTTGGGGTGCGCCCAAGACCTTTGGCTCGGCCGTCCGAGCCTTGGCGTGTCGCCTTGAGTGGGCCCGAAAAGTTGTACCATGGGCTTGACTTGGTGCAGTTATGCAGATTTGGTCCATTTCCATCCCGGCTTGTTATCTTCGTAAATGCGCTTTCGGGATGGCGTACTTTGGACGTATTTCCACCTGTATTTATTATAAATACACAAAATACATTTCGAACACTACAAGTGGAAATATGTTAGTAATAAATGTATATGAGTATAGAAATGTGTAGTTTCGCTCCCTTTATGGTAGTAAGTTGACGGAAAAATATGTCGATAGTGACCGCCAACAAACTCCCCCAAGCTTATCCTTTGCGCGTCCTCGAGCAAAAAAGATAAATACTTGGTTGTTGATCGGGAGTTGCTACAATGCGGGTTATGTTTCACAAGTGTCACGGTTATAATAAGATTTTCTACTATAGTTTGAATAAAATGGCATATCTTTTCTCACCCTTTATTACCTTTCATCGTAGCGGGGCTTTTTTAGCTTTTCTCAAAGCCTTTAGCGGTTGCCGATAGAACGGTTATAATGAAATACTTTTCATTTATCCTTTTCGATCAACTTTCTCATCTAGGATTTATTTAGTTTAAGATTATATTTGGTTTTCGAGGAAGTATGGGCTTTATTGCTATAGGTATATATTATTATTATTATTATTATTTTTTTGGAGAGGTGGGCTCTCGCTCGCCTAGACTTTTGTCTTTTATTTCCTCTCTATTTCTCTTTTTTTTTTTTTTTTTTTTTGGAGATGTGGGCTCTTCTCAGCCCTCGGACACTTGTCCATTTTCATCTCTTTTCTTTTTTTTTCTTTTTTTTTTTTAGCATAGCCCATAGCATTTCTCTTTTTCTTGAGAAATTAGGCAACCTTTGAGCGCATTTGGACTAAGTGTGCTAAGAATATGTAATATGCTCAAGTTTATAAGAGCACTAGTTGAGTCAATTATGGAGTCAGTTATCTAGTTATCTATCGAGTTAATTTTACTTTGAATTAAATTAGAGTTTGAGTCAAGTTTGTTTTGAGTCTTTATTAGGTTTGGTTAAATGAATAAAGAAGTGCTCTTATTTTATCATAAGTTTTAAATTTAATTTTCTCGTTATTATTTGCTATATTTTTTGTATATGTTTTTTTTTTCTTGTCTCCACCATGTTTTTGAATAAAGGATAATAAAAAGACAAGTGTGGGGAGACAATCACGAACAACAAGAACAACAACTAAACTGAACCTCAAAAAGCGAAAGCAAAACAACAAACACGTAACAATGATCCAACACGACGAAAAATCGGGCCAAGGAGCGGCGGTGCTCTCGGCCGCCAGTCATCATCAGGCGCCCGCCCAGTCACCTCCTTCTTCTCGTCACCGATTTCTTCACCCCCTCGTTTTGATCTCGAACTCGCTTTAGTTCAGATTTTGATTTTTATTCCGCCGGGTTTTAAAGCTCTTGCTGTTTTTGCTAAATAAATAAGGAAGAATAAAATAAATTGATATGCTTTGTTCTAGAAATAAGTTTACATAATGCTTTTTCATGATTAGAGTAATTTTTCTTTGAGAAAATAATTGTTGAAAAAAACCCAAGTTGTTTAAGTTGTTGTGAAATTTGAGATAGAAGTTTGATGAGAGCTTAATTCTTGATATCCTTTCTCAATGGAGAATTTATTTCAAAAATATTAAAAATTAATAGCTTTACTTCATCTCTATGAATATGTTATATCCTATTACAGCCATGCTATAATATTAAACCAGTAGTAAGCTATTTATTTTGTGTTGAGCTTTGTCAAAATGTTGTGACTCGAGTTGAGAAACTTATCTTAAGATCAAGAAACACGTACACTTGTTTTTATTTATTTATTTGCTCAATTGTTGATCTCTCTAAAAATAATAAATAATTTTTTGTACAACAAGCATGGGCTATGCAAAATAATACCTTAAAAAAAAAAAGAAGAGAAAAAAAGGGAGATGAAAAATGGACAAAAGTTCTACTGGGCGAGTAGAGCCTACCTCCCTAAAAGAGATGAAAAATGAACAAGTGTTCGAGGGCGAGAAGAGCCCACATCTCTAAAAATAAAGATGAATAATGGACAAGTGTCCAGGGTCAGCCAGAACCCACATCTTTATAAGAGAGGAAATAATGCAGGACAAAAGTCTAGGGCCGCCAGAGCCCACCTCTCTAAAAAGAAAAAAAAATAAATAAAGATAGCCCATGATCTTGTTTTGCAAAAAAAATATTTATTTCAAAAAGAGAGGAATAAAAGAAAAGAGCATAGTAGAATTAGCCTACACCATGCACATCTTGATCTTAGAGAATGTTTTTCCTTGATTACAATTTTTGATATTGCGAGATACATGCAAAGTAAATATGCTATATATTTTATCCAACCCCAAACCCCGATACGACTTTATTAGAAGTATATATTTTATTTACATATCTTTGTGTGAGGATCCAAAAATACCACATATATATATATATATATATATATATATATATATATATATATATATATATATATATATAATTTTTGAGTGACTTGAGAGTATAACGAGAAGAAAGAAAGTAAGCTATGTTTCTTTTCAAAAATCATTGCAAAAACTCCAAACCGAAGTTGATTGAAGGAATAAAGTACTGATATCAACTGCCTTGTTTCTTAATTACTTAAAGATTCTTGGTAGAATAAGAGTAATAAAATAAAAAAGTGTGACTATAATTTTGTTCTATGCTTGCTTTGCTTGTCTTATAGCTTTGTTATAACCATCCTTTTATCGAGACGAGTAAAAGCCTAAGTGTGGGGGAGCTTGTTGACACCTCTTAAGCCATGTTTTTATGTGTCAATTAAATATATAATAAGGATATAAAAAGAATAGAATGCATAGAATAGGTGTTATACTGATAAAGTTCCACGAGTTTTGGTGATTTATATCTTTTCGAGGGGACTTAACAGGAAAATGCCGGGAAATTGAGAGAAAACCCCCATACAATAAGAAGATTTACCGAGAGAAGAATTTTGATCCCAAAAGTGAACTAAAACATTCTAGAAGACACCGTAAGACACGAGGAAAAGACCTGACAAGCGGGGTCCACCCTAGCCGGCGCCCACTTGCCAGGTCACATTAGCGGCCGCCCGTGGGTCCCACCCGCCGGCCTCAAATTCTTAGGGTCGGTTTCTAACCGCCTTTGAGGTTGTATCTACGCCGTTGTTGAAGTCGGTTTGATCCAAAGGCCGCGATTGATCCGCCAGACTATATAAGGAGGGTCATACCTCCGGCCTTAGGTATGAAAATCATTATTCATCGGACTTCGGCTCTCGATCATAGCTAGAGCCATACCTCTCTAATTAGAAGAGCTAGATCAAGTTGAGAGAGATTAGTAGAAAGTTGAGAGATAGATCAAAGAACTTGATTAGAGTTCTAGATCTGTTCTTGAGAGATAAGAAGTAGAGTTGAGGAGAAGTAAGGAGAAGTACCGGATCTGCTGGTGACTCTCTCACGCTTGTACCTCTCCGGGATCAAAGGCTTCATTGCACTTGATCTTGAGACTTCTTTGGTGGATCAACTTTATATTTGAGTAAGTTCACTTATTTATATTTCGTTCGGTTTATGACTCATTAGAGTACTTTGATTCTTGTCGCTTTTGAATTGAAGTTGTTACCCCTAGTGTAAACGTGGTGTTTATACTAGATAACTCATAATTGCTCCCTACCTGCCGGGAGAGTGATAGATCGTGGTAGTGACAAAGACCATTGAGTCCTTTGGATTCCACTTCCCGTAGATAGGACACGTAGGATCTAAGTCTTTGGGAGATAGTAAGTTTTGCCCTTACCTTCTCTTGAGTACGATCCCCATTAAGGAATATCTATAAGCCTTACAAGAGTATAAACTAGACGACCATAGAATTCTTCTCGCCTTTTATCCGAACTCCTGTTCCTTCCTATTATCTCGGGGATTAGTTTTTGCCTCAAGTATTCTCACACTATTCTCCCCGTGGATTCGATATTTAAAACCCACTGGGTGAAGTGCTCATCGTTTCGTCGCTGCGCACTATACAAATGTATAAATAATTACAGTAGGATAACTTTTACCAACAGATGTTACTTTAGCGGCAAAGCTACTCTTCCCATGATATGAATTATAATGTCTAATTTGCTTATCAAAGTGCTCCAAGACTACAAATAAGACATGTCGCGGTAATGTGTCTAGTTTCCAAGCCAATAATACCAGCTTAGAGCACCGCAATGCTTATCCGTCAATAAAATATTTGTTTGTCAATCAACAAGATCCAAACTTCTCGACAAATCGAAATCTGTTTTGGCATAGTGACGATAGCTACCTCTTTGGCCGAAAATAGTATATGCACCGCATCGGACGAGGAGAATTCTAATAAGTATTTAGCTAGCTATATCGTTGAATGCACAAGTAGTCAAGGAAAAGGAATTGAAATCGGCATTCGACATTGTTATAACAATGATCGGACTACTACTAACACTACCGATTCCTCGCAATTTCCCGAGAGGAAATTCTTTCCCCGTGAGCTAAAAGGATACAATCACGGAAATCACAAGGTATCCCGTGAGCAACAGGAAAACCCGACGGGAAAGAACCTACACACGGGAAAACTAATATCCCGTGGAGTGGGATCACGGGAAAGACCCTCGCCCTATCCCGTGAGGTCGGGGCTCACGAGAAAGGTAACCGCCGTGAGCCCCCGCCCCGCTCCGTCATGTAACAGACTTTCTCATGAGTATGCCACTTATTAATTATGTTTGCACCCACCTTAGATTATTCCTCCCTCGTGGTAGAATATAAATGATAAAACCCGGATTACTCGATTGAAATGCTACAATGGTATTTATATCCGCGTAAACTTTGGATAGACTTTTTATATTTATTTTCTTAGATTGCAACAACACATATCACAAGTATCACATATGCATTTCCTAGCATTACTGTTGGGGATGACAACCTAGCACATATTAGTGTTAAGAGATGAACCGCACTGAGTATCTTTTGATGGCATATAGCCTGAGGTGAGATTAACTCCACCTTAAGTTATAGTGACGTTAGATTTACCAACACTATGCTGTTGAGAGAGTTCTGAAGCATGTTCGGGCCGACTGTAAAAGTAAGTGTAAGATTGAGGGTTCCATCGCAGAAGCAAAGGTTCGGCAGGAGATGTCAGACTTCACATCAAAATACTATGGTGACAACCTTCCTAGCTCGCATTATCGACCCCCTCGTTACAATGCTGATGAAAATGAATCAACCCTTAGCCTTTTTCAAGGAGAACTAGGACGTGCAAGTGGTTCAAAAATAAAGATGTTGACAAATCCAGAGTGGATCAGTATAATGAATTATATACTTTTCAACCTGGACGAAGTGCTTCCTTACATACAGTAAGTCACAACTCTAAGCATAGAACCTACTTGTCTTCTAGTACTTAATATCCCGCATCCAACCCTTTTTGTCTCTCGTTGGTATAGGAAATTTCAAAGGCAATTAAGCGCCAACGAACGCCGCTGAAGCACATGAATTGGACGCCTCGCTTAGACGAGGGTGCCGCAATGGAAAACCCGATTTCATTAGTTGGTTCAAACGCCCGTCTTGTCCAATTAGGTGTTAAATAACGCCTCGTTTGATATGCTAACGAACTGTCTCATTTCATTTATCCTGCTTGAGCTTGCGAGGCGACCGATCCGGGTATGCATCCCGAGCTCATACAAAAGTTGCCAATGGCTTTGAGACCGAGGGTTAGGTCATTTACGGTTATGACGTGAATGGATATCGCTACCACACAACGAGCTATGAGCGAGAATCGACCAAACCGAAAAACCACAAATATCGGAGTTTTCACTAAAGGTGATGATGGAACCAGCACTAAAGGTTATTATGGAAGAATTGAAGAAATATACGAGCTCCATTTCCCGGCTCTAAACGGCTTGCTCTGTCGTATTTAAGTGCCATTGGTTTGATCCCGAAATAACAAATTCGGACCTCGAACAACTTGGGATTGTTCAGATTCGACAAGATTCCCGAATGGCCGGAGATGATGTCTACATTGTGGCTCAATATGCCACACAAGTTTATTATCTCCCATGGTGTTGCCAAAGACGACGAGCGGCTTAAGGGTTGGGATGTTGTGCGTAAGGTATTGCCACACGGTAGACTACTTGTCCCAAACGAGGGACGATTACCATTTTAATGCAAACACATATGAGGGAGAGTTCTTCCAAGAAGATGGGCTACAAGGTAAATTTGTCATAGAAATAATCGGACCCAACGAAATGGAAGTAGACAATGAAAGTGTTGTTGATGATGAAGAGGACGAGGAGGTTCGAGATGCGAAGGACTTACAATTACTTGAAAAATTACTTAAGGACAAATGCGGTGTTGACGCCGTTCCTCCTCCCATGGATCCCGCCAATCTTCATATGTTGGAAGAAATAGACATGGATGATAGTGATCATGAGGATTATGATCCGACGGTCTTGAAAATCGTGATGAGGGATGAGGATTATTTCTAATACATGTAATACTATGCATCTCTTAATAATTATGTTACGATTATTGGTTTTTCATCTCTTCATAATTATATTCTATTTAATTTTGCATTTTTACTAATTATCTATATCTAATTGTAGGTCATTCAAAAGATGCCTAGAACGAATGTCATGAAGAAATTAACCAAAGTTGACAAGGAAATTGTGGTGTATCCGAGCTAGGGCAAGGGCAAAAGACGAAGCGGGCGCCCGGTCGCACCACCGCCACGGGGGGGGCGGGGGCGGCGTCGTGCACCCGACCACCGTCGCCACCACCAGCCGGTGCACGAGGAGGAGGAGGAGGCGGAGGCGGAGGGCGTGGACCTCTCGGCGTCGCAGCACGCGGACCCCTCGGCGTCGCGGACGCGGACCGCTCGGCCGCACCACACCTGGAGGGGACTAGCCGAGTGCGGGGAGGGGTTCCTCTTCCTCTCGCTTAGAGGCGTGTCTACTTGCGAGGCCCCTCCGGACTCCGGATCGTCTACCTTCGAGGACCGTAAACCGACCATAAGACCAATCATGACCAAGGTAATTTACTTTACACTTTAGCACTACTTTCTTATTTTTCGGGTTTCAAAATCGTAATAGGAACTAATAGTTATTCTTATCCTTTGGGCAGGAGTTTTGTTGTCACCGCGAACTCAATTCAAGGACGCCTTCCCAATGGCATTCTTGGTATTCTCGTCAAGAAGCACTACCCCGCCTTGTTACCATCGACGGAGTAGAGCATGCTGTCACGTCGTTCCACCCGAGACGTGGACTTTGTGGACAACTATGATGAGGATGGCATAAAATATAGTAACAAGGCAATGCGTGTGATCAAAGAGTTTTGGGTAAGTCTATGTCGCACTGTAGTGTACAAATACATCGCTTCAAATTCTAATGTTAGAAATAATGACTTATTACATTGCTTCTATGTGCAGAAATACTTCAAGTGTGAGGAGGGATACGAGGCGCGAGAAGGATGAAGTGGCTCTAAACGCTGTTTCAAGCTTGTGGCGCATGTGGTACGAGGCACGCGCCGGGCCGTCGGGGACGTGGTACGCGATAAACGAGAAAAGGAGGCTCGATAAGGAGGAATGGAAAACGCCGAATCCGACCAAAGAACAATACATGGAGTTAAATATTGAATGGTCATACTAAGTTTAATTATGCTTAATGTGATTTTTATAATATGTGTTATACTTGGTGTCATGTAGGTGACTCCAGGTGGTGCTTGTTGCATAGGCGTTCTTTGGGAGCTTCGGTGGACAAGTGGGTCGATCAGATTATCGAGGTCCACAACGACTACGGGATCAGCGTGCCATGATGCCGTGTACCACACCATCAAGGCAACCTTAATCTCGCGCCTACCAAGCTAGATATGTAAGTGTTATCCAATTCTTATTTTTTGATGTGCAACTCAATACTATCTAAGCATTCTACCTACTTTTCTTTTTCTCACACAGGAGCAGACACATGGCACGCCAATTAGCATGCTCGAGGCCTTTGCTTGCTCCCACACGGGCAAGTATAAAGATCCCGCGGTCGCCTTCAACCCCGAGGTGGGCCCGAAGCCTACACCAACCCGACCGCCTGAGAAGATCGGTAGGTACACCGAAGTGGCGAGGAGCAAAGATGGAGAAACCTTTCGATCCCCGCGGCACGACATTGAGGGGGGACATCGCCATGATCACCGGAGGAGGCAAGAAGCACGGGCGGTACTATTTGGGTCATAGCGTTATCAACCCGCACAACACAAGTAAGCTATCTCAGCCCGTGCACGCTCGGGGGCCCGTGATACGCGAGCGGCCAACCACTTACCGTGCTACTTGAGGTTTATTTATTTTTATTTAAGGTTCATTTATCGCTACATACTCTTTCTCCGTGTTCTAACTTTGTGTTGAAATAGGCCCGGATAGAGGAAGAGAGGAAGCGACGGGAGGAGGCCGAGGAGAGGGAGCGGGCAAGGGCTCGGCGGAGCAAGAGAGGGCTCGAGCAGAGCAAGAGAGGGCTGAGCGACACCGTAAGAGCATGGAAGCTCTCCCAGCGCACCTCCGGCGTGTTGGTGGCCAGGTTGGTGTGCAGCTCCCACCGGAGATCGCCTTCCCGCCACCGCCCGTCTTCGTCCCCACCGCCCGTTGTCGTCCCCACCGACCGTCTACTTCTACGGTCACCGTCGATCTTCCCTCCACCGCATGGAGCCTCTCCCCGTGAGTTTGTCTCCGTAACTCGAAATATGCATATATGAATGTGAATGGATATGATCTGAGTTTTGAATGCACCATGAGATGTGCACGTAGACATGTGGTTGTCGGCCATCGAGCCGTTGTTTTCTTTGCAGTTGGGAAAGCCCTCCGTCTTTGGGGAGGTGCTGCGAAATTTCTAACTATTTCTCTTCTTTTTCAAGTTAATAGAATCTACCTTGAATTTTGTCTCACAAATTTCTAACTATTTATTTTTTCCTACATGCAGACAATTCTCATGCCTCGAACCCAACTCCGAACCAATCTCAACCGGACGCTTGGGAACGCGCTTCGGAAGGTTGGAGGCCGTGGCAGAAATTTGTCATGATTTAGGTTCAAAACTTGTGCACTTGAACGGGTGAACTTGGGTTTTATGTGAGTTTGTGAACTTGTAGTTGCACTCATGGACATGTGGTTGAACTTGTGACTTGGTTGAATGTTATGTAATATATGTGGTATTATGGATTTATTGAGCTATATATGTGGTATTATGGATATTATGCAATCTGTGTATGTATATATATATTTATGTGTGTCAATAATGTCTTTGAACAAAAAAAAAAAAAAAAAAACTTAATTTCCCGTGTGTTTGCTCACGGGAAAGAGGCCAAGACTTTCCCGCGTGAGTGGAGGGGGCTCACGGAAATCGGGTTAAATCTATCCCGTGAGCACAACTCGGCTCACGGGGAAAGTGTTTAGATATCCCGTGAGCCACTCCGTTACGCTCACGGGATATCGCCCAAAAACGGCGTTTTATGCAACAAAGCCACGTAGGCGCAACGGGTTCCACACACCACCCCCCCCGACGGCCCCCACCCCCACCCACCCACCCCGTTAAGTCTATCCCGTGCGCTAAATGGGATCACGGGAAAGGATATCCCATGTGTAGACTCTGTGTTCACGGAAAAGAGTAATTTCCCGGTCCCTTCGTTCCCGTCATTGATATCCCGGGTGTAAAACACGGGATATCCTTTCCCGTGAGGAAAAGGGGCTTTCCCGTGAGCGCGGGCCTCACGGGATATCCCTTGTATCCGGTAGTGTTAAGCTCAACTAAACATTATTACCAACGAAGTCTAGCTGGTAAAAAGTCCGATGCAATGTAGCAATTTCTGTCACTGGGGACCACAGACAGCAGTGCCTTGCTCCTCGTGTTGATCTCGAACATCCATACAATTTTATCTGCATTATCGATCAAGTAGGTGTTCTCGCACACCGTGAAGCATATGAAGTCAGGGTCATCAGAGCTCAAGATAGGGTACCGCGGGGCAACGCGCGGCAGGCGACCGTATTTGGCGAGCTGCCAGAGCTCGTCGCAGTCGAGCACACTGTCCTTCACCCACACCATTGGCTCCTCGTCTTCAGGTTCAGGGTCCATGTCGTCACGTTGAATGCGACGCACACACGTACGTGGTCTGGCCTGACGAACCTCACGGCACCAGGGCCGGCGGTGGCCAACTTGCGGCAATAATGCAATTCCGGTCGATCGCCGTATGGGTAGCTCATTTTGGGAGGCAACACAGGCAACGGTACATACCTGGGGTTGCGAAAACGTCTTGTAGCAACTATGGGCTGCAACCCATATTATCTTCAGCCATCGAACTTGCTTCAGGATTCATGCTGTGCTCAAGTCCCATTCCCACCTCTCCTATTCCTCCACTCGAATCTTTCCTTTTCCGTACTCTCCTCCATTCCCTTCTCTGAGTCTGTTTCATGTGTCAGTACTCTTCTCCATTTAATAAATAAAAAACAACAGTACAACTACGGCAATAGTAGTACAACAGCTGCACTTTTCAACACTTTGGATCCTCCTCGTGTGCCGTCTTTCAAACACATATCTATTATACTTTTAATTTATTATCTCTTACACTTTGCAACACTTTTTTTAATTATATATTTTTCTTTACTTATTTTTCTAATATGTCTTCCAAACGTTATCACTATATATGACCCTTTTCTCACTATTTGCAATGACTTTTTCACTAATATTTATTTATTTTGTACTTCAAATGTATACGTAAATACACATTTCAAATTATTTTCTACCATTTTTCATTTTTCACGTCATTCTTCTCTTCTTTCTTATCTCTACCTCTGTCGCAGACGTTCACTTGAACTTTTTTTCTTATTCGATTATCTTATTGTTTCTTCCAAAAATGTATTTCAATTTTTTATTACACATTATGTAACATCTTTTATTTTATTTATTACTAGCAAATATGCCCGTGCGTTGCAACGGGAGAAAGAAAATATCAAATGTTCGTGGAAGTCAATAACGCGAATGATACATATCTATATGTGTTTCACCCTTTCTCTAAAATTTTAAAGCTATAATACTTATAATGTAATAACCATAACACCTATAATATAAGTTCATTAGTGTTTGCAATATTACAATAGTGTTTTGTTAAGCTCTGGTTGAATCAAAATACATTCTTGATAGTTTTTCTCTCATCGTGAAACACATAAATATTTAGATATAAATATAATTTAATTGTCAAACTATTTATGTGCTGATCAAATGAAGGATGAACCTAACTAAATCCAATAGAACTGTATAGCTCATTACGCTTGGTGTAACCAGGTTTAGATGATTGCGTAGCAAGGTATATATATATATTTTTTTTTTGTTTAGATGCAGTTGGAACCTGTGGGCTTGACTTTCTTGTTATGGGCAGGTGGGGCGAATAAATGTTGTAGACGCCGGTGTTGCCGAAGCTGGTCGTAGGCGACGCCCTTGGTCCCCGAGTAGAGCGGCGAAGTTGTCGCCGGTGTTCTTGTAGCGCTGGCCGATGAGCTTGTGCGCCGAGTCCGACCGAACGCATGCTACCACAGGTACTGCATTAACGTGCTCTCGCTCGCCCGCCGCGAACTCGGGATCGCGTTCCCCACCATGATCCCCTTGAGGCCGATGGCAAGGATGGTGGCGGCAAGCTCCAGGGGCGTAGTGCCCCGCCCAGCTCTCACCGACGATGAGCAGGTCGCTGCCCTTGTACTACAGCGAAGTCGTCCGCGGTCATATTGTCACCCATTACCCACGTCCGTGTTGGCAGCGCATTTAGAGGCACATTGACTCGTATCTCGAACCGAAGACAGCCGGGGTTCGACTCGCGGGCGTGTCGTTCTTTGCCGCGCGTCTTGCACGCTGGAGATGGCCGCCCGACCAGGCCAGGACATGCGGCGGCATCAACGTGTGGATAAACCTTTCCGCCCCGCCAGCTGACCAGATGTATTGTGCATGTATGTGCGAGGATCGGAAGAAGTATATGTCGTGGTGTATATATGTGTTCCAGCTATTTGGTTGCCATTCATGCAACATATGAGACTCGGACGGATACGTGTACTCGTTTATTTGATGACTACATGGCGATGCCGGAGACGTGCGACAAATGCGGGGGAGAGGGCGACGGAAAAAAAAAGAACGTGGACCGGAGTCCTAATTCTATACTAAACTGGAGAAGGTTGGACGAAATTTTTAGGTGGACGACGAAAAATTTTCTCTCTTTATTAGTAGGTATAGATATATTTGTTTCATAGTATAATTATTATTTTAAAAGGTGCACTTTTCCCAGTTTCCCTCGCTCACTTTTCAAAAGAAAGTGGAGGAGCAGTGCAGGGTGCAGGTGGCAGCGGCTACCAGCTACTGTAGCATGTACTCCCTCTAATGCGGACGTTTCATCAGTAGACTAGGTCTCTCGAAAACTAATAAACAATGATGAAATGCTTTACAGTACTCAAGCGTACACTTACATACACTATAATATATATATGTTCAATGATCTATCCAATTATACAAATTATGTGATATAAGTATTATTATTATATTTATATATATATTTATCTAACCAAAGCTAAATGCGTCTGACTTTCTACAAACTGGGAACAACAATCTTATGGGATAGAGGCCAAGTTCGCTTACAGTACTTATTATTATCAATAAAGGCCACAATAGAGTTACAAAAACAAGAATCCAAGTTCGCACATGAGTATAATTTCTTCGTCCCAAATAGAATAGAATTTTGTTTTTTGCAATGAACAACTAATGTTGTGCAACAGAGCAAATCAGATGTAGATCCTCTCTAGAATTATAGCTAGTAGGCAAAACACAGAGCCATTCTGGTCGCAAACTTGTGCCTTAGACCTCAGGTAATGTGCAGCACACATTCTTTTGCAATTATTTTTGCCTTGCTTATCTTATCATATTTTGCTTGATCCTCCTTTGCTGGATAGCTTCATCGTAGAGCTAGCCAATATATAAAAAAATGTATAGTTAGACCTTCAGTTATCCAAATAAGATTTTACCTGGAACCCCTAGTTATCTCCATGTAGAATATATCATTCCATATCAACAAAAGGATTTGGTTCTGAACATGACTTAAGACTTGGGTTAAAAAGATCAAGAACCCGATACTATTCTTAATAAAAATAAATGTTGTAAACCAATTCATAAGTGAAAATTAAAAATTGACATATGAAGGTGGAATTGGCATGAAAAAAAAAAGGCAATATTACATTTCAGAATTCAGATTATGAGGAACAAAACAAAATTGAATAACATTATCTGCCCTTGTTCATTAATAGTGGCATTAGAATGGGAGCAACCCAATACAAAAAGTAAAAGCGAAGTTATGGGAGCACGAGAGCAGCATATAAAAATGTTGCAACAATCTATGGACAGAGAGGATTACTTTGATAGGCAGTAAAATAAAAATATTTGATTCTGCCCATTACCGTTAAAAAAGTCCCCTATTAACACCATCCGTGTAAATGGAAGAAATTTCCTGGGATGCATAATTTGAACAGCCACCAAGAGCAGAGACTTGTATCATATCCATCTTCCTGGTACCTTGAACTGCCATATCAATCATATGGTCAGCCTGCACAAAACATATATGCAACAATGATCAGTGCAATAATTGTACCATACAAAAACTAGGCGTTGGCATGTTCATAACAAGCAACAGGACATGGCTGCTGCAAACTAGCTGTTGGAATACAGACAAAAAAAAGAAGATGACACCACTAGCTTAGAAAACCAGCACTAGTTCAAGGCAGCAACAAACACTACCTTCAACTTCCACACAACAAAGCATCCCACTACCAAATAAACAATGTCTACTGATTCACAAGACCATTCTAGTCATTCTGATGAGTCCAAATAGGGAAACAGGGACAAGTATGTTGAAATGTAATGAGAGACAAGTATGTTAAAATGTAACCACATTTTCACTTGATTTGCTTATGTTTATAGTTTATAGTTTATATAGTACACAACTACCTATCAGAGAAAAAAATTACTCATTGCTTTCTTGACATGGACCACCTAAATTGCACATGGTTTAATGAATAATTTACACTGAGCATTAATATGTGGAAAATCCTAGAAGAAATATACATCACCTAAAAGTATGTACACCCTTTACAGAGAATTTAAGCAATGGACATATAAAACAAGCTACAGGCCTGTTAGCCGGTCGTAGGCCTATATGGTAAGTAACAATATAATTCTAGATGTCTTCTAAATGTATTCTTAGTTAAAGTGTCTAGAGTTTGACCAGATATAGTAATCAATAAATATATATACTAATCAAACATATTCAATGACATATCTATTGGTGACTATTTAGTACAATAAATAATAGTATTTTATATAAACTTAGTTAAAATTGACATATTTTAACATAACATTGTTCTAGAGTCGTATTTGGTATATGATTCATACGCCATGCATGTAAAATAAAACAAAAGCGCATTTTTTCGAATTTAATCAAACAACATAAGTACCATGTAAATTCCAAAAGAAACCATTGTATATATGTGTTTTTTTTAAATAATTCGTAGGAACTGGTACACTACCGTACCTAAAATATACTCCCTCAGTTCAAAAATATAAGTCACTGATTTTTCTTAGTACATGAATTTTACTTTGTATCTAATCTAGATACACTAACAAATCTATGTACACAGCTCGATTTGCCTATGTTTATAGTTTATAGTACACAGCTATCTATTAGAGAAAAAATGTACCCATTGCTTTCTTGGCATGGACCGCCTAAATTGCACATGGTTTAATGAATAATTTACATTGAGCATTAATCTGTTGAAAAAACCTAGAGATATACATCACCTAAAAGTGAATGGTACAAAAAAAGAACAGGTACATAAACATGAAGATATTGACATAAAAATTTTTTATTCCTTCGAGAGATAAAAAGGATGAATTTTCTAAAAATTAGCTCTGAATCTATCTACAAAAGAGGGCTCAATAGAAAACTCTGGTAACAAATTGTTGCAAAGAAAAATGGCAGGGACAATATGGTCCAAGAAATATGAGATCAGGGGAGATTCTTTTAAGAACTCCAAGCAAACCTACAATGTATGTGGTCATTACATGATGTACATGTTGACAATATTGAATCCCTAGATAGATAGTTAACTTTGCCTCACTAGGCACCACCTGCTACGACCATGATAATCATAAATAATTCCTATCATCCTCATGATATAGAGAACAGAGAACCATAATTAAATCTTATCAACAAAAAGCACCATAGTTAAATAGGAATAGGAAGGTACCTTCCACCATAAAGAATGAAGCAGCCCCATACAGTAACTCATTATGTACTAAGCTCCAAGCACGGCATGTTAGTGGTCTCTACATGACGAAATGCAACATTATTAATATTGAAGAATACTAATACCAGTAAATTGCAAATATAAATTGTCTCGTAAATGATTAGAAATGAATTGTCTAGTAACACTTTGTAACACTTTAAAGGATAATAATAATAAAAAAATTTTGATCAAATTGAAATATTTGTATTATGTACACATGGATTTCCTATAAACTGAATTATTGCTAAGAAAAAGTATTATTAAATACCTTTTTAGATTACACGAGAATTAGCCTGCTGGATAAATGAAGATTTAGCTTACTGCAATATGATTAAAAGTGAAAGGTCCTCTGCGCTACAGCCTACTAGCTGTACCATAAATATGCAACTAAATAATTAATGCAGTTTTCGTGGTGTGGTTGGTGACAGACCTACAGTACCTCATAAAGAACATAAACTACATCCTCAGTTTGCACAACAACGAACCTGTTCGGTAATACAATAACAGTCTACAGGCTAGTTGCACTAATGAACAAACAAAATCGTTCGATCCAAGGAAGAAAAGAAAGAGAAAGAGGAACTAACAGGCATTGCATTAAACCGAACTATTCTACTTTTTTTTTGACTGAAGTTCTAGATCTACAATATCAGCATGTACAATAATAACATGTACTTTCTCCTCTACTATGACCTTCACAAACTGACGTTGAGCCTACATTGGTCATGTTTGCAAGCCAACTACACACAAGTGCTCCTGATGGCTAAAAACTGGGATGACAAACAATTAAGCCCAATACATACACAGATACACCATGATTAATAATGCAGGTGTATTTAGCATAGGTTAATTGAGGAACAGGAGCAAAAGTCAACTGGTAGCTATCTTAACTTTGGCTAGGCAACATCACAAACATTCAACATGGTAGAGTATAAGCCAAATATTCCTTTAATGCCCATCACTTAATGGTACAGCATAAGCAAATACTATCGAATTGTACATCACTGCGCCGGGCTCCAACTCCCCTTCACTGCCGAAAACTGAACCGCAGAACCATAGCGGTAGAGATATGCTATTTTTTTATCACTACCGTTCGTTTTCACCCGGCGGAGTGTTGTGCTTTTAAAAAAACAAAAAAAAAAATAATGAGCATGCGCAGCGCCACATGCACCCGCCATGCTCGCCGACACACATGCCCCTACCATGCTCGCCATACTCGCCGGCTCCTTGCCACTCCAATAAACAATTCACGAAAAGGAGAGATCAACAATCACAAATCGAATCGATTCATTGATTACATGGAAGATTCATAGATCACATGGAAGGGTTCAACACTTCACAAATCATTCAAGAAAAAAATTCATACATCACATAAAAGAAGAGATTCAACACATCATGAATTAACTCATTCAATGCAGACAAAGAGGAAGATGAGAACGAGCTTGAGCTGCGGTGGATCTTCGCGACGAAGCTGCGGAGGATCTTGCGTGAATCTTGCCCACGCAGAACCACATGCACACACCATGGTCAAGATTAGTTATTTCTTAGGGAAAAAGAACCACAAGCACACACTAAAAATAGAAGGAAATTGAAGAGTTGAAAGAACCACAAGCACGCACTAAAAAATAGAAGGAAAAAAAGAACCACAAGGTGAGGACGAGCTTCACCAACCTCATGCGCACCACCGGCCGGCACACCTCCACTTGTAGCACCTCCATCGATAACGAGAGGGGCAAAGCTCGCACCAGATCTACTTGGATGTACGTGCTTGGGAAAATGAGAAAACAAGAATCTGCTCGCATTAGAAACGAGGATTCGTGCACCAAGAGAAAAAAAAATGAGAGAGAGCAAACAAGATCCGTAGAAAATATTCCTCATGCGAACCGCCGTTGCATCTTCGTGCTGCACCAAGAGCTGAAAGAACCACAAGCACGCACTAAAAATAGAAGGAAAAAAGAACCACAAGGTGAGGACGAGCTCCACCAATCTCATGCGAACCGTCCGCTGCATCTTCCCGCTGCCATTGCCGTCGACCGGATGGAGATTTGAGGATGAGATTTGGGGAGGAGGTCCTGGCAAGTTGCAACCGGGGAGCGAGAAAAATATCGGGTAGAGAGAGAGAGAGAGAGAGAGGAAGTCACAGGTTGTCACGGACGCCGAGGAAGGAGTGAAGGGATGAATGAATATTTCGGTCCTGTGACCTTGCATCAGTAGCGGGTTGGCTAATTCAACCGATAGTGATAGACATCACTACCGCCATTTTATAACAACCGGTAGTGATGTGGTCTTTCACTGTCGGTTGTGTGTGACTCTAAGCTATTTTTAGATCTTAAAGCCAGAAATAGGCAAACACCGACGGTTCATTCAAATTCGTAGTGATAGGGGCGGTAGTGATGTACAAATCTGTAGTAGTGATAAGGGGAAAAAAACAAGTAAATAGACTAAGTGATCAAAGGGAAAAGGAGAAGGACATCATAATACCTTAATACGGAAAACAGCTATGCCATGTATTGTTTTTATTAGACTGTCCAGGCAGGTTCTTGTTGGTAGCCTTCCACAACAATGCAAGAATGAGAGATAATATAGAGTACAGGTAATCTGGAGGACAAAGATAAATATTGTCAGTTAATTTCACATTAGTGGCTCATTAGTTTATCTATAGGGGAAAAAATCTAAAGATATAAAATAGGCAGAAGCGTTCTGCCGCAGCTTCAGACAGAGCTTCCAAGTTTGCTACCTAGTCAGCAAGGGGGAGTTGAAAACCGAGGGAATTAAATACAAATAAAGTACCAATTAAAATACATGTGCTGAGAAGCGATGAACACTGATCTAATAATCTAATCTTTCAACACACAGAATCAAGATGGACGATTTAGCAATCAGCCAGCCGAGAGCGAAGCAAAGTAAACAATAAAGTACTATCCTAAACTGAGAAGTTGCTTTGAAAGATGCATGCTCTTTCTTATAAGCCTCCAATATAGCGTCCTTCTCCTTTCCTGTCCGTTGTCGCACGAAAAAATGCAGCTCCATCTCCACATGCGCATTTTAGAAGTGGATGGATCTCACGACATGATCTAGATCAAGATGCAGAACTCGTAGAGCCTCTCGCTCAGTGCAGGAAGAGCTGGGGGCGCAGACATAGTGTGTGTGGAGTTGGAAAACTAAAAAGGAGGAGAAAATGGCAGTGTGTTCTCGTACATGTGAAATTCTAATAAATGCAGAGGTATAGCACTAGAGCCAACCATCTTATCTATTTAAGCACTACAGATATCAAAGTGGAGTATGCAACGTGATGTTGACATTTAAGTTAAATTAACAGCACAATTTTCATTTTAAACTATCCTGTTACCGTCGTGGCAGTTAAAAACTATCCTAGATGGAGACACAGAAAATGGCACTTGATTCGCTACCTGCAGGATTTAGTAGAATTATAATAAAAACAAGCAGCATAAGACAAACAACTGTCATAGGATTTAGTAGACGTAAGTATTTCTATGTCTGCAGTTTGTCTCAAGAATTCATGAAAGTATGTCTATAATGAAAGGTAGATAAAGCACCATTTTAAAAAAGTTGTTTAGGAGGACTAGTTTAGAAGGACTAAAGAAAGAATAGATTAAAGAAGTGACAAATGATAATTCCATAATATCTAATCATTTGGGAAGTACTAATTTTAGAGAACCGAGAAACCCAAAGTACATTATATATAGACATACAGGCAACCAACTGAAACCATATATATATATATATATATATATAAATTAAACACACAATAGTTGTTCCCAGGACACGCAATCGCTTGAGCTGTTGAGTCATCAGATCTTTTCTTCTTCTCAAATAAGCTCGTTAATAGGATCATACAAGAAGAAATCTGGTTCGTGGCACATATAATAAAATTCTAAAGACTAACGAAACAATCCGCTTGCAGCTTACAAGGAACCACCGTAATAGATCGGAAATATCTAAGAACATACACAAAACAAGCATGTCTTAAGAACATTATTATCAAAAGAAAACCAAAAAACTACAGGGGACCAAAAACTACAGTCCAAGTGCATCCATCAACACACGTTGACCAGATCTAAAAAACTAACCAAAAGCACCAGATGTATGAACTCGTAGCAGCATCCAGATCCAGTACAACAAATTTAAAATTTTGAAACCCAAGTACCAATGGATTAGTGAGATCTAGGACTGCATGTGAGAGAGGGAGGCAAAGAGAGAGGAATGTTGGCGGCAGAGAGAGAGAGAGAGAGGGCACCTGCAGGAACCATGAAGAGAGTCGACGAGGCGGCGGAGGAGGAGGCAGAGAGAGGGATGGTGGCGGCGGCCGGCGTAGAGAGAGAGAGAGAGAGAGAGAGAGAGAGAGGGGAGACAGAGAGGGAGAAGTCGGAGAAGACAGGGAGGGAGAGACGGAGAAATGAGAAGGGGATAGGGGAATTGAAGTTAGGAATGGAATAGAGCCAGGAATGAGAAGTGGGAGATAGGAGAATTGACTGGCACGAATCTTGAAGAAGCTGTTGGCGTCGGATAATATGGGTTGGAACCCATACTTGTTGAAAGTAGCTATTGCTGAGGTAGGAAAAGCCCCGCTGATGTAGTCAACCCAGCACATGAAGCGGCTGCCGACCGACACAACGTCATCAACCTCCCTCCAGCCTCTCATCAGCACACCTTCCCCCTCAGGCCGTCCCCAACGCTACACCATGGCGTGCTGCCCCATTGTCCAAATCACCAATGATGTTCCATGTCATCCCGACTGTATGCCCCGCAGTGGCTCAGAGAAGCTTGCAGAGGCTATCATCGCATCACTTGACAAAGCTGCAAGGCACCCAGCGAACCCGCGTTGTAGAGATGAGACACATGCAAGGAGTGACGGACTGCAGCTTTTTTCAGGAAGCTTGCCAGTGAAATAATGCAGCAGAGGGATTAGAGAGCACTGTGTTGCGTTGTGAGTTTTATTAGCTCTAGAAATTTGTGTCGATGTGGCCTTAGCTTTATGGTTGAAGCTAACAGCAACTACTGCTCTGGTTGGCCTTGCCCTCATGGTGCACGACAGGCACCCGCTTGAGCACCCAATCTTGGGCGCCGAGCTCTGCGTGCTCCGCTGCAGAGCACGGAGAGCTCGGCGCCGGCCACGTACAGGAAATACTCCAAGTTAGCACAATAAGCGCGTCGAGGCGCCGGCACCCTCGCCTCGACTCGATGAGGACGGAGTCATGGTGGGCCGCGACGATCTCGAGTTGGAGATCCTCATCGGTGTCCTTGTCGCCATTCGCTGGACGGCGCGTGGTGCCTTCGCCACCTAGCAAATTGTCGTGGAAGCTGGAGGCTTCTGGTGGTGCCCTGATTTTCAAGGAGACGCTGAAGGGTGGGGCGGGGGGAGTGCAGGAGGCCGCCGTTGTCTTGGCGTCGGCGGAGGAAGAGCCGCTGTCCTTGAGGACCTCGCGGTTCAGCATCACCATCACCATCACCCAACGGGGGGCAGCGGCTGCCGTCGGATCTGGGTCCTCTAGGGATGGTTAGGTCTTCCATGTTGCCGCCGGAGTTTCAGCAGCTCTATATATAGGCAATCTGTTGTCGTTCTTCTCGGCACCCAACCCAAATACTCAGATGTGATTGAGAATGGATGATGGATGACGAGGAGAATTTGATCCAATCCGTTTCAGCAGCTCTATATATAGGCAATCTGTTGTCGTTCTTCTCGGCACCCAACCCAAATACTCCCTCCGGGATGGTTATAGAGGTCGTTCTGGCAGCCGAGGCCAGAGCAAATTAGAAGTCATTCCGGTTACCGAGGGAGAATATGGACGTGTTTGCCCCTCGCGCCATTACGGCAGTCCCAACGGTAATAATGATCGTTTCCATCCGCATTGATGAGCTTGTAGAGTAAATGAAAAAAATCCGACGTGGCACGTTATTAAATGATGAGGAAAGAGAAGAAAATTCATAGACGTCGTTTCTTCCTCACGAAACCGAGTCTACGCTCGGAACGAGGCACCTAGAAACGATCAAAATCCCGTTGGGGAGAAACGACCGGCGTCCCATGGCATTGATTGCTCGCCGGTCGCCGCTCCCAGCTGGCGCCGCCGGTCGCCACGCCGCCCCGCGGCGGCGGCAAGGCCGACGCCAGCGGTGACCACGACTACGCGCGACGCCAGCGCGACGCGTTAAGCCCCGCCGCCCGTTCCGCCCGTGGCGTGCGCCGCTTCGCGCGACACGCGCCCCGATCGCCGGCGAGCTCCACGACGACGACGAACGCGAGCAAAAGCGCCTTCGATGGCGCGCTTCCGCGCGCCGGCGATTGCGCTTCGCGTCGCCCGGTCGTGATGTCGTGCTTCGCCGTCCGCCCGCGCGCCGTCACGGTGTCCGCGCCATCGTGCGCGAACAGCGCCCGGCCACATCCGTGCCGGCGCGCCGAGCTACCAGGGCCAGCCATGCTCGCGTGCGCTGCCCGCGCCCGCCCCGCTTCGCATGCGCCCGGTCGTGCTGCCGTGGCTCGCACCACTCTGCTGTCGCTCTCGCCAGCGCTGCCCGCGCCGTTGCGCCGACTAGCGTTAGCTGCTTATCGCGTCGCGCGCCCGCCGCCACTGCCCTCACGCCGCGCAGGGAAAACGAGAGGGCGAGAGAGCTTCGCGATAAGGGAGAGGGAAACTGTACACATTTATTACCCGAGGACATCAGCCGTTGGGAAGGATAGCGTCTACGTTCTACGATTTTTGCTGATACAGTAACCATGGAATGCGTGCCTGGTTTCACCGTTGGGACTGCCCTTAACCCTGCTTGAGTTGCCAAGTTAATGCGTTGCCTCGTCTGCCGCATGCCACATGCGCTAGCAGCCAGTAAACGCACGCGCAAAATCTGAGTTGCAAAAGGAGTTGCCAAGTTAATGCGTTGCCTCGTCTGCCGCATGCCACATGCGCTAGCAGCCAGTAAACGCACGCGCAAAATCTGAGTTGCAAAAAGGAATCGAACCTGGGACCTCACCTCTCAGGAGTTGCAGTGATGACCAATAGAGCTATTTTCGCTTGTTATCCTCAATGCACCAGTCACTCTATTTATTAGGGACAAACATGGAAAAATTACCCCTAATTAATCACTTCTTGGTATGCACAATCATGTCCTAAACGACCTCTAATACCAGCCCGGAGGGAGTATATAAGGATCCTAGATGGTTTGAAAGCAAAATCTAAATACAAAAGGAAAAATACCAGGTTGGAGTTATCAATACGGGCATTTCAATGAACACCTCAAAGGCAGCGAGCGACACACTTATCGAGCTTCCGTGCGGTCTCGTGCTCCTGTCTTGTCTCGACGGTGTGAGATGCAGGCATCGAAAAAGGAAGTAGAGGGCGTGGACGGGTCGTTGCTTCGGCAGAATCGGGGAGGATGAGGTCACGGCAGGTACGGCGTCGCTTTGAAGAGGCGGACAGCGTGAGGCTGCGGACGGCAGGGTAGTGCGACGATGGTGCTCCGTCGACGTGGAGGAAGACCAAACGGCGAGGCGGCACGAGGACAACGGCAAATTAGTTCTCATTTTCATAGGCAAAATCTCAAACAACTAAAGGGCTAACTAGTTCTCATAGTGGAGGGGCGAAGGATGCCTGTGCAGTGTTAGGGATGTCAGAGAAGAAGAGAATGGCGGGGGCGGCGGACAACTGCGGCGTGGGTGGTGCTGCTGCTTCGTCGGCGACGCTGGTGGGGAACAAATGGGGAGGGGTTGAAATAACTTGGGATAATTTCACCCTACACTAGCCAATATATATCGTTGAGGTCGGAACGAATGGTGCGGGGTTCAAATGACCTGGGAAAATTAGTGTCACCCCGCGTCCATATTTATAGTTAATCACCGCCGGTTTGCGTAGTAGCACCAACAGTGTTACATGGGTTCATTGCCGTGTCAAAACGTCGGCTGAGACGACAATGATAAGAAATTGTTGCCACCTACCACCACTCACGGTTATAAGACACTGTTGCCACCTACCACAGCTCACGGTGGCCACTCAATCCACCTACCACCGCCTAAAGAAACAGCCCCGCACCGAGAGCAATCAATGAAGCTACATGTATGGCTAGTCGTGCGCCGATTGATCTCCTCTATTATTTGCCAATTTTCCTATACGTATATATGACCTTTATTTGAGAGAAATCTCTCCACATGTACATACAGATTTTATTATGGGTAGACAGTGTATACAACAGATACTATATGTGATGCTATGTGATATTTGTGTGCTTTCTCATAGGCCAAGAAGACTACATCGACTTAAGCCCATTTAGCATCTAAGCAAAAGGCATGTGAAATCCAAGGTAATTTCGCACAATAGCATTTATATCTTTATGTATCTATCAATTATACCTATCTAAATCAGTGTGGCGGATCCAGAAAAAAAATACTTAGGGCGGCTGGGCCAAAGAGAGCTATGCTAAACTTAGCTTAATTATATCCCATACATATTGTGACGGATCTATGACCCGTTAGTCACAATCCAATCTTAGACAAACACTACTGAAAAAATAATATATCATCAATTACCTGAAGTGTTCGTGGTGCTAAGAAATAATGTGAGATACGAAACATCAACTTCTAAAAGGAATGACTCGAGTGGCAATATATTTTCCAAATGTCCACGCGGAAATGTGGGATTGCACGGGATACAAACCTTGTAAGAATGATTATATTTGCTTCCGATGAGCAGGTCAAACTTTAAATTTTGCAACTAACAATCTGGGATCCAGTAAACGCTACTCGTTTATTATCTTGAAATAACTGGGAGCTTGATTTTACCAGCCTAGCTACCACACTACCAATACCAGGTGTTCTCTGCTTAGTACTAAACTTCTGCTGGGAAACGATAGTACTCACTCCGGCAGTCATCATAGGTGAGCTGGACGACTGACAGCAACGTTTTGGTGTTCATGTTGAGCTCAACCATCCATACCTTCTTGTCGACCCTGGTGAAGTCATAATTGGAGACCAAAAAGCAGACGACGTTGGCTTTGCCCAAACACACAACGGGCCACAAAGGGTGGTTGTCCGCCTCCTCGGGCCATCTGGTATGCGCGCCGCGACCAGTTTCAGAGTCCTTTCTTGACACATTGCTTCGCCGAGCGTTTCATCAGTGAACTGGAGGAGGCAACACCGAAGGGCGCTGCAAAACCGACATTGCAACCGGCGGTGGTGCAACCGGCTGTGCGCTGGATTGGTCTGCCTAGGGGCGTTAACAAGATCAACGTCGATGCCACACTATCAAACAATCCGAGAAGAAGAGCTTCTGTGGCTTCGGTGGCACGTGATTATACAGGGAAATTTTTGGGGGCGTCGCCCTGGTTTTGGATGGCTACACGGATGCAGAGACGGACGACGTGCTGGCTTGCCGGGAGGGTCTGGCACTCGCTAGTGACCTCAATATCCAGACCTTGCGGGTGGCAAGAGACTGCACTAATGCAGTGAAAAGTATCCAAGGACAAGGCTTTGGAGTATATGGCCCTGTGGTTCAGGAGATCAAGCACAGAATGGGTAATTTTACCAAAGTGGAAGTTGTCCACGAAAATAGAAGTGCAAACCGGGATGCCCACTGTTTAGCTAGAAGTTGTGTTAATTTCTTAGTCAGTCGATATGTATGGCTTGGTGAGCCTCCTGATGAAGTTTGTAATTCCTACGACATGATATAATAAAGGGCGGCTCTGATTTGCTCAAAAAAAAAAAAACAGAAAGATTTCATCCTAAACTAGATATTTGCCCGTGCATTACTTCTAAGAGGTCATTGATTGCATCCTATATATATGCTGGATATTTGCCCGTGCATTGCGTTGCATAGGGTCAAAAAATTCCCGCTTACGGTTTAGACTAATTAACGTACAGGTAGAACACTTTTTTGAAAAATAGAGAGCCGCCGCCCCCAAACCCTAGGGGCGCCGCCGCCCGGCTCCAGCCTTCCACCACCGCTGGTCCCCTCCCTTCTTGTCAGGAACTGGGCGGTTGATGGGCTTGCAAGCTGGGCCAATGGATGGGCTTCCCAAGTTACCTCGTCAAGACAGCAACGTTGAGGATAAAGGGTGGAACCGGCATCTGAAAGCGGCATCGAAGGATCAGAACCCTATTGCTTTACTTTGTTTCTCGCATTACTGTTCATCTTCCTTCCTAAGTTTCCTTTGCGTTTGTACCTAGATTTCATCCTTTCCTGTTGATTCAATCTCTCTTCCCCTGAGATCTTGTACCTTGTTACCTGAATCTAGTTAATTGATTAGCAAGTTCCTGACAATTGGTACCAGCTCCTGGCTGATTTGGTGGAGAAAGTTTTTCCCCAAATCGATTGAGCATCATGGCTTCGACTACGTTGGCACCATCATCCGCCATCACCGACTCGCTCGCTGCCAGCATCGCCTCCCTTTCTCAGAGGATGGAGGAGTTGCGGCAGTACGCCGGAGGAGAAGCTGGCCAAGATGGGTCGCGTCCCTGCTCGCGACGAAGTTCACCGCCCGCGACCTCTGCCACGACGACGACGGTCACGCCAGCAGCCGCGCTGCCCACGTTGGCAGCGTCCTCGGCGGCGCCACGACCACGCCCGTGCCGCTGCGGCGGCAGAGCAGGAGGTTGGCGGCGCCGGCATGGATGCCTCAATCCTCTTCGACGAGTTCTTCAGCAAGTTCGAGGAGAACGAGGCCCGGTGGAAGGTGCGCATCTCGAGTACCGGAGTGGCGAGACGTCACCGTGGAGCCCCGCGTCGTCATCCACGAGCGGACCCCCGCGCCGCAGTTCGACGCCGTGCTGGGTGCCCGGCCGAGGGGCGGCCTCTTCGTCGTCGTTCCCGACGAGCCCCGCCAGGTTCGACTCCATCTCCTTCGCGATCCACCGGCCAGGTCCCCGACGGCAGCGGCATCGCTTCCCCCTTCCACGTCCGCGACCGCGTCGGGCCCGCCAGCCGCGCGTCGTCTTCCGAGCCCGCTGCGACTCCATTGACCGCGGCGGGGGGCCTCGACTCAGCGGTCCTCTTCGGGAGATTTCCGAGATCCGGCGGGCGGAGGCGTTCTCCTCGCGCCGCCTTGGCTTCGTCGACCGCGGCGTACACCACCACCCCTGCAAGATCGGGCGTGGGCGGCCTCCGCGGCACTTGCAGCGCGGCCAGCGCCCCTCAACGCCGAGCCGCGGCGCCCCGTACTCGTCCTTCTCCGGGAGCCCCACGAGATCACCTCCCGTGCGCGCGGCGGCGATGGCGCAGATGACAACGGATTTGCCGGCCTCGATCGCCTCGACCGCCTCGCGTGCCCCGCGGGAAGTCCACGTTCGCCGCGGGGGCGGAGGAAGAGTCGCCCGCCCGGCTGTCGACAAGAAGCAGGCCGCGCAGCAGGGCGAGCATGTGCTCCGTGGCGCACGCCGGCAGCTCCGCCCGAAAGTTCTGCAACATCTCCGCCCACGCCAAGCTATTGGGCGCCGCGGACTACGGAACACCACCATCGCCCGCGAACGCAACCCACTCTGCCGCGCTCGCGCCGCCAAGGGCGTCGTCTTCTTCCATGAGTCCGTCGTCGTGCTCACCAGCTTCTCCCACGGCGGCGCGCTCCTCCGCTTCAAACACGACGTCCCCGCTGTAGCATTCCTCTCCAAGCTCAGCGGGGAAACTGCAGCGCCCGTGCGCCCACGCCCGCGCCCAGAGCCCCCGGACGATGGTGTGCGCCATGCCATCCGTGTACGCGACTGCGTCCTGCTACTGGCCTCGATGGCACTGGCAGAGCAGGCCACCAAGGAGCACTTCCGGCAAGGCTGAGACCTGCACGCACACGCTCACCAACCGCTCGACAGATTGTCCGGGAGGTGCCGTCGACGTTCTGCACTTGTTGGGGCGTCTACTGTCGCCATGGCCCCGTCATCATCTCCAGCCGTGCTGCTGATGCAACCGATGCCATCGATGCAGCGTGCCGCATCGTCACCTTCGATGTCGACTCTGGTGTTGTTGTTTCTGCGTTCCTTATCATTTCAGGCATGCCAGATATTCTTCCAGTCAGCTTGAAGGCTTTGGATGGGGAGCTGTTCTGTTCTGAAGATCGGGTTGAGCAGCAGCTTTGGCAAACACCATATATGCAAGTTGAGTTTGAGTGTAGCAGTGCTGCTGAGGTTTGTCCACTTCCATGGCCATCTTTCACCTTGGGCAATTACTCTATCTCTATGAGTCAGGCTGTTTGTTGGAAACCACCATGGCCATCTTTCAGCATGGTAGCGAGGTGCTCTGAGAGTTGTTGCTGTGATCACCTTTGGAAGCCCTCATTGCCTTTACAGTTTCGGAAACACATCAGCCAACAGAGCTTCAATTGTATACACCGCTGGCTAGATGCACAAGCCAAGGCTGCGAAGAACATTGTGCTCAGGATGGTTGGCAGTGAGCGTGATATTGAGGAACAACCATGGCCACCCCCTCTAAAGGACAGTACGTTTTCGCTCATGAACATCTATCAGTTGTACTTCAGATTATTGCATGCCTTTAGTTGTGTCCTGGCATATGTGCAAATGAGTTGTCCACTACACAAGTACAGTTTACTCCCTGAGGTTTTTGAGTTGTGCTTAAGGCCAGTGCAGTCATTCAGTGGTGGTCAGATAAGAATGCATCTGCTATTCTGCTGTTCACATGGCTGTCACATCTGCAGTTTCAATTGTGGAGTGATGGTACACTTTTGGTCTGTATATACCATTGTGGAAGCTGTTTGGCGGCAAAAACCACATGATCTTTGTGCAGTTTGGGATCCTGGAGGGGTAATGCTACAGTTAATTGCTGGACCAGTTTGGAGTGTTTCTTGGATACAATTGCAAGTTCCATTCCCCACACAACACTGTCAGGGCAACTCATGCAGGTTCAGATGCAGACATTCTATCATTGCAAATTCAGTGATTATACAACAAAGTCTGCTCCAAAGTTTTATTGCTGAGGGTGCTCGAGTTGAGGAGTATTCACATTCAGATTGTGTGGAAGTGATTGTCTTACTTTGTGCTTTGGTATATGGTCTGCACCAACAGGCAAATGTATGCACCATTCTACACCAAGCTGTGTCTGCAGGAAGGTGGGTTTCTACAAACCTGTGCAATCTGAGAATGAATGATGGTGAAGGAGCTCTTGAGTGCAAGCTGGAGCGGCTTGAGGGCAAGCCGCATTTCAAGCGGAGGGGAATGTCAGGAACTGGGCCGGTTGATGGGCTTGCAAGCTGGGCCAATGGATGGGCTTCCATGTTACCTCGTCAAGACAGCAACGTTGAGGATAAAGGGTGGAACCGGCATCTGGAAGCGGCATCGAAGGATCAGAACCCTATTGCTTTACTTTGTTTCTCGCATTACTGTTCATCTTCCTTCCTAAGTTTCCTTTAGCGTTTGTACCTAGATTTCATCCTTTCCTGTTGATTCAATCTCTCTTCCCCTGAGATCTTGTACCTTGTTACATGAATCTAGTTAATTGATTAGCAAGTTCCTGACACCTCTGGCATCATGCCGGGGGTTGAAGGGAGTGGGGATCCATCGTTTTTAATACATTTTTCCTAGTAGATCGAGTCTTCAAGATTCAAGGTTTCTTCGGAGATCCATTTAAAGAGATTTGCCACGGTGTAAGGCATCGTCAAGATCATCGATGGAGCAATGGAGCATGCCCTTCCTTTGTCTCGTTGTGGTTCTATGCAGCCATGGCAATGGGCTAGTGAGATTTAGTTTTCCAACGATATCTATCTGAATGTCGGTTGGACTTGTGTTCTCTCATGACGAATCTGGTGAAGGCAACGATGATGAGTTTGATGGCGTGTCGGCAGCGCCAATTTCATTATTTTTGCATGTGGAGTCATAGCAGTTTACTCCTCTTTTGCAAAAGTGATGGGTATGAGGATGAAGACGGTGAATGATGAGATGGCCCTGTTCATTCAGATTGGAGCTTGTGTCCGGCCGTGGCATATCCGTTTGGGATGATGATCCTAGATGGTGGAATTTATGACTTTTACAAGGTTTCTTGTGTCCCATCAATAAAGGTGGAGTAGTTAGGTTAACTTTTTGTAATGAGAGGATGTAACTTGCTTTAGTATCAATGGAATTTTTCCCGATCGCAAAAAAAA
Organism: Hyparrhenia diplandra; assembly: GCA_015847255.1. NCBI lineage: Eukaryota > Viridiplantae > Streptophyta > Magnoliopsida > Poales > Poaceae > Hyparrhenia > Hyparrhenia diplandra. Next base: position 100,196 of record JADLZK010011338.1, on the reverse strand, counting down.
AAAGAACATTTATTTTGACAGAGGCATGATTTGGGCAATGAGTGTTGACCGAGGAGGCATATAAGTGAAGTTCGTACTCTGAAAAATTACGTGGCAATTTTTATAGTGGGTCAACAAGAATCCAGCTCTAAAAGAGTCCAATTTGGGCCTCCCTCAGGAGCAAGCTGAACATGGCTAGCCCATTGGAGCGCCGCCTTCGCAGGAGCATGAGATCCCCCACCATTAGTGATTCTTCTCCAGTCCGGGAAGAAGGCAGACCAAAGTGGCGTCACCACGGTGGAATGGCGCCGTGGTCGCCCCCATCCGTCGTGCCAGCGGCGGCGGTAGTTCGCCAGACTTTCGGTCGAGTCCGTCGGCTTCGCCGCGTTGGGCCATGGGGTGTGCTGTTGGGGTCTCCTTGTCACCCCCGGTTTTACCGACCGGTACCACGGCGGCGAAGGAGGTCGTCTTCCTCGGCGGCCGTGGACACCGGCGGCTTGGCGGTAGCGGTACTCGGAGGTGACCCTGCTTAGTGCCAAAATGAGGGAGAAGGAGAGGAATCGAAAGGAGAGGGGATAGGCGACTCATCGAACTCACCAATTGAGCCTCGTAGCAACAAAATCAACCAGGACACCTTGACCTAGCCGGTGGCGGCGGAAATCTCCGATTGGGGAAAAACTCGATTCCTCGCCGAGGAGAGGGGAGAGGGGAAACCACGGTGAGCACCACGTGTTCCAGACTCGGGCGGAGCTCTTGGGTGGAGGGGCGAGTCCGTTCGTGAGCCGGAGAAGCCTATTTATAGGCTGGCCGCGGGAAGCTCCCCGGCCGGGCGAGATATTTGCCACGACGACAATCTTTTCCAACCACGCATCCTATTCTCATGGACTGCAGCTGGTGCCTCACTGGCTAGGATGAGTCGTGCTCGACCGTGAGTTGGCCGGGCTGTCAAGTCGCGCGCCTACAGCGGCGTCTGTCATCCGTCGTGGCGGCAGTGACCGAGCTCTGGTCCGCGCCATCGCTATCGCTGTTGACTCGAGCTCCTATGCCCGTAGTCCCGATAGGAGGGGGACGACACTGCGTTGGGCCGCGTGGCTGTCCTGGTGGGTGGCTCGTCGTGCCGTCACATCGCCGTTGTTGCCCTTGCCGGGCTGACATGGCCACGGGCTGGTTCAATGGCATCGTTGTGCCTGTTGAACTTGTGCCCTGTACGCGTGGGTTCCGGCGCGTGGGGGTACAGTGCCTTGGTCGGGGTGGTCAGCGGCCCTAATGTGTGTCGGTCGCCTACGACAACGAGCTGGGCCACGGCGGGGCCGTGGTGTCACGCGCGGCGTCGCGACATGGACGGAGGAGGAAGATGGTGTGGGGCCCAGTCATCAGCGAGGGATGCGGTGATGGGCCTGGCTTGGGCGTGGGCCGGACCACGGAGCGCAAAGAAAAGAAGTAGGGAGAGAGAGGTTTGCTGCTGGGCCAGGGTTAGGAATTGAGCCCACTAGCTATTTTTCTCTTTTCCTATTTGTTGTTTCTCTTTTTTCCTATTTCTCCTCTCTATTACTCCATGTTTGCTTATATACATATTATGAAATATATATGTGCAAGCATATACATCCCCATGATTCTATTTATGAAGATAAGTATATGTTTGCACTGATTCATGTATATTAGCATAAATGTCCTAACCTTATTATTTCCCTTCTCATTTCTCTTTATTCTTTCTTCCTCTTTCTTATTCCCTTATTACCTCATGTGTGCACTGATATACATATATTTATATTTATTATTTGGTACAAGTGCATCAATATTCTCTTGGCTTATGTATTTATGAGAATTAAATATTCACTTGCACCCAAAATATATACATGCACACTCGCGTCCCGATTGATATTGTTTTTCAGAGAAAATTGTAAACCATTTGTCATGCAATTATTTCCGTAACTTAAAATCTAAATCATGTATTGTACCTTGGCCACCAAATGTTCACAAGCAAGAAAACCAAATAAAATTATTTCTACATGGTGGGATTTAAATGCAGGGTTTTCGGAAATTACGGTTTCGTTTGGCGGGAAAATAAATCAGGTTTTAGTTGTATTTCGAAAAGTTTAAATTTTTGGTGATTTTTAAAATGTTGCAAAAACACGGGTGTTACATCCGGGTAGGGGAGGGCCGGATCCGACCTCGGGTGTTACATCCGGGTAGAGGAGGGCCGGATCCGACCTTGAGGGCGCCGGATCTATGACCCGCACCGCCGCCGTCACCTTGATGGGTGGGCCGCGCCGTGCTCCTCCGCCCCCCTGCAGAAGGAGCCGATGGTTGGGGAGAAACCCCGCCACCGCTGTCCTTGAGGCCCACGCGGATTCCCCGGTAGGCCTCTCCAGCGGCGACAGAAAGGGAGGGGTGGGGAGGGGGCTCGAGGCAGGGGGATGGTGTCGCCGCCCGAAGTCGCCGAAAGGGCGACGCGTGGGCTCTTGCCCCTATCCTATGTTGTTATAAACTACCTAATTATCACCTGAAAAGAAGCATGAACTGAATACGAACGATTGAACTAAGAAATAACGAACGACTGAACTAGATGAATCGAATTTGACATGCTAACAGCTCTAAAAGTTAGGTCACTAAGAGCAACTCCAACGTGAACACCTAAATCAAGCCTCTATTTTCTATTTTTTTTAGGTGCTTTCTGATATTTTTGTTGGCCAATACTTTGGATCCACTCCAGCGGCACCCCTGAACACAGGCCCCCAAATCGGGGACAGAACCCGACGCGGCGGAGCAACTCACTATGGATCCAGCGGCGCGACGGAGACCGGAGCTACGAGGAGCACTCCAAGCACCGGTGCGGAGGGGAGCCCCGCGTGGAGGTACAGGCCGGCGGCCACGCTCGCACGGTGGAGGACGATGAGGCCGGAGGACGCCAGCGACGGCCGTGCCCGCGTCTCCTCGAAGTAGTCCACCGCCGACCGCATGTACCGCTGGTGACCATCCGCACGCGCCCTGCACGAGCTTCCGCCACGCTACGACACGGGCACGGACAACAGCTCCCCGGCCGCTGCGAAGCGCGTGCGTGAGGATGATGCCGTTCTCGGCAGTAGCCCCGCTGGGCGCTGCGCGCACACGGCGAACAGGAGCTTGCGCGCTAGCGCCGCCCGCCCCGTGTGCCCCCCGGCGCTGAACCAACGCGCTTCTCGCTGCAAGAATGCGTGAACCGGAGGGACGCGAGGCTCGGCAAGAGGATCCACGCGCGATTGGTGGCCACCGCGTTCAGCTGCAGCGCCGCATATCGCCACCAAGCTGCTCATCTTCTACGCCAAGATCGGAGACCTCGGCTGCGCCGCAGAACTGTTTGACGGAATGCCACGGCAGAGCGCCGCCGTGGGAATGCCTTGATCTCCGGGCGCGCGCGGCGGCAGCGAGGGAGGCGCAGGAGTGAGCGGTGGAGCTGTTCGGGCGCGATGTGTGCGGAAGGGCCACGCCACGGCGCGATGCGAGCGGTGGAGCTGTTCGGGCGCGATGCGCGTGCGGAGGCGCAGAGCGGTGCCGCGGCGCTGCGGCGTGAGGCTGGCGCGCTGGGCACGGCCGCCGCATGCACGGGCGAACGGCCGCCTCGAAGCCGCTGCCGGCGAAGCGCGCTAAGCGCGACGCGCTCCAGCCGGTCCGGGTCGGGGCAGAAGGAGCGGTACTACGGCCCCTCGCGCCGCATAGCGCCGCCATGTCGGACACGCCGGGGATCTCGCGAACTCGTGGTGCGGGAGGTGGGGGCCCGACGGGGAGGTAGGAGCTGGAAGCTGTTGTCGCGGTCGGAGGAGCGATTCTTGCTGGAGCTGGAGGAGAGTGACGTGTGAGTGCCTGTCGGGGCTGGACGGCCGAGAAGAACGCCGGGCGGCGGCGGAGGGCGGCACTTGCGAGCGGGGAGACAAATTCGCCCGTCTGGCGATGGAATAAACGGTGGGACCCACGACAATAGGGGGTTACCGGGTCTAGGGGGGTTAAAGCTAAAATTTGAGGTTCGGTAAAATTTGAGGTCTCAATTAGGGGCTCCATTGGAGTTGATTTTTTGTACAAACCCCCCTAGAATTTAGGGTAGGGGCTCAATTAGGGGGTGGGTTGGAGTTGCTCTAAGAACAAAAATCCCGCCCACCCCCATACACAAATACACAACCAGATCTACAATAACAATATAGCGGCAGGAAGAGGACGATTATTGGGAGGAGGCAGGTGAATACAAAACAGGAAAGAGGGGGGGGGGTGTACAATCACTTGTATGTGCAGCAGGCGAGGACGTGCTGGCCTGGGAGACCGCGGCACACAAAGGCACACAGCGACGGGGGACGACCAAGGATGGATGAAACTCTGGCTAGTGAGACGAGAGTTTCTAGGCAGAGCGAAGGAGCGAGGACCTGCCGGATGCGCAACACCTACCCTGTCCACTACTCCAACACTACACAAAGTGAAGATGAAATGGTGGGGTAAGGGATAATATTTCAAAATGACATGTCAACCGACAGTTTATTAGATGGGAAGAGCAAATGCATCTATTATGTGATTGAAACATTCAAACATTTGAAAAGCATTAACCACATTACACCATATCTGCAAAAGAGAAGGCTTCATTATCTTCCATCAGTAATTCAGGAATTGGATGAAATTGCTCATTGATTCAGGGAACATCAAGAAAGTTTCGCTGCAACATGGCTGTTCGACGCCCAACGATCCGTGCTGGGCACGACGGACAGCACCGCCTTGCTCCTTGTATCTACCTTTATTATCCACGCCCTCCTTTCAGCAAACCTGGTATAGTCCTGCACATGCTCGATGACCACTAGCCAGATTACGTCGGGGTTGTCCAAGCTCACGATAGGGTACTGCAGTATTACCTGCGGTAGGCCCTTGTAGGCTGGAAGCGCCCAGAGCTCGTTGCAGTCTAGCACGCCCTCTTTCACCCACTCCAATGGCTCGTCCATGCTGAGGCTTAGGGTCCAGGTCGTCACGGTGAACAAGAACTGGCCGCGTGCGCACGTGCTCCTACCATGGCTGCCGCAGCAGCAGCGGGGTTCGATGTTAACGAACCTCACCGCGCCAGCACCAGCGCCGGCAAAGTCACGGCAATATCTCATATAATTGCGGCCGTCCCAGTATTCCACATCTTTGGTAGGCACCACCGGCAGCTTCACATACCGAAGCTTAAGGCTTGCGTCGTCAGCAGCCATGTCACAAAAGAGGAAGCCAAGGTGGAAGTCGACCCAACACAGGTACCGGTCTCCTACGGGGACGACCATGTCTTCCTGCCACCGCCGTGGCATCGCCGCATTGCTCATGCTGCCGGCCGGATGGTCACCAAATAGGATAGGCACCGCTCGCTTGAGCTCCCACTCCTGACCGACGCGGAGGACACAGAGATCTGCCCTGTCACGGGGCTGGTCGTCGGAGACAGAGACCTCAAGCTGCGCCACCAGCAGGAGCCCATCGTCCTCGCCACAGCGCAAGAGGCCAGTGTCAGTTGTGCTCATGACGCGCTGTCTCTCTCTGTCGGGATCGTACAAATAGGGAAAGTAGCAACCGGGGAGCTTCAATAGCGACGGTGGCCGCGCCATGCCTGTCTCATACAGAAAATAGTCCCTCGTACTAGTGGCAGGATTGTATGACCGGCGCTTATCGGATGAAATCACCTCGACGAGCAGAGCGCCGCCGTGGGCCGCGATGACGCTGACGCGGAAGTCATTGGTCTCCTCCCCTCCGCGTCCTGGCTGATCGAAGCGCTGTCTCTCCACCCGTAGTGCAACCTGGAGTTTGCCGGCGGCACTGCGACGAGGAGGGAGACATGGAAGAGCAGATTCCTCGAGGTGCAGGCGGCAGCCGCGGTCGTCTTGGTCTCCGCAACGATGGATTGCTCAAGACCGAAGTGGTTCAGCATCACCCAGGGAGGACAGGAAGCGGCGGCCGCCGGTGGCGAACCAGTAGATCCGTTTTCCATGTTGCCGCAGTTTCAATGGAAACGCAGGAGAAACGGATGCCCTAACCTGTCTCCCTTTTTCGTTTTCCCAATATATAATATCCTTTTCTATTCGCTGGCGGCGGCGGTCGCGTAGGCCACACGGACGAAGGACTGGGAGCTCGCGCGCGGTCACGAGTTGGGAAAGGTTTTCAATTTCGGACTAAATTTTCTGAAATTTTCAAAATTTCGGGTTTCTCGATGGCACCGAAAGAAATTCTCTACCGGTTAAAAAATTTCGTGTGAATTCGTCTTCCGCCTTCAAATAGCACCGAGATAGCCCAAATCGACTTCAACGTCGGCATACCATATATATATATATAGCGCTAAGAAACCTAAAAAAATCACACCCAAAATCCACATTCTATCCCTTGTCTACAACTCTCCTCTATTAGCGGCGGCCCATACGGCACCGGGCTGCCGCGACCCGCGAGCCCCCTGCAGCCCCATAGAAATGAGGAATCATGCCAATTTTTTTTCTTTTTATTTGTGGTGTATGATCAACCATAGATAGTTTCTAGTGAAATCACGTCAATTTTTTTTTTAAAATGAATTTAATTTGACTTTGAGCCAAAACTTTCGGAATTTCGAATTTCCCTTTTCTCAATGGGTTCTGGATTTTTTTGTTTCCAAAATTGAAAACACGATTCGGTCGACTCACGGTCTCGCGAGAGGATGTGACGTCGACATTGTGTAGCGGTGTTGACTCGCGGTCTCGCGAGAGGGATCAGCGTCGGCGTTGAGTCGCAGCCTCATGATCTAGGTTGCGTCGGCGTAGACCCGCGCGGGACCAAACCGACGGCGACGGAACGACATCGATGGGCGGAGTAATTTGCAAAATTAAAGATTAGGGAGCCATGAGTGGGGATTTGTCATGTGCCAGAATTTGGCCAGCCATGGGTGGGCTAGGAGGGCCCAACCGCCACCGCCGCCCAGGGGAGGGGGCGCGTCTTGCGCCGAGATCGGCCCCCCGCGCCGCCGCCACCTCCACCTTCGCCGTCTCCATTTCGCTTCGTCATCAAGTTAGGATTTCCTTAGGACCTTTGGTGTGCAAGGGATATTCCAATCATATAAGAAAAACTCTTATTAGAAAATAAATAAAGATTGCTTGTACAAGGTATTCCAATCATACAAGGAAACCTTAGAGAGATTGCTTAGATTATAAGTCCCACTAGCCGGGCTATATAAGTAAGGGTCTGTAATCTTTTGGGAGACAAGCAATAAAAAATAATATTGTGCCTCTCTCTTCCTAGCCTCCTGCCACCGCCACGCCGCCCACCGCCACCACCACACGCCGGCGTCGCCACAACGCCACCTCCCCCAATCTCCGCTGCTCCGAGCCGGCCAGGCCGGGCCGGCGCCACCGCCCCCACCGCCCCTCACGCCGTCCGCCACCGCTCGGAGTTTGTCGCTGATGTGTCACAGCCGGCCCAATCTAACCGGTTTGACACCGGTGGTATCCGGAGACCAGGGCGATTCCCACCACCGATGGTTTCCAAGATGCAAGCGTTCACCAAGGCACCAAGGAGCTCCTCGACGACAATCTGCGCCAAGATCAGCCGCCACTTCGATGAGATCGAGACACGTCTTCATCGCATGGCGTACGCCTACACCGCCCGAGGATTCAGCTACCCCCTTTGCTCGACGATGACGACGATCGCGCTAGAGGACAGCCCACCGCAGCCGCTACCGCCTGGCGTCGCCGCGGCGCTGCCCCAGCGCCGCCGCCGCCACAGCCCCAACCTCCGCCATCGACGACGACTCCGACCCTGCTCTCTTCCAGCGGGACGAGGGTAGCAACGCTGTCAAGGATGACGCACCGCCATCACCTACATCGTCATCGATGGCACCGCAGCACCGGTTGTTTCTTCCTCTCCACCGACACCGCAACCGCATAGGATTCTCCAGCAGCGAAGACGGTGCCACCCGTGACGCCCTTCCTGTGGCGCCACCCACGGCGCCCGTTCCCAGTCACCGGACCTACCCACCCCCTCTCTATGTCACTCACCCGCGTCCCCGGCATGATGGTAGCGACAACCCTGACCTCTGGATATGCAAGATGGGGCTGCTGTTCGAGCTTAAGGACGTCATCGACCCCGACTTCTACTCTCAGTATGCTGCCTTCCATCCGATTGGTCCTGTTGTAGTCTAGTTCAACAGGCTGTCTTGAGGAGGCCCTGGTCGAGTGGGATGCGTCACCCACTACTTGCGGCGTGACTTCGACCCCCATCATCACCAACACTACGGGGGAGTTCGCGCCTCCTGCTCAGGAGGGCAAGCTGGATGACTACATCACCGCTTTTGAGGGCTATGCGATTCGCATGAACCCTGAGAGCCAGCACCACCGCGTTAGCCTCTTCATTGGTGGCCTACGCGACACACTTGGTACCACGCCGAGTGGTTCGAGCCTCGTTTGATGGAGGAGGTCATCGACCTTGCTCGCCGCTACGACGACGAGTTGTCGGCACCAGCAGCTCAGGATGCCAGCGACTAGCGCACCGGCTATTTCCACAACGTCGTCGACATCGATAGCGACATCGACGCCGCCCTGGCCGACCAGGCGCCAGGACGGCAGCGCCTGGCAACTGCCATGGAGGCGATCGATGACCAGACGTCGGGCAACCTCCCGACCGAGCTGCACCTAGGTACTACGTCAAATCAGGAGATCAGCATCATTGCTAGCACCATCGAGCTTCAGGCGACTACACTAGAGTGGAGCCTCTTCTATAGGATCGTGAGGTACTTCCACCATTACTACATCCCCGCAGCCTTCGAGCTCCCGCAAGAGTTCCTCCCGGGAGGGTGGCGCCCCCCAGCATGGCGTCGCATTGGGTTTAAACCTCCCGAACCGCCCGGCCCCCGGCGAGTGTGCTTCTCCTACAGGCATGTCCAAGCTGCCGGGCTTGAGGAAGTCACGGTCCTCCTCTTCGACAACCATGACAACGAGTTCCTCCACATTGTTGGCGGTCGTTATCGACCATTTTATACCGCCAATTTTAATCCAAATCTGAGAAACAAGCATGCTTATGACGCATATACATATGCTATGACCCCATTCCACTTGTTTCTCGAGAAAACATGTTTTACAGGACAAAAGCTGGAAACAAGTGGAAATGCACGAAGTAAAGAACAACGCGCAAAGCTGAACACACATTCCAAAAATGCAAAACAAAGCGGAATAGAAAACACCCAACTCAAAATCAATATGGACCAAAGCACCCGGTGATTAACGATCCAGGCCGGCCCAGAGCCCACACGCCAAAGGCGGTCACGAGAGGGGCCAGACCCAGTCCGGCCGAACTGGAATTGGGTCCGGCCGGACCGGCGGTACCGCCAATTCGCACCGCCCTTTTTCTGGCGGTTCCATGGCGCCATGCATAGGCGGTATCCGGTGGTTCTTCCTTATTTACCTGCACGAAACCGACCATCCTAGCTATAAATAGATAGTGGAGGGCCCCATTCTAAACACACACCACACAAGAGCTATCTCCCTCCACACTTGTATCTTTTACTTTTTTGGTTAGTATTAGGAGCTTGGAAAGATGTAATACAAGATCAAGATCAACTATGAAGGTACTTGGTATGATCCATTTATTGTTCTTCATATCATGTTCTTCATCTTGCTCTTGTTCTTATTATCAATGTAGTTATGCTATGAACTAGAGTATAGTTCTTATGATATGATCTTAGCATATGAACTAGTATATAGTTTTCATATTATGATCTTGTCATATAGAACCTTATGCTTAATCTATCATACATACATGTTTAGACCAAATCCAAGTTGAGATGAAGAGTTCTACTTTGAGTTAGTCTTGGTTGTTGTTGGGTTATGGGATCGTCGTTCGTCCTCGTGGCGGATGCTCTAGTAGAAGGACCCGGGGGCGGGTAAGCCTTGTTAACACGCTAGAGTAGTAGCCAATAGCTTGGGCGTGGTGTCTAGGCTAGAAGCTACCTACGGTTGCCCCATTCATCGACGGACGAGGTGGTAGGCGCGGTGTGGTGACAGCCCTGTCCGTCCCTTGTAATCCCCACGCCTCGGGTGGTGCGAGCATTTGTGGGAGGTACCCGGCGTACCAGTGTAAGTCGGTGCCCGAAGTAAGTCAACAAAGTGACCATGGCTATCTTAACTTAGAATCTCTAATGGTACAAGCATGTAGTATACCTGCTCTCTAACATAGCTATTCAGGGATATGCCTTGCTCTAGTTTAGGGTCTTCTTTATCCTTGAGATTGCTCGAATGTGTGTGTCAAGTTATCCCTTACCTACCGTACTTAACTCATGTTATGAGCTTGGGTCTATTACATTATCATGTTATTGTGTCCATGTTTGTATTAGAGACTTCTACACCATACCTTCCCTGTGGAAATACGATACCCCGAATACGTCCGGTGAAAGCTACAATGGCATTTCCGTGCGCTTGCGAGAACCCTTCTGCTTATGCTTAAGAAACGCCAACAAGCTTTCTGGCGCCCGTTGTCGAGGAAGGCGTTGGTTAAAGGAATGATCTATTTGAACATGTTCATGATAATATGCATATGTAGTCACCATTGCTCATAATAGGTTTATCTAAAACAAAAAAAATCTTTTATAAATAAAAAGCAAGGACATGTTTTCAAGTTAGTGTGCACCTTCGGGTATTCTTGTCAAGAACCATTTCAGGTGAAGGATAAGAAGAACAAAGGGGCATGTTATGCTTGAAAACATGGGGCGACATCAACTAGAAAATTTGATACTCTTGGGCGGAGGAACGCACTCAAAAGGAGACCCCCGACCTTGCACGCTTGACTTTTTCCCAAAAAGTCCAAGTGTGGAAGGGAGGAAGGTGATTGTACCAAGCTCCACGCACAAAGGGGATCATTCAAAAAAAAAAAAAAAAGAGAGAATGAAAGATGATGTTAGCCTCCCCTTGCAATAAAAAAAAAAAGGAAAAATACATAGAAAAAAAAAGAAGAAAGTCATGATGAAAAAAAAAAAAAAAAAAAAAAAAAAATAAAGAAATAAAAAAGGAAAAGGAGGAGCCACCTCCTTTACACCTTTGCCACCACTAAGGCCCAGGGTCCATATACACAACCTATGTGTATGACCTAAGCCTAGTGGCCCGCCCGAGATGCATCAACATGCGACCACTTTGCAGAGAAGTCTCGACATCCTCACAAATCATATGGGCCGGGTACATACACACTCAGTATGCAAAGGTAATAATTCACCACTTCCTTTTACCCATACTTATCTTCATATAAAGAAATCATGTTTCCATTGTTTATGAAATATGGTCTGGGTTTGCGTGTATTTACATAGATCAATGTGATGCATCCATAGGTCTTTTAAATCAAGCATGGTGCTTGGGTTAAAATGATCTTCTTTAATCAAATTTTGACATGGTGTTGAAGTTTGATTAATGAACCCAGTGGCTGACTTCATAAACAATAGAGCTATTTTATAATGGCGATAAATCAAAGATAGACTTACCTTACATATTTATCTTAGCCTTGTTTGAGTATGAAAAGTTTGGTGAAGTTGTTCTCCTTGATAAAAACAAAAAAAATTCAAAAAAAACAAGCTTGCTCAATTGCTCCTTCCCCGCATAATGCTTGAAATGAGGTAATCACGAGGGATGGTAAGTCCACTCGTGAATCTACCATAAACTAACCACGCAGAAAGGCCAAGAAAGCACGGGGGTACAACCCCGATCCATCGAATTTGAGCTAGCTTGGGGAGGACCATAACAAGGTAATGTGAAACCCGCACTCTCATCTTGTTGTTCTTTCATGATTCCTCTTTCTATATTGGCATGTTTAAGTTTGGAAGTTGTGGTCATACTAGTTGATCATACTTCCATAGGCATTTTGAATTAAGCATGGTGCTTAGGTCAAAAGGTCTACCTTAATCGATTAGACATGGAGTCGAGTCCGGTTATTGAACTAGAGCCGCTAGTGTAGAATTGGGTCGATCATATGGACTAACTCCTCGCAGGAATTTGTCACCATCACAAGGGTAAGTCCTAGAGATGACATTGGAGATCAGAACTTGTTTGCTGAACACCAAAAAAATATAAAAATAATAATAAAAAAACCTTTCAAACCCCAAGTTTGGTTGTTCCAATGATATCACAAGACAAGCTTGGGGGAGAGTCTTCAACCACACCACTAATCACGAATCAATTCATGGCGTGCACAAGCTAGCAACATTCATAACCGAAGGTAAGTCGAAGCTAGCTTGGGGAGGACTCCCACAAAGGTAACTCATATCTCACATTTCATTTAGTTATCTTCCTACCTTATAAGAATGATGAGATACAAGAAAAAAAATGAAAAAAAAAAAACAACAATAGTATGATTCCACTCCTATATGTGACTTTGGTATGTTTAAGTTTCCCTAAAGTTGAAGTGATGAATAGCTCGCTCTGTCTATGATTCATCTTGTGCCTAGTTTATAACTTTGTATTCCCCAATGTTTAGGTTTGTTGGCTAATAATGTCTCACCTTGAAATGCTTGAACGAATTGAGGGTTTGCGTATACATGATCCTTTTTCTAAGTTGTTGCCGTATATGATATGGTGTAAAGAGATTCTACTATAATTTTGTTCTAAGAGAAACTTGACATCCGGGAATTTTATTTTCAAAGAAAAAAAAGAGAGAGATATGGGCTATGCTAAAAAAAATAAAAGAAGAAAAAAAAAAAAAAGAAGAGATGAAAAATAGACATGTGTCCAAGGGCGAGTAGAGCCCACATCTCAAAAAAAACAAAAGAGAAAGAAAGAGAGGAAATAATGGACACAAGTCCAAGGGTGAGCAGAACCCACCTCTCAAAAAATAAATATAGCCCATACTTTCCTCAAAAGCTTTTAAAAAAAATCCCGGATAGATGGTTGATCAAAAGAATGAATGATTAGTGTTTCTATAGTAACCATTCTATCTTGCAACCACCCAAGAACTTGGAGAAAGTTAAAAGCCCCACATACATTGTGCAATAAAAGGTGAGTACTAGATGCCAACTTATTTAAATTGCGGAACAATACTTTGTTATAAGCATGGTACATCTTGAATTATATTGTCATTGTAGCAACTCCTGATCAACAACCAAGCACTTAGCTATTTGCTCGGGACGAGCAAAGGTTAAGCTTGGGGGACTTGTTGGCAGTCGTTATCGACCATTTTATACCGCCAATTTTAATCCAAATCCGGAGAAACAAGCATACTTATGACACATATACATATGCTATGACCCCATTCCACTTGTTTCTCGAGAAAACATGTTTTGCAGTACAATACGATACCCTGAATACTTCCGGGTGAAAGCTACAATGGCATTTCCGTGCGCTTGCGGAACCCTTTCTGTTTGCGTTAAGAAACGCCAACACACATCAACAACGTCAATGTCGACGCGCCATCAGCCCTGGCGCCCCAGGTCGGGCCACCCGTCAAGACGGCCACTAACCTGTTCTACGGCCGTCTACTACGCCTCTCCTCGTCGCCAGTCACGTGTTCTACAGGCACATACATGCTCAGTACATGTGCCAACCACGTACACCCTCTAGGGCCCCTCTAGCTACTCGCTAGACACTCGAGCTCTCCAGCATCCTCAGTGCCCGTCATGCGGCAAGCATGGATGGACCGCCCCTTTGTGCGCGCAACCCCCGCTAAGCTATAAGTTCAAAGATCTACTTCGAACCTCGCGACTTCGTTGACACAAAAGTGTCTCTTGTGCCGCACACACCGACAAGTCGAAGTAGCTAGCTTAACTTGAGAGCCTCTGGTGTCTCGAGCCGGTGGCGTGCCAATTTGACCTCATAATTGACAAGGAGGTAAACGTGAGATCGAACGTGCCTCGGTGAGACCAAGACAGCTCCGCGACGTGCGGCCTTGAAGCCACTTACGGCGACATATAGCTATAGAAGCTATCGCCCAAAGGGTTCATGAACGCGTTCGTAAGCATAAATAAAACAACAGGAAGAGTCCAATTACTGAACGGGCATGATGAGACATGTTTGAACAAGTAAATCGATCATCAAGATATGATATCATAAAGCTTAATGCATAGATCGAATCAATTGACAACATGATACATAAAAGCAGGTAAATCATAAATATAAATCTAATCTAAATAACACATGCATAGGTTTCACCCAACTAGTCCGCCGCATGTCTAGTTTTCCTAAACCCGTCCCAGCTTGAACCCTCACAAGCTAATCCACCGCATGATACGACTTGCTACAGATCCAAACCACTTCTCACAGCTAGATCAATCCACCTCATGATACAATCTAACCATGACAAGCTAAAAGCATGCATATATCTAAATAGATCTACAAATACTCATTACTCGTTGAGGCGTATATGCATAAACAAAGAAAGTACACATGTAAGCCCGCTCTAATGATAAAGGCAGATCTATTCCTATTAGTCCGCCGCACAACTAATCCTCATAAAACCTTTTCATCCTAACAAAGAATCCACCGCATGATACACTACAAGATTAGACGTTAATAGTAGACAAACCTACACATGCAAGCTACACGTAGATGCATAACCGTATTCGGCAAGCTTGCCGAATCGGGGTCCACGAAGAAGGAACTCACATGCAAAACCTATCGATTAAACCGATCTCTAGTCCACCGGATGACTAGCTCCAGAGTAACCCAAAGACCTACATCTCGCCGCGACGGTACCCAGTCCCCGTCAAGGCTAAACGTGCATGAACCCGCAACAACATAACAACTTTGATTGATCTAAGCTCGGCTATGATAAACAAATAGATCTAATGACGCGATAAGATGAACATCAAAAGCATTAATGACAACTAGATCTATAATAATATGAAGCCGAGCCCTATCAATCTAAATTGGGCAAAAGTGTGTGCAAACATAATTAAAATAATAGATAAAAGCATGCACCACGTGGTAACTTAATGAATTCACTAGATTTGCCAAATCTAATGAAGTCGATAACTAGCTCCAAGCTAGAACTTAGTCTGCCGCACGACTCATGATCTAACAACGAACCCTCTTGCTCCATAGCCTAAATCCATCGCACGATACTAAGCATGGTAACAAGACTGCTTGCAACATAATCTAAATCCGCCGCACGATACTAGACATGGTACAAGGTTGCCGGTACTTACGGAGGTCGACGGATCGATGCACCCTCTCGCAGTAGATCGACGACACGACTTGGACTCGAAAGGGGTGGCGCGAGCCGGGTTTGTTGTTGTATTGATTGGGTAGCTTCATTACAGTTGCCACGGGTCTTATATTTATACCCTGGACTTGACACGAGTCCTAACCGACTACGATTATAATAAAAGAAAGTCTAGCTAGGATTACTTTTACTCGAAGTCTTCTCGTAGTCGCTTGATGTCGCATATGGTACGGGCTTTCCTTCTTAGATGGTTTGTCCCAACGCTCTTTGGCTTGCCGAATCACCTTTGATGCCCGGGCGTTCGAAACCTCCCTGGACTTATGGCTCGGCCGAATGGCATACCTTCCTCGAATGCTACGCTTTTGCCGAATGGGTTGCTTGCCAAATGACCTCTAGCTGAATGCTCCGGTATTAGCATCTTGCAATGGCCTTTCTTAGCATCTTGCACCGGGCTTCACCAAATTTCAGTGTTAACAACTGACTTCTCCTTCGCCGACGACGACGCCAACATCTGCAACGATAACAACGACAAGTCGGGTCCCCTCATCCTCGCCTTCACGGACCCGGCGTCGCGACATCCCCGATTGGCATCGCCTTTGCGCCTACCCAGGGTTGGGCGGCACGTGGACACGCCGCCTTGTCGAACGGTGGGGAGATGTCATGTGCCAGAATTGGGCCAGCCATGGGTGGGCTAGGAGGGCCTAATCGGCCACGGCCGGCCCAGGAGAGGGGGTCGCAAGGCCGCAGGGGGCCGGCGCCCCCCGCGCCGCCACCACCTCCACCTTCCCTCTCTCCGTCTCTGCCGTCATCAAGTTAGGATTATCTTAGGACTCTTGGTGTGCAAGGGATATTCCAATCATATAAGGAAAACACTTATTAGGAAATAAATAAAGATTGCTTGTAAAAGGTATTCCAATCATATAAGGAAACTTTAGAGAGATTGCTTGGATTACAAGTCCCACTAGCCGGGCTATATAAGTAAGGGGTTTGTAATCTCTTGGGGAGACAAGCAATAAAGAAAATAATATCGTACCTCTCTCTTCCCAGCCTCCGCGTCGCCGCCATGCCACCTCCCCCTACCACCGCCGCTCCCAGCCGGCTACTAGGCCGGGCGCCGCCGCCCCTACGCTATCGCCACCGCCTCGAGAGTTCGTCACATCGACGTGTCACAGCCAGCCCAATCTAACCGGTTTGTGACAGGGGTTTAAGTGCTAAAATTTCCCACCTCTATATCTAGCCCCTCGGATGGGGATCCAGCGGCTGTGATGCAAGTTTCCATAGTTTGCCTACGAATATTGTTTTCCATAGGATACGTTCCCTTCTATGTAACAACGAAACTGGGTGCAACATGGTTAGTCAATCCGTAGCTCTGGGATCAGGACGTCCAGATGCACAAGGGCAACGTATCTAATTAATGTAAACTAGCTTCATGTGTAAACTATGAAAACTCCAATCAAAACCGGAGTATGCTCATCCAATGGCCAGAGGTAGAGGTGGGCTATTTTTTGCACTTAACCACCCCCCAACCTAATCCCAAATTTTGCAAATGATCCCCGCACGTACATCACCTAGCGCCAGTTCAGTAACCCCGTCTCGTCGCCGTACCATCGCTTCAGTGTCCCGCGCTAGTGGTTTTTTTTTTCAATAAAGGATATTGTTTGTTTATCTACGTAAGCAGAAGTAGAGTTCTAATAATTCAGCCATTGTAATCCTCCGAGTTGATAAACTGGGAGAGAAGTGAGGGAGGCGGTGGGACCTGTGTGAAATAATCAGAAAGGGATAGGTGTGTGATTGGTGTGCCCTAGCCGATTTACATATATAGGTGGAGAATTTGGGCGTCCACCTCCCACCTCTAGCGAATTTGCACTACTTCATCTTAAAATGAGATGGGTTATCTCCCAAAATCCAGTTTATAAGTAGTGGTGTTCTACTAAAAAAACATAAGAAAAAGGTTAAACCTATAAATTGTGGCATGCACATATACAAAAAAAAAAAAAAGTCATATTACAAATTAAGGTTTTAGGTTCAAATAAAGAATTTCATGAGGATGGTTTTGATTATAAAGGGATAGGATGGTTTGATTACACGCAGTGTGTCATTTTGCTGTCTTGCTGCAATAGACTATGCACCCTACCTAGCTTGAGGGTTGTGACTTAGTACATACTGAATTTTTGCTGGAAAATAGGATGTCGGATAATCGTCACTACCACATGGGACGACAGAGCGCAGCACCTTCCTTCTAGTGTCAACCTCGATCATATATGCCTTTCTGTCGATACTGTCCGTGCTGTAGCAGCGGTAATCGGTTCGGACAACAAAGCAGACGGCATCGGGGTCGTCGGAGTCGACAACAATGGGATACTCCACGGTGACACGTGGGAGGCCCGTGTACCCTGGCTGCGCCCAGAGCTCGTCGCAGTCGAGCACGCCGTCCTTCACCCACCCCATTGGCTCGGCCATGCTGAGCTTCAGGGTCCAGGTCGTCACGGTGAACAAGAAGCGGCCGCGCTCACAGCTTGTCCTGCCACGGTCACCACAGCAGCAGCGTGACTTGATGTTTACGAACCTCACCGAGCTGTCGCCCGCAGGTGCCAAGTTCCGGTCCATGCCTTGTTCGGCCGTCCGTCATCGGTGGCGTTCGGGTCCCCGGAGGGTGGATGGACAGGCAACGGAGCATACCGGAGCGTGGGACTGGGACTCGACTCGTCCGCCATGTCAATGAAGAGGAAGCCGCGGAGGTAGTCGACCCAGCACAAGATCCGGTCGCCGACGGCAAAGGCCGCGTCAGTCTGCCACCACCACAATGGACGATCACCGTTCTCGTCTTGCCTGTTGTCATCATCATCGACGACGATGGGCACCATCGTGTTCAGCTGCCACTCCCGGTCACGGCCCGGGCGGAGCAAAGCAAAGCGCCGCTGGCTGATTTTCCGGTCCCTTGAACTCGAGCTGTGCCACTAGGGATATCGTCGTCGCCGCGCCGCAGGAGGCCAGGCGCTTCGAGCATGTGGCGCGGTTTACGCGGAGAAGATGCCCTACCGTGCCGATCATACTCCCTGGGAGTGTACCAGGGCGGCAGCAGCAACAGCGACGGCGGGCGTCCGAGGGCCGGCGCCTGGTACAGGAAGTAGTCCGGCGGCGGCGGTGGCAGCGACGACGAGTACGACCTGGCGGTGGAAGGCGTGCTCAATTCAAACAAGACGCAGTCTCTGTGAGCAGCGAGAACAATGGGAGGCTGCCGCTGGACGTAGCCGAATTTGTCGTCGTCGTAGGACACTCGATCTTCCCAACCGTAGAGGAAGCTGGAGATCTGCGGCGATGGCACGAGTCCAAAGGAGACGCGGAAGCGTCGGCCCGTGGACACGCAGGAGGCCGCGGAAGTCGTGTTGGCGTCGGCGACGACCGAGAAGTCGTCGGTGCGTTTGCCGTAGTGTGGCAGCAGCACCAAGCGGGGCAGGCGGAGGAGTCAGCAGTGGCGACAGCCGCCGGCGGATGAGAAGGTTCGCTCGGATCAACGACGCCGCCAGGATCGAGATCCATCGTGGTTGAGGGATAATTAGGTCAAGGACTTTATTTGGGTTTAGTTTGTAGTACTCCGTAGAGGGTTAGCAGGGCCTATCGATCAACGCCTTTTTTTTTTCCATATATATAAAAGAAAAGGCCTATAAGTTCTAATTTATTTGTTTTTTTTGAGATAGATTTGTTTTGTTTTTTTGAGCAAAAGCCTATTGTATATTCTACCAAACCTGTCATCTAGAAAGAGGGTTAGCGGGCCCATAAACGCCTTTTTTTTCATAAATATAAAAAGCCCATAAACGCCTAGAGTATCAAAGGCACCATGTCCAAGGTCTTAATCCGCACACGTGCGCTGCGCTAATAGATCCGTACGCACAGAAAAAATATAATACTTCCGTATCTTTTTGGAAAAAAAAACCACAGAATAATTCTTCTGTGCGTGGCAATTCACACACAGAAAAATTAGACACTCATAGAAAAATTGCGCACGGGGAGTTAAACACAGAGGTCTGATAAGAGGTAACCCGCCTTTGCGAGATGCATATGCTCCAAAAGAATAATTTGCAGCTTATGATCTGTTACAGCATGAAACATATGCATGGAGGTTTGGTCAAACCTTGTCAGTTTTGCTGCAAGGCACAGTGTAATAGCAAGCATTTTTTTTTGATAAGTCGACCGGGGGCAGGGGGATCCCCCAACTGGTTATCAACTTATCATTGATTTTGGCTCAATAGCTGAATGTTCGAAATACATTTGGTCACCATTTATAAGTTACATTTTACATTGCCGCAACAATAACCAAGCCCCAAACATCTCCTATTTGCCAGTCCTTCTTTGGCAGCCCCGCTTTCCAAAGCATCGCCTCATTCCTGCATGCTGATAGAGCCGCAGTGAGCGTGCTCCGATCATCCCTGAAAACTGCACCGTTGCGCCTCTTCCAGATATGCCAGCAACAAAGCATTAGAAACGTGCTGAAGTGCTTGCTAGGGATGTAAGGTGGATGTACAATCTCCCGCAACATCTGAATAGGCCAGTCCTGCTGAGTCAGGATTTGCATAGCATCCCAGAACTGTGTTGCCACATTGCAGCCAAAGATAATGTGAGCAGGAGTCTCTTCCGTTGCATGGCAAATGTCACAAGAGCCATCAACAACAATCCCTTTATTGATCAAGTTGGTCTTGCACTGAATTCTGCCTTGTGAGAGGAGCGAGGTGAAGAACCGGACTCTTGGCGGCGCTCTGTTCTTCCAGACAAAGGATGCCCATGGGTCATCATCAGAGTTTGCCATCTTGAGGGTCTTGTAGTGCATGGCGGGGTCAAGGTCCCCGTTTTTCTTAGACAGTGTACTGAGACGCCAGTCTCTCTGATTGCTAAAAGTCTGTTGCAAGAGCAAAAGGTTCACTTGTTCGAGCTGTTGCCTTGCTGCCATAGACTGTCGGGGCATCAAGCTTGTGTGGGTCGCGCCTTGCAGTGCTTGTCATACTGTAATAATCTCTTTCAGACCGCAGTGGCTAGAGAGCTCAGGAAACTTGTCCACCATTGGATCTCCTCGGTCCACACATCATACCAGGAGGTAGAGCCTTTGTTTTGGATATCATTTCGGCCAAGAAAATTGGTGCCCATCGATAGATTTCAGAGATTATCGGGTTTTCTCGCTACAAAAGATGCCCAAACTGACTTTAAAGAAATAGCAAAATATGTTCAAAATTTGAATTTCACCAATTATCGGGCCAATATAGCCTAATATCGGGCATGGACAATAGAAATGAATTTCGCCGATTATCGGGAATTTCGGGTCGTAATTCTGAACACTGCAAGAGACAATATGACGAAAAGAAAGTGGCCTGGAAACCCCACTTGCTGTTTTTGCAGACTATTGATCATCTGTTATTTTCGTGTAGCATGGCTAAAGTTGTATGGGTAACTTTTGCCACCTGCTTAGGTGCTTGTGAAAAATTAAGACAGACTTGGAAATGGTGTGGAAAATGGTTAAAACAGGGGTAGATATATCACTCCTTGGGAATTGCTGCCATTTGTTGGGCCATCTGGAAGGCTAGGAACAAAGTGTGCTTCGAAAAATCAAAGGCAGTAACACCACCATTGTCCATATATACTCTGTCATGCATGTGTCTTAATCAGTTACTGGGCCGGATTATATGCAGGTATTGAGAAGGAGGTACTCGAAGATGCTGTCAACAAGATGATGCAAACCACTGTGAGGATCCTGTCGAAGAAGCATAAAAAGGACCAGAAGAAGCTGGGAGATTAAGGGCTGGACAACCAGATCTGAAGATGTTACTTGATAAAAGATGGATAAAAAAAAACTCGAAGTTCCTGTCTCAATTAAGTCCCTGTGGATGTCTGAAGACTTTATCTCTTCCCTGGTTACTGTCCTTAGGCTGCGCGAGTCCTGGAGTTGGCCTGTCGTGTTAGCTCTTTTGGCTCTTTACCTCTGATGTAATGCTCATGTGTTTGAGCAAAAAACTGTAATACTTTGTCGTCTTTT
This sequence comes from Hyparrhenia diplandra, assembly GCA_015847255.1. Taxonomy (NCBI): domain Eukaryota; kingdom Viridiplantae; phylum Streptophyta; class Magnoliopsida; order Poales; family Poaceae; genus Hyparrhenia; species Hyparrhenia diplandra. The sequence continues at coordinate 79,072 of JADLZK010011338.1, read as the reverse complement.
CTTCTGTAGTCTTTCTTATCCAAAACTCTAAAACAATGTATTTCCATTGTCTGATAATGGAAATGGAGTTATCCCTCGGTTCAAAAAAAAAAAAAAAAATGATGGACTCTTTTTTTTCCTGCCCCCACACTATGTTTGGGAGTTGGCAAATACTATATGTCATGAGAAACAAAAGATGGGAAACTCTTGGAGATGCTCAAACACGAGTTGTTTTACGAAGCTATACAAATAATCAACGCTTTTACGTTCTTATATTATACTATAAAACACGATATTTAATGAATGTACAATAACAATTTGAGCGAGTGAAGATCAAGTTGATATATTTTTCGGATGAACGATATAAATATATGTGCAGTGCATGTAGTGTGTGTGTGTGACTTGGCACACGTACTTTCAGCTACGCTGCTGGCAATCACCCCAGAGCCCGTAGTGGTGGGAGACATCCCACACCCTCTTCCAGCACAGCGCGCAGTACCGTGTCTGGCACTGCCGGCACACCAGCAGGTTGTTCTTTCCCGTCTGTTCACAAGTTGATGGATAGCATGTCAAGTCAAAGTTTGTACTAGCTGATATAGCAACACGCCGGAACTCGCTATATAAGCAAAATGCAATATACGGAGTATATGCTCACCTTGGGGCGCTTGAACCCACAGGTGGGGCACGTGTACTTAATCGCCCGTATCCAACCAGGCTCCTTGAAGTCGTGGTCGTCGTCTAGCCCCCTCCTGCCGACGCGATCAAACAGCCCACACTCCCCGCTCGAGAAGTGGCCGTAGCCACTGATGGCGCGGCCGCAGCGGTAGCAAAGGAAGGTGCCGCAGTTGGAGCAGACCATCTTGTTGCAGCCCTGCGTCTTGGCGATGGCCATCTTGCACGACGGGCACTGCCTCGTGGACCGGAGCACCTCCCGCAGGCTCAACAGCTCCTCCACCTTGCGCTGTTCCAGCCGCCGCGCCTCCTCGGAGCTCTGCCGCTCCGACACCTGCCGCTGCTCCAGCTCAAGCAGCAGCTGCTCGACCTTGTCCTCCTGTGGGACGCAGTCGAGCCCAAGGTGGCGCCGCCCCCGCACCGCGCGCAGAAGGTGAAGAAGCACGCCGCGCACTGCGCGTCGTCGCCGGACGCCACGCACGCCGCGTTGCACCGCGGGCAGTAGGCCACGTCCGCCATCGTGTCCAGCGTCGTCCGCAGGGTCAGCGACTCCCACCGCGCGTACAGGCCCTCGTCGGCGGCGAGCAGCCGGCGCAGCGCGTGCGGAGGCAGCGGCGCGCGGCACGACGTGTCCGGGCAGGCCAGCTTCGTCACGCTACCTTCCTTCACGTGGATGCCGCAGTAGGTCTCCATGCACTTGACGCAGAAGGAGTGGCCGCACGGCAGCTTGATGAAGTTCCGGCCTACATACAATAACGTAAGTCAAATGAAACACGTCCTTCACAATCGGCGGCTGAATAATTTCAAGAGGCCGGCCGGGGCTGATGATCTGCTGCACATCAGCTGTATTTTCGCTGAGACAGACTTGGCACCTATGCATGCTCTGATCGAACACGTCCTGCGACCTCTGCTCGCTGTAACGGCGCATCAAAGGGATGGTGGAATCGAGGATGAGTCTTCTCCCAATGGCACGTCCAGCTGATGAACAACCACTTTCGGCGGTGACGTCTGGACCCAACACCAAAACCATCTGGTTCAGGTCATCATCTGATAAAGAGATGATGGAGGACCAGGACGCGCCGCTGAGCCAGTCCGCCCACCGGTACACCACCTCTTGCCCTGGCAGCTCGGCCCAGATCTCGTCGAGGACGGAGCAGAACTCCGAGACCTCTGGCTGGTCCAGCCACTTGGACGCGACCACGAAGTAGGGGGCGCGGTTGCTCGGGTACGATCGAGGTAGTAGGCAGGTTAGCGTTATCGGCGGCAGGTGCTCGAGGCTGCAGGCGTACAGGAGACCGTCGTTGGTGGATTCCTCGTCGTCTTGGTCGTTTTCGGCTTCGTTGGTGCGGTCGACGTTCATGTACAACTGAATCTCACCTTCGAGTTGATAGCGCAGAGAGACCTGAAGACGAACAAGATTTGCATGAACATGTAGTATTGTATTCTATATTTGCATGAACATGTAGTCTTAAACATACTTGGGTTGGGATGGTAAGATCATTCAGTTATTACCTGAAAAGCCCGGAGGCCGTTAATATTGTCAAAGATGACCATGTCGTCCCCGTAGATGGCTTGCAGTACCAGCAGCTGGAATCAATCAATAACAGATGCTTTTTGTAAACATATATACTACTCCATAAACAGCAACCAAAACATACATCTGGCAGTATATATGGGCATCACAGCTTAATTATTTCGCCAGAAACTCTGAATATAACTATAAACTTGCATTACAAAAATTACATTCTAGGGCACATGTGAATCAAAGAAACGTTAGGGTACAATTCAAGATTCAGCAGTCTTGAAGAATCGAAGATTGAACGATCAACTGTAATGTAACCAGGACAAAAGCGGGAAAAACCATAAACCTTAAGTCATGGCTTCGCGCCATCGTTACCTCGTCTTCCTGTATCTGGCTATTGGCCTGAAACTGCTCCTCCGATAGCTCCTCCTCAACACAAGCCGCGGAAGCCATGGCCTCCAGCTGCACCACAGCGTCTTCCCGTGCCACCCAGTACCCTGCACTGTCCTCGGCCGGCGCCGAGGACAGCAGTTCCAGTGACATCTTAATTATATCCCGGTGACAAACCGCGCCGACGGCTTGACGATCACCTATTAGCTTTGATGAGTTTATAGCTTGTGTGTCAATTAGCCTCCTTCTCCATCTTAAATATGTGATGAAAAAAAAAAATAATATTATGAACAGATCGCCGTACCCTTGCAGGATTGTATAATAATAACAAGCTAGCAGGTAGCCTTCCTGTGTGTAAACAGGACTCTAGCAGCTAGAGTCTAGCTCCTCCTGACAACGAGTTGTACTATCGTATTGTTATCAACGAGCAATTTTTGAACAAGATATTCAGAAGTATGGACGGATTCACAAACGAAGCCACATATTTTAATACTATTTATTTTTATTGTTTTCTCCACAACACAAACTAAAATAGGCTAAAATGCTACTCTAGCAGAGAGTAACATGTGGGACCTATGTCATCCTCTTCATCTCGTCACCTTTGACAAACTCACCTATGTCGCCGGGGGTGGGGGGCGTGGACGGACTTCAGTTGGGTCGGATGGGGCAGCAGGAGCCGCATGTTTGGAGTAACCACATGCGAGGGCCTACAAGAGTACATAGTAATTCCTTCCCAAAAATATAGTGTTTTCCAACTTCTAAAAATGTATTAGGAGCAATAAATAAGATCATATCCAACAATTTCCCATAATTTGCTTCAAAAAATATAGAAGTCAATTTTGCATCAAGAATCCTATACTATTTCAAAATTATCCTAACCACTTTTATGTTTTTTTTGTCTCTCTTATACAATTGCATCAGGAACCCTTTTTCTACTCTTTAATATTTCTTCCACACCATTTCACCTCTAGATTGGCCGATGGATACGTGTGATTCCCACGCGCACATTTTTTGCTCACAAGTGTTGGTGTTTTTCCAAGTGCCAATAGATTGAGAAGGTTTTTTAGAAACTAAGAGAAGTTTTTCACCTTTTTTTTCCTAAAAGAATGGATTGGGAAGGGATTTTGGGAACTGTTGAGGCGCGGAAGGCAGCAAGGGATCGCATCCTGATATGCCAAGGAATCCACGAGAAGGCTCAACCAAGAAAAGACACCGCTATGACACACATCACCTAAGGTCAGCCCTAGGTTGAAACAGATGTGCCATAGAATGGTTGAGGTTTTGTTAGCCCTAACTATAAGAAAAAGATTGAAGGACAATGATGATGCCAGGGCAACAAAAGATCGAAGCCCAAGGCAGTATTTAAGGGGAGATATAGGGTGCATGAGCTCCTATGGAAGGAGCTCGAGTCGACTAGATAAGATCACAAGAACTTGGGAAGATCTATAAGACCAAGATCCATTGTTCACACAAACTCACTAAGAAACTTAGATCAGCTCAATGTTTCTCCCCTTACTTCTCTTTCAATTGTAAAAACTCTAGTTTCAACATTCCTAACACGAAGAACACCAAACTACTAGATATAGGGCTCAAAGGGCTCAAATCAGAATAAAACTCTCGTGCCCCTAGACGTTTTGAATGCTTAAGCCACCGAGGATGATAGAACGAACCCTTCACAAAGAACACGTACGATTGTTCAAGGGACAACATTGGAGAAAAGACTACAACAAAAACATTCTTCTAGAAAGTTTGTAGGTCACCAAATTATGCGGTTCGTAGCGGTGGGCTAAACATTAAATTGTCCAGCATGATTTTTGGCAACATGGACACGTTATAATAGTGCTAGACATGCTTGGGATCAAATGACATCGCAAATAGAGCACAAAATCATGTCAAGGAAACAACGAGCCAAAGCGGCTTAGTCGGTTTACCAACTGGCTTAACCGGCCCACGCTCTCTAGGCGGCCTAGCCTAGTGCTAGGCCAGCTAAGACGGTTCCACCTCAGGCCAGCTCGGCCCGCTGTCCCGCGCCCATGGAATCCGGCTTTGCCAGATTGAGGCTGGCTAAGCCGGTTGGTTCATCAGATTTCGAACTGATCTCAATTCAGATCGTGTTTGAGTCGGTTTTTATTGATGGAAGTGATTTGTAGTTGTTTCTAAAGGGATAAGACCACCCCCTTCTATATATATGAGAGGATCACGGTCGATTGGATCCCTCTACCATCAATCGTCAAAACACAAACATATCTCTCTTTTTGACCTGCTTTGTCATCTCCCAACCCTCTTGCTTGCTATTCACAAAAAAAATCCTCTTGCTTGCTGTCCGGTGAATTTCTCCATGTGATTCGTTGGTGTTCTAGGTAGTTATTGATCCTAGAACACCCTTCATATGCCTCCTCCGGACGGATCCTTCCGGATGTAGTTCTGAATCTTTTTTGGTCGAGACGAGCTGTACATCAGCCAATCGATCTCTTGATCGGTTCGATCGATTATGCCATGTGTCTTGCGGTTTTTGTATGTTGTTTGCAACTTCTAAGGCTCCCAAGGCTAGCTGATGTATTGGCATGGACACATATTTGCGTCAACACACTTTTTCGATTTTCTTCTAACACTACCGGAATCAGGGGCTTTCCCGTGAGCTCCTAATGGCAAAGGGTCATCTTTCCCATGAGCATAGTTAATGCTTACGGCAAAGGCCTTACTCATGGAAACCAACCTTTGCCGTGAGGGGGGGAGCTCACGGGATAGGCCACAGCTGGGGCTGTCCGTCTTCCGTCACCCTTTGCCATGAGCTGCGCGCCTAGCTCACAGCAAAGGCTTCCCGTGAGCCATCTTTGTCGTGAGCATGTGCAAACTCTAGGCAAGAAAAACCCCACCCCTTTGCCGTGAGCAGGGGGACGGCTCACGGCAAAGACTGGAGCCTTTTTTATTTTGGTTTTTGTCCTCCATACTTTTTCTACAGTTACTATACATCATATGGCACTCCATGTTCAATTTTGGTGAATTTTTGAATTTATTTGGCATATTTAGGTAATTATTCTCTTCTAGTGCAATTTTTAAAATGAAGCCAAATTTGAACTACAAGTGATTGAAATTTTTTAAAAAATATAGTAAAAAACTATTATTCCTATTATTCAACACAAATTAAGGCCTTACATATAGAAATAAAACCAAATCTCGAACATTTTATTACGAAAACATGAACATTAAGCCATGCTCGAGGGGTTTTAAAATTCTAGAAAATCAACTGAAGTAAAAAAATCATGAAATTTGATAATATGTCATGATATCTAACGCTGAGGCTACGATGTCATGATAGGAGCCGTCACTGTAGCCCCCCCATCAAGTCCTTCTCGTGAACCGGGGTACACGGATACACGGAAAAGCTAAGCCGTGAGCCCCTATCCGGCTCACGGAAAGGCCCTTTTACCGACGTCTCCTTTCCCGTCACGGCTACGCCGTGAGTTACTCATGGGAAAGTCTTCCCCGACGCGGAAAGGCTCTTTTCCGTGAGTGTCGTGCTCATGGGAAAGGACACGAGTCCACTAGTGTAATTCCAGCAACATGGCGGACAAGACCATATGATGATGAGTTGGGTGTAGTTGGAGCCGAGGAACATCTCTAGCAAGCTGAGGCTGTTGCCACGTAATGTGGTTAACAAAATATTAGATGATTGGCATAGTGTTTTGCTAGTATGTGAACCGATAGGGTACTTGTTTTATACACTGTGCCTTGCAGCAAAACCAACAAGGTAATTGCTATATGCTGGCATGTATTGTCAGGCACAAACAAAAACATTCAATTTCTCTGAGTTTATGCATTTTTCTATCGAGATCTTTTGAAGTGTCACAAAATTTGTAGCTATAGAGCAATTTTTCATTCCAGTATTGATTTACTTGTTTTACATCACATAAATAATAACAAAAATTGCTCATTGCTTGCTGAAATAAATATGGTCCATGAGACCAAAGGCACGTGAGATTGTTCACACGCCATTTATTATTTCTGGAACACAAACGAATTTATAGTTTTCTTCCACAGCATATGTTCAGCATTCCACATGCATGATGTTCAGAATTCCAGTTAGTAATGAAATTTTGCCTGAATACTACCAGTGTATCTTTTCAAGTAAGGTATGGTGGTGGGAAGAACGGACAGCAGCCTCTTCCTCCTCGTGTCGACCCTCGAGCAACCATTGCTTCGCGGTCCACACGGGAGCCACCGTAATCGCTGCGGAGCCTGAAGCAAACGATGTCAGGGTCGTCGGAGCTCACGACGGGGTACTCCACGGGCACGCGCGGGAGGCTCCCGTACTCCAGCAGCGCCCAGAGCTTAACTGGCCCACACTCTCCAGGCGGCCTAGCCGGGTGCCAGAGCGACCTTCATCTCCAACCCACCTTAGCCCGGTGCCAGGCCAGCTAAGTCGGTTCCACCTCAGGCCGGCTCGGCCTGCAGTCCCGTGCCCATGGAATCCGGCTTAGCCGGGTTGAGGCTGGCTAAGCCGGTCCATCAGGTTGATTCCGAACTGATCTCAATTCAGAACGTGTTTGAGTCGGTTTTTATTGATCGAAATAATTTGGAGTTGTTTCTAAAGGGATAAGACCACCCCCCCTCTTTATATATGAGAGGACCATGGTCGATTGATCCCTCTACCATCAATCATCAAAACACAAGCATATCTCTGTTTGCCCTATTTTGTCATCACCTAATCCTCTCGCCTGCTGTCTCCACGTGATTCGTTGGTGTTCTAGGTAGTTGCTGATCCTAGAAGACCCTTCGTATGCCTCTTCCCGGCGGATCCTTCCGGATGAGGTTCCGAATCTTTTTGGGTCGAGAACGAGCTGTACATCAGCCTATCAATCTCTAGATCGGTTCGATCGATTACGCTATGTGTCTTGCTGTTTTCATATGTTGTTTGCAACTTCTAAGGCTCCCAAGGCCAGCTGATGTATTGGCGTGGACACATATATATTTGCATCAACACACTTTTTGGCGACGTCGCTAGGGAATTCAAAGCGGGGACTTCGATTTTCATCTAATTCCAGCAATATGGCGGACAAGACCAAATGATGATGAGTTGGGTGTGGTTGGAGCTGAGGAACATCTCTAGCAAGCTGAGGCTGTTGCCACGTAAAGTGGTTAAGAAAATATTAGATGATTAGCATAGTGTTTTGCTAGTATGTGAACCGACAGGGTACTAGTTTTATACACTGTGCCTTGCAGCAAAACCAACAAAGGTAATTGCTATATGCTGGCATGTATTGTCACTTTGTCAGGCACAAACAAAAAACATTCATGTTCTCTGAGTTTTTGCATTTTTCTATCGAGATCTTTTCAAGTGTCACAAAATTGGTATAGAGCAAAAAAATTTCCAGTAATGAGATTTACTTGTTTCACATCAAATATATAATAACAAAAATTACTCATTGCTTGCTGAAATATTATGGTCCATAAGACCAAAGACACCTGAGATTGTTCTCTCCATTTATTTTATCTCTGGAACACAAACGAATTTATAGTTTTCTACCACAGCATGTTCAGCATTCCACATGCATGATGTTCAGAATTCCAGCTAGTAATGAAATTTTGCCTGAATACTACCAGTGTATCTTTTCAAGTACGGTATGGTGGTGGGGAGAACGGACAGCAGCCTCTTCCTCCTCGTGTCGACCTCGAGCAACCATTGCTTCGTGTCCACACGGGAGCCACTGTAATCGCTGCGGAGCCTGAAGCAAACGATGTCAGGGTCGTCGGAGCTCACGACGGGGTACTCCAGGGGCACGCGCGGGAGGCTCCCGTACTCCGGCAGCGCCCAGAGCTCATCGCAGTCCATCACTCCGTCTTGAACCCACGTCATCACCGTCTCCTCCGCCGTCGTCGCCGTCCTCAGATTCAGCGTCCACGTGGTCACCGTGAAGGCGAAGCGCGATCGCTTGCACGCGCTCAATCTAGGGACCCGGCCACCGCAGCAGCAGCGGGAGTCGACGCTGACGAGCCTCACCGCGCCGGCGCCGGCGGCGCACATGTTCCGCGACCAGTTCATGCTAGGCGGGTGATCGTTGTTCCTGGTGTATTCCTCGTTAGCCACCTCGTCGTCGTCCCCGACGAGGTCGGCCGGCAGCCGGACGTACTGCAGCTTGGGAGGGCACCCCTTGTCCGCCGCCATGTCGCAGTAGAGGAAGCCGGCGACGTAGTTGAGCCAGCACAGGTACCGGTCTCCGACGGGGATGACCGCGACGGGCTCCCACCACTCCCGCAGCACGTGGACTTTGCCGGCGCCGTGCTCTTGGACGATCGGCACAGCCTTCTTGAGCTCCCAGCCGCCGCCATTGCCACTTCCTACATGCAGCACGCAGAGCTCCGCCGTCTCGCGTGGCTCCTCGAACGGCACCACCTCGAGCTGGGCCACCAGGAACTCGTCCTCGCCGCGTCGCAAGAGGCCGGTGTTACACAGATTCAATGCGCGGCAGCAGTCGTCGTCGTCCAACTGCTGGTAAGGGAAATGGCTTTCGGGGAGCAGAATCAGTCGCGGCGCCGGCCGGGACTGGGAGGCACCGCCGCCTGCGCCTGCCGTGTACACGAAGCAGTCATGAGCTCCGTCGCCCGTCGTCATGTGGAAAGGACAGAGTCGCCGTGCGCCGCGACTATTTCGGAGAAGTCGGAGACTCCCGGTCGTCTTGGACTTGGAGAACGGCAGATATCGGAGAAGTCGTCCACCATGTCGTGGTAGAGGTAGGAGAACGCCGGCGGCGGCGCGAGGCCCAAGGAGACGCGGAAGTGTCGGCCCGTGGAGGCGCAGGACTCGGCTACGGTTTCTGCGTCGGCGATGACGCGGGGGCGTCATCCGAGGGGCACCGCACCGGTAGCAGTTAAGCATCACCCATCGTGGGTCGCCGTCGGCCGGCGCCGGCGACGAGGAGGGATCGCTAGGGTTGGTTGGGGTTTCCATCTTTTGCCGCTTCATCTGTGCGAACTCCATTGTCGATCGAGATCGGGGTTCCTGAGAAGGCGATTGGGGATATGCAATTATGCATCGCATTGTTTTCATAGGCCGTCAACGTCGGACGTTCCCGAGAGCCCAGATCGAATTTGGTTAGAACGCCGGTTCCATCACAAATCGTATCCTAAAGCAGTCAAATTTATAGAAAGTACTCATAATTCTAGTCGCCTTAGATAAGATCACAAAGACTTGGGGTCAAACATTGAGATTCTAAACGATGAGTAACTTTTATGTTATTCAGTTTTAAAATGTGAAAACAATATGAATAGATTTGTTTAGAAAAACATTTTCATCAAAGTATACATATATCATTTTCAAATAAATATTTTAATAGAAAAATAAAAAGTCAAAGTTAGACTATAAGGAATGTCTCTGTCCTAAACGACTTGTTTTACACGATATAGCTATATAGGTATGGAGAAAGTATAATAACAGATTTAGTACCTAAAAAATCTACTCATCCACAAATAAATGGCAACAGTCTTTTTTTCAGTTTATAGACGTGTCTGGGGTCTATATTACTTACTTGTATGACGTCATGATTGGGCCGGGCAGGCAGTGCGAAGGAAACAAGTGCATCATACCAGGTTGGCTTAACAAAGTATTTTCCTCTTTTTTTTAAATCGGACACATGCTGCATCGTATAATGAAAAAAAAAAACTTTGCCGAGTATCATGTAGCTGGCACTCGGCAAAATAAGGTTTGCCTGAGTGTCAAACCCAACAATTGGCAAAGTTTTTCCTTTTTTGATTTTGACCTCTAAATTTTTTGTGTAGTCCTCTTTACGGTACTTGGTACTCCATGTTCAAATTTGGTAAAATATTTGGACGGTTTGCTATATTTTTTTAATTTGTTTCTTTCAATTGAGTTTTTTTGGATAAGGCAAATTTGAACTACAGATCGAATATTGGACTTATTTAAAACAAAAAATGATATCCATGTTCATAAGTGCAATGTGAGGCCGTATTCAAGAATAAACAAAAAAATTCAAACATCCTATTTACGAAACATGACCATTCACTTGTGGGTCAATTGTTTTTAAATTATATAAAAAGCAAATGAAATCTGATACTCATGAAACTTGTCAATATTGCATGATTTCATATGTGGAGGCTTTGATAAAAATTGGGGAAGTTTTGGTTTAAGTTGTCACGCATAATGCTTCAAATGTTACATAATCCTTCTCAACTTTGTGAATCTTATACAGAGATTATGTCGATTCGGCCAGATTGGGCCGAAATTGACACGCGGTTCGCGACCGCTGAAGCTCCCGAGATGGCGTAGGGGGCTGCAGCTTCTCGCCGGCGGCGACGAGCGGCAGCACGAGCAACTGCTTGGAGAGGAGGAGCCGTGGGGAGGGGAGGGGCGGCCGGCGGCGGCGGGCCGCGCCGGCGGGCCGCGCGGCGGGGCGGCGCTGGTCAGGGGCGGCGCCGGCGCGGTGCAGGGGGCGGCGGCGGTGGAGGCAGGGAGCTGAAAGCGATAGATATATTTTTATTGCTTGCTTATCCCCTAGAGATTACATGCCTCTTGCTTATATATAGCCCGGCTAGTGGGACTTGTAATCTAAGCAATCTCTATAAGGTTTCCTTATACGATCGAATACCTTTTACAAGCAATATTTATTTATTTCCTAATAAGGGTCTTCCTTATAGATTGAATATCCCCTTTACACACCAAAAATTCCTAATATAATCCTAACTTGAAGACGAAGAAAATTCGACTCGACGGGAGAGAGAGCGGGCGGCGGCAAAAAGGGGGCGCCGGCCCCCTGCCCGCAAGACGCGCGCCCCGCCCCCTCTCGGGCCGGGGCGGCGTCGCGTCTCGCCCAATTAGCCCCTCTCCCGGCTGGCCCAATTCTCGGGTCATGACAGATTCTCTCGGTTTGTAAGCATCACACGTGCCAACTTTCTAGAAACCTTCTCAATTTTTATCACACCCTCCACATAGGATATCATGACCACTGACAGGTTCATGATTTTCGGACTTTGTTTGCTTTTTATAGAATTTAAAAATTATTCACCCACAAGTGAATGTTTTTCCATTCAACTTTTTGCTTTGTTCGAACCACTTGCAGTTCAAATTTGACTTATCAAAGAAAAATTCAATTAAAGTAAATAAATTAAAGAAATATAGCAAACAGTCCGGGGAATGTGCCAAATTTATACATGGAGCAACAAGTATTCTTAGAGGACTATCAAGAATATTGAGGTCAAGATAAAAAAAAAAAAATACCGTGTTCAAATTTGCCGAGTGTTAGATTTTTTTTTTTTTAGATTACACAATTACAACGCAGACGCTCAACACGCACGCACACTCACCCCTTTGAACACACGCACGCAAACCCTACCCCCTATGAGAACCTTCAAGAAGGACTGAGCCGGTAAATCTTGAAGTTCCAAAGTCACCACCGGCGCCGCTATCGACGGGGACGCCGCCTACCACTTAATGCACACCGAAAATCCTGAAATAAATCCGGGATAAAGTGTCGCACCCGGATTTGAACCCCGGGTGGGGGCCCCCAACCAATGGCCTTTGCCATTGCACCGCGAGCCCCTTTGACCGCCGAGTGTTAGATACATGCCTAACTGTCACAAAGACGCCGTGGAAGGCCCGTGGGCCTCAGCGCCGCACGCCGCATGGTGGCTGGACGCCGTTGCTGTCCGGCCGCCATCACGTCTTCGTCATCTACTTCGCCATTAAGTAATAGATATTTAGGAAATCGAATCGAGGATTTCTTTAGATGCAAGTCTTCCCTGGACTATAAATACAATGGACTTGTAAACAGTCAATCTCAATCAAAAAATAAAGGGGTAACTCCCAACAGTTTCGGGTCCGCGGCTCTCTCTCTCTCTCCAACCCTAGCGCACGAGCGGCCGCCATCATCACCGAGCCATCGCTTCCCCAACCCGTCGCCCCCACGCCACGCACGCGCCTCTCCTCGCCGATCGCCGTCACCACCACCTCCAACGCCGCCACGCCGCTACCGAGGCTGCCGCCGGCACCGCCATCGCCGCCTCACGCAAGGCTTACTATGATAGCTGGTATCCGGAGGCATTCCGCGCTCCAGATCCAAGGACGACTCCGACAAGGCTGCGATGTCCGACTACATCAGCAAGAGGTATGGCTCCAACATCCCGGTCCAGCACAACGCCATCCTCGCAGGCCACCTCGCCTACATGAAGCACAATTAATGGTCGCCCTCCTCGGGAACAACTACTACCTCCTCAACGACGACATGGTGCACGTGCTAACCACACCATTCTTATACCTCGCCAACCTCGTCGCTACCCCGGAGGCTACCATCCAGCCTCGCATCTCTACACCAATCGACTACGAGCTGCACAAAGATCACCAAAGACATCAAGCTCCAAAGCGGAGCACCAGGTTGGACGCTGCCCGAGGAGGTTGACATCCACCCTTTGACATCCTCGCCACCGACGCCAGGCGAACATCGTCATAATAGGGGAGCTACCACATCGCTTGACATTGGTGCCGCTCTTCTTCTTCAGTGACCACGGTCTTCACCCCGCTAGCATCTACGACGTCCCCATGAGCCGGAAGAGTAATGGAATCCCATTCATCAAATCATCATCAGAAAAGTTCAGCATCCTCGTCTTCATCCAAGCTCATTCACTCTATACAAGTGGGTGCGACATGCTTCGAGACCTACGGCTTCGACTACCCCATCAACTACGACAGCCGTGCAACACCACAACACGAGGATGCATTGTCTCGATAAGGCGGAGAAATCTGTCACAACACGCCGGGGAAGGCCCATGGACGCGGGCGCCATCCGCTGCCATCACGCCATCGCCGCTCGCTTCGCCATTAAGTAATAGATATTTAGAAAATAAAATAAGAATAAAATAGGAATTAATCAAGGATTTCTTTAGATGCAAGTCTTTCGCGGACTATAAATACAAGCGAATTGTAATCAGTTGAATCTTAATCAGAAAAATAAAGGGGTAACTCCCAACAACTTCGGTCTTCAGCTCTCTCTCTCTCTCGCTCTCTCCATCCCTAGCGCACGGCGCGCTGCCGTCATCACCGTGCTGCTGCTGCCGCCACGGGCGTTGCCCCAAGCGCTGCGGCGCCGCTGCAACCCTCGTCGCCGATCGCCACCACCACCTCCAACACCGCCGCGCTGCCGCCGAGGCTGCTGCCGGCACCGTCATCGCCGCCCCTCCCCAAGGCGGCTGTGACACTAACACTACCTTCTCTTTGCCGAGTGTCAGATACATGCCACTTTGCAAAGAGGCCACTTTGCCGATTATCCGTGTAGTGTTAGGTATGGAGCGAGTATAATAACAGATTAAGTACCCAAAAAAATCTACTCATCAACAAACAAATGGCAAAAGTCTTTTTTCAGTTAATAGACGTGTCTAGGGTCTATTAATAATTACTTGTATAGTTGTATGACGTCATGATTGGGCCGTGCTGGCAATGCGAAGGAAACAAGTGCATCGTACCACGTTTGCTTAACAAATACATTTAGAACGATCCAGCCCAATTCGAAGTGTACGTCCGTATATATTACTATCATGCCCGGACGCCGCAGCAGACTGGAAACAATCGGCCATCCTAGGGCAAACCGCCGCCGCCGCCGCCACCGCACGGCCAGCCATCCTCTCGATCCGCAAGTATGAAGCTGCTGATGGCGAGGCTCGCCGGTGGTCTGCTGGGTAGGTCCTGCTCTGGCTCTGGGACGATCAACCGACGACGCTTAAACCTCGATCTCGTCCCAAGCAGCCGCCGCATGGTCACAACCGTAACCCGCCGGACGGAACCCACGGGTCAGGCTCCGGTTCCGCACCGGCGGCGGCAGATGACTCGCGCTGGATGCTACTGAACCGCTGGGGCTGCGGCAGTGACTCCACCGCCGCCAATGTCGTCCCCGACGACAAGACGGCCGCCGAGTGCCGCACCTCGTGGGGCCGACCCTTGCGCGTCTCCCTCGGCTGCGCGGCGCCGCCGGCCATCTCCTCCATCTGCTACAACCGTGATGACGTTGTCTACGCGCACAGCGACGACGACGAGGATGTATCACGTTCTAATGATGTGCACGACGACGACGACGAGGATGTATCTCGTTATAATGGTGACATACTTTACGTCGTCGCGGCCCACCGCGACTCTGTCCTCCTCAAGATGCATCTTGACGTGGCCGCGGGGCGTCAGCCGCCTTCACCGACTACTTCTTGTACAGGACCACAGCCGCCGGCCAGCCGCATTCTCTGTCGCTGCTCCCAAAATGCGACATAGCCATGCACGACCACGACGGCGAAGCCGGACCGCCGCGCGGCGCGTGTTCAGCAAGATGAACACCGGCATCTTGCGCTACGGCGGGGACGACGATGACGACCGTGGGATCCTAGTGGCCCAGCTCCGGGTCGCACACAAAGTGCCTTTCGACAGCGCCGAGATCTGCGTGCTCCGCCCAGGCCGCCGCTGCTGGGAGCTCAAGGAGGCGGTGCCCATCGTCCACAACGAGGGCGGCGGCCGCTACGACCTGCGGAGTTGGCTGGAGCCCCACGACACCATCCCCGCCGGGAACCGTTTCCTGTGCTGGGTTAACTACGACCGCAGCACCTTGCTCGTGTGCGACATGGCGGAGGAGGAGAACCCCAAGATCCGGTACATGCCGCTGCCCGTGCCGAAGGCAAAGCTGGACAAGGTCGACAGGGACGATGAACGCGTCAGGCCGCCGCTTCCTTGGTGGTACTACCGGAGCATCGGAGCTTCGACAACGAGCGCTGGTGCGCCGGTGGTGCGGTTCGTGAGCATCGACACCTGCTGCCGCTGCTGTGGCGCCCCTCTTAGAGCGAGTGTGTGCGACTACTCTAGGTCTTCCTTCGTGGTCACCACGTGGACAATGGCCCTAAACACGACGGGGGAGCCATTGGAGTGGGTGAAGGATGGCGTGCTTGACTATGAGGATATCTGGGCGGAGCTGGAAGCGGCCGGCTACTACGACATTCCACGCGTGGATGTGAACTGCCCCATCGTGAGCTCGGAGAACCCCGACGTCATCTGCTTCATGGCCCAGGACGTAGATAGCGAGTGGAATGGAAACAAAAAGTCATGGACGCTCCAGTTTGACATGAGGAGCAAGAAACTGACATCTGCTGTCTCCCCTGCAACCGCAAGGATGAACCTATCCAATGGGATGTATGTGTCAATTACGGCAAACCATTATGCTGAGTAGGGATGAAAATGGTACAGATATTTATTCGACCGCCTGTTCGACCGAACAAATATGAACTAAATTTGATAGTTATACGGATATCCGCATATTTTTTTTTCAAATACGGATACAAATACGGATATCTTAGACGGATACCAAATACAAATATGATATCATAATTAACCGCCGGATATGGGATAATCCGATAATTTATCGGATATATCCGGTCTCGCCAAAAACGGATGTATCCGAATAGAGCCGCCAACAAAGCAATTCGTTGCCTGGTGTCTTGCCCCTCATTTGGCTCCGGTCTCCTCGTAGCCCATGTGGGATAAAAACTTTGCCTCACATAGCTGAAGGCTGAAGCAGTGATGCGCATGCCCACACGCCACAGCCCACTGACCACAGCCACTGGACAGCCCAACAGATTCTATACCAACAACAACGTGTTCGTTCCATCGGCACTTCAACTAATCGGCAGTCACGGCGTCCGCAAATGATCCATGAGCATGTTGCTTTTACTCAATATCCGAATAGATATTTGTATTCGACATTCTCCGAATCTGTTTTAGACCGTGACGATACTTATTATTCGTATCCATAACCGAGACAATCCAGATTCAGATGTGTATCCGGACCCTATCCGTGTCCGAATCCGAATCCGATAGAAATATGAAAACAAATATAATATGAGTGATATCCGTTCGTATCCGATCCGTTTTCATCACTAATGCTGAGACACGCTGATTAGGGTTTGTCGATCGTGACCAAAGGGATTGAGGAGGATTAAAAACACTACAAGTTCAATCTCCATGAGTTTTTCTGTAACTCACTCTCTAAATCATCATATAGAAAGCTAGTTTAATAAATTTTGTTCTCTATTTTTTTTCACCCTCCAATGGTTTCACTATACCTTGTGCGCTATCTAGAAAGTGAACCCGTCTCTCTCTCTCCCTCTCCATCTTTTGCTATCGAAAAATCAGAACCAGAGGATGGTTATATTTACCTAATTAAGGGGTCATTTGGGGTTGCTCCTCTCCACGTTTTTTAGCCAAACGGTTTCAGCTCTGCAGTCTATTCCTCGGACAAGCTCAGCAAGAACCATAGATCAGCACAGTGTTACCACCCTCACTTGTAAGAACTCTGGTTCAGACATTCCTAACACGAAGAACACCAAACTGCTGGATGTAGGGCTCAAAGGCCCAGATCACAATAAATCTCTCATGTCCGATCCCTAGACGTTTTAAGTGAGGACGACGCAACGACCCCTCGATCGATGAAGAATACAATGGTTCATGAGGGACAGCATTGGAGAATAGACTACATAAAAAAATAGTCCTTATAAGGTTTGGTGGTCACCAAATTACGCTGTTGGTAGAGCTGGATAAAAATCCTCCAACGATCGACGACGGCTAGTCTATGGAATTCTTCGGTGCACCGGAATATTTCTGTGCTCCGTGCTCCGTTTTTTTTTTTTTTTTTTTTGATCCTGCAATTGGCTTACTGCCCTTGTTATAAGTGGCGCAGCGAAAAACGGCCCAGCTCGTTGTATCACAAGCAAAACAGGCCTAACACCCAGGTCCAACGGAGAAACACATATAAAGGCTTGGGCCTAACTCAACCCAAAAGACTAGCCTGATAGGTGAGGACTGCCCCATCCTATATGTTGTGCTCCCTCCATCGACACCGATGTGGGACTAAACCCAACAATTAACTCTACCTTGAGACAAATTCATCTTGTAGCGTAAATCAAACACCTTCAACCTTCATCCCGAGCATAACAAAGAAAAAATACTTCGCGCCAAATAGCCTCTTGGGCTAATCCACTAAACCAACTAAGCTTGAGCACAGCTCAAACTTAGCAACAGGAACAGGTTTAGTCATCATATCAGCAGGATTATCATGAGTACTAATCTTGCATACCTTTAACTTACCATCTTCGATCACATCACGGACAAAATGGTACTTGATGTCAATATGTTTAGTCCTCTCATGGAACATCTGATCTTTGGTAAGATAAATGGCACTTTGACTGTCACAAAATAAATTAATGCAAGAATCAACTCCACACAGCTCAGCGTACAAACCTTTCAGCCAAATTAATTCCTTGCACGCCTCAGAAACAGCCATGTACTCTGCTTCAGTGGTAGACAAAGCCACAACAGACTGTAAAGTAGCCTTCCAGCTCACAGCACAACTACCAACAGTGAACACATAACCTGTGAGTGACCTTCGTCTGTCAACATCAGCAGCAAAATCTGAATCCACATAACCAATAAGTCCCTTCTCAGTTCTGCCAAACTTCAGACAAGAATCTGCAGTGCCTCTGAGGTACCTGAAAATCCACTGAACTGCCCTCCAATGTTCTTTACCAGGATTAGTCATATATCTACTAACCAAACTCATAGCATAAGATAAATCCGGACGAGAACAGACCATGGCGTACATCAAAGAACCAACAACGACTAGAATAAGGAACCCTTGACATGTATTCAATATCCTGATCTGTACTAGCACACTGAGCAGCTGATAATTTAAAGTGAGGTGCAATAGGAGTACTGACAGGCTTAGCATTATTCATGTTGAAACGCTGAAGAATTTTCTGAATATAATTCTGCTGACTAAGATATAGCACACCAGATTTTCTGTCTCTAGTAATTTTCATGCCTAGAATTTTCTTAGCAGCACCAAGATCCTTCATATCAAATTCACTACTCAACAATTTCTTTAATTTAGCAATTTCGACTTTACTCTTGGCAGCAATCAACATATCATCAACATAAATAAGCAAGTATATAGGTGATCCATTCACATGCTTAATGTAAACACAGCTATCATATTTTGATCTCTTAAAACCGTGCGACAACATAAATGAATCAAACCTCTTATTCCACTGCCGAGGGGACTGCTTCAAACCATACAAGGATCTCTTCAACTTGCAAACAAAATTCTCCTTGCCTGGCACTATAAACCCTTCAGGCTGGTCCATGTAAATGTCCTCCTCAAGCTCTCCATGCAAAAATGCAGTCTTCACATCTAACTGCTCAAGCTCAAGATTATGTGCAGCAACAATACTAAAGAATGTGCGAATGGAACTATGCTTTACCACAGGAGAGAAAACATCATTATAATCAACACCAGGAATTTGACTGTAGCCTTTCGCTACTAACCTTGCCTTATACTTTGGAGGCTCGCTTGGAGATAAACCCTCCTTTCTCTTGAAAATCCATTTACAACGAACTGTCTTTTTTCTTCTTGGGCAATGGTACAACATCCCAAGTGCAATTCTTTTCAAGTGATCAGTATCTCCTCATGCATAGCTGAAATCCACTTCTCTTTATCACCACAATCAATAGCTTCAACATATGTGGCTGGCTCATGTGTACTCTCCACCTGTTCAGCACAACTCAAAGCATAATGGGTTAAATTACACTCTTCAATAAGACGTGGACGAGGTCCACAATTCCTCTTTGACCTGCGTTGGCCAATAGGTAATTCCTCCTCTAGCTGCAAAGTAGGAGGTGAGTTTTGCTGAACACCATCATGAGCCTCATAATCATCAGCATCAATTTCCTGATCAGCAATAGGCTCCACCTGCTCGCCTGACTGATCATCCAAAAGCTCCACCTGCACACTGGTATACTGCTGTTCCTCATCAGAACTATCTGAAACATCTGAGGACAAGCTGTCAGTAAACATCACAGATTCATTGAAAACAACGCTCCTGCTCTTGAAAGTCTTTCCTGTTTCTGGATTCCACAATTTATATCCCTTGACTCCAGAACCATAACCAAGAAAAAGACACTTAATAGCTCTAGGCTCTAATTTTCCATTATCAACATGTGCATAAGCAAAGGCAACCAAATACTTTCAACCGTGAATAATCGCCAGTGTGCCGCACCATACCTCAATAGGAGTTTTCTTATTAAGCGGAATAGAAGGTGACCTCGTTGATCAAATAACATGCGGTGTTGGCTACCTCTCGCCCAAAAACGCTTGCTCATGCGCATCGGGCAAAGATACACCACGCCTTCGAAATGATGGTTCTCGTCATGCGCCAGCCCACACCGCTTCGCCAGGGGAGTGTGCGAATGGTGTGATGACGGACAATGCCTTCCCCGCCCGCAATAATCATTAAAGGCATACGAACAAAACTCTCCACCATTATCGCACGGGCAATTTCACCTTCTTTTCGCTTTGCTTCTCAATCATAATTTTCCAATCTTTAAAAGCAAAGAAAGGTATCATCTTTATTTTTTCGTAAATAAAGGCCAAACTTTTCTAGAGTAATCATCAATAATAGTAAGCATGTAACGAGCACCACCAAGTGAGGGCTTACGAGAAGGACCCCATAAATCAGCATGAACATAATCAAGAATACCTTTAGTGGTATGAATTGAGGTGTTGAATTTTACCCTCTTATGCTTCCCAAAAATACAATGCTCACAAAACTTCATGTTACTCGGCGTGCAGCCCTTCAAAGAAGTTTCTCTTTATCAATTTCGCCATGCCAACCTGACTCATATGCCCCAAACGCTTATGCCAAAGGTTAGTTTTACTAGGTTCAAGATTAGAAACAAAGCAGAAGCAAAGATCAACAAACCATGTAAAGTGCTTCCTCTAAGGACATATAAATTTGCGAAATTCATATCACCAATTAAACAAATCGAGAACCTTTAGATACCTTCAAAACCCCATTTGATCCGGAGTACTTAAAACCTTCTCGCATCAAGAGTACCGAGAGAGATAAGATTTCTCTTCATCCTCGAATGTACCTCACATTTTTCGCTATGCGTGTCATGCCATCATGTGACTTGATCTGAACTGAGCCGATCCCCACAATCTCACACGGGTTGTCATCTCCCATGCGCACTACATGCCCACTCGCAATGGCTTAATGGAACTAAACCAATCTTTGTTAGTGTAGATATGAAATGAACATGCTGAATCAAGTATCCATTCATCATGACTAGCAACACAACTAGAGAGGACAATTAAACAATCTCCGAATCGAATTATCGCACAATGTTAAAAACAATAGAGGCATTACCAAAGAAATTTATTTTTCCTCTTTTCTTTATTCTCGCAACTTCCAGCACTCCTCAATAAAATGAGTTTTCCCTTTGCAATACTTACAGAATTTCTTCCACTGGCGGGGGCTTGACTTTGAGCGGCCCCCGCCATCATGGCTCTTGTCACAATCTTTGTTGTCATTGAGGGTCTATGCTCGATCCGCCTCGCACATGCAACGCCTCACCCTTGAGGATGACGATCCGTCGACGCACCATGCCTTTCATCTTCTCCCCTCGATTGGAGTGCCTCATAAACCTCCGAAACGGTCGGTTCATCACGGCTTATAAGCAAGGTGTCACGGAAATTTGCAAAGGAATTTGGCAGAGAACATAACAAAGAATAGACCTAAGTCCTCATCATCATACTTAACCTCCATCGACGCAAGGTCGAAATGATCTCCTTGAACGCAGATATGTGGCTCATCACCGAGCCACCCTCCCGCATCTCGAGCGTGAAAGCTTTCATCTTCATATGCATCTTACCGGGTCGATCCTTGACATACAGATCGATTCCAGCTTTCAACCGTAGACTTGCAAAGATTCTTTTCCCCTGCAACACCTCTTGCAAAATATCATTATGAAGATGTAACTCGAATTAATGACGAGCCTTACGATCCCGCGCGTCTCCTCGGGAGTCCAGGCCGCCTTTGTTCTTCTTGTCGAAGCTTTCCAACGCCTCATCGGCGTCGTTGTTATGCGCGCGAGGATCACGCCGCATCTTGACTTGCCGTAGATTGAATCTTGTCTTGTGGTCCAAAGAGCGGTACATCGAACTTCATCGCCGCCATCAATCAACCGAGCTCGATACCACTTGTTGTGATCGTAAGGCGAGGAACGACGAAGAGAACACGATCAAACACACGCACACAAGGGACACAAATTTTAACGTGGAAAACCCTCCCAATGTGGGAGAGAAAAACCACGCCACCAAAGAAAAAACTCTTCACTATTCTTGAGTGTCTGGTTACAACACCATGCGGCGGCTTACAAGATAAATTATCTCCCATGAAACCTTCCTAAGCACATGACTATTATGAGCTAGCATGCAGACCACCCAAATTGCTCCATGGCGGTACGCAAGTAGTGTGCACGAAGACCACGCATGACGCACGGCTCACATCAATGGTTGCATGCAACCTCATCTCTCTCGGCCAAACATAGCCATTGAATTTGGAGCATATTCAACAGCCCTGCATTCATAAAAGATTGCTCACCTGAGTCGCGAGCCATCCAACTGGGTTACAAACTCAGGGAGGGGGTCACCCAAACTTGGTATTGGCCCGGGTCCCAACTTCAACACCCAGATGAGCGAGTTCATGTGCACACGCATTACAATCCCTAGGGATTTTACACACTTTGAGAAAATCAAGTTCTCATATAGCATGCTATGAATTTCTTGAAACAAACCGCCACCAGCAGCCAGGTCGTAATTCTACGAACTAGTCTCGTCCTGGAGGACCGCCAAGTCTATCTCCACCTCAATTTTTGATATGCCAAAATGGGATGCCGCTTCAAGAGCCTGTTTGAGAGCATAGGCTTCCCACACTAGTGCATCATAAACGACGCCCAGGTTGCCAGCTCCTGCTACGACGCTAGCTCCTTCATGGTCATGAATGATGAAACCCCAAGCTCCCAACTTGGACCCGGCATGGAAAGCGCCATCAGCATTGATCTTCAGGAAGTCCGCAAGCCGGGGCGACCAGTGATGCTCCAAGGCAGGAGCCCGAATGCTCGCACTACTCCCAGCACACAAAATGTCATGGCTCATCTGCATAACTAGCCGAGTCGTTTCATCACAAAGTCGGCATGAGCTCACCTGCGTTCACTTTGTTTCTCACATTCCACCATTGCCATGGCATAGTCGCCACCATCGCACGGATGTCAGGTCTCAACTTCAGAACCTTCCCAACAAACTCTTGAGCCGACCCAGCATCAAGCAGTTGTAGTCTGTATGATTCCAGTCCTAGCTCCCTCCAACACTTTCAGATTTCTTTACATTTCAAAAAACAATGCGCTCCATCTTCATCATGGCGGAAGCAGACATGACAATTGGTGTCAAACTCAATCCCCTTCTTTCTAATATTTAGTTTGGTAGCCAGGCTATTATGCGCTATCCTCCACATGAATTGCTTGACCTTCGGGGGACCTTCCAGTTTCCAGATTTCTTTCCACACCTTCTTACGGCCTGTGCTGTGGTAGTTAGATGGCTCCCCACGCTGACGCCCTAGGCGTGTTTCAATCACATCTTCAAGAACATGATATGCCGACTTAACCGAGAATCGCCCCTTCTTGTCAAAATGCCAGGCCACTGAGTCTTCGTGATCAACATGAACTGGGATAGCTAGGATATTTGTGGCATCTTCTTCCCAAAAAGTTTCTCTCACCAGCTCTGCGTCCCACGAACCCGAGTATGGATCGATGAGTTCAGATACCTTGGACGGCACTGTCTGACCTCGTGGTGTTATCGGTCTTCCGTATTGCCCAGCCGGAATCCATGGATCTTCCCAGATTATAACACTATATTACCATCACCAATCCTCCAAATGATCCCATTCTTCACAGCTTCAAGGCCCCGTAAAATACTTCTCCACGTGTAAGAAATACCAGGCCCCTCCCTTGCATTCCAAAAACTTCCATCAGGCCAATATCTAGCCTTCAAAAGCCTTGCACAAGCGAGTCAGGTTGCTCCCTATCTAGGGGTAGTACGACAATGATGAGTCATTTGGGTTTCGTTGGAGGCTTGGAGCTGAGGAACATCTCTATAGTGAGCTGAGGCTCTTTCTTAATGCTCTAGCCACGAAAAAAAGTGGTTAAGAAAATATAAGGTGGTTAGCATAGTGCTTTACGAGAGTAGGTGAACAGACAGGGTACTTGCTATTACACTGTGCGTTGCAGCGAAACCAACAAGGTAATTGCTGTATGCTGGCATGTATTGTCAGGCACCAACAAAAACATTCATTTTCTCTGAGTTTTTGCATTTTTCTATCGAGATCTTTTGAACTGTCACAAAATTGGTAGCTATAGCGCAAATTTTGTTTCCAGTAACGATATACTTGTTTTACATCACATAAATAATAACAAAACAGCTCATTAATTGCTGAAATAATATGGTCCATGAGACCAAGGCACCTGAGATTGTTCACTCCATTTATTATATCTCTGGCACACAAACGAAATTATAGCATGCATGATGTTCAGCATTCCCACATGCATGATGTTCAGAATTCCAGCTAGTAATGAAATTTTGCCTGAATATTACCAGTGTATCTGTTCATGAAAGGTATGGTGGTGGGGAGAACGGACCGCAGCCTCTTCCTCCTTGTGTCGACCTCGACCAACCATTCCTTCCTGTCCTCGCTGTAGCCACCGTAACTGCTGCAGAGCCTGAAGCAAATGACGTCAGGGTCATCGGAGCTTACGACTGGGTACTGCAGGGCACGCGCGGAGGCTCCCGCATCCGGCAGGGCCCAGAGCTCATCGCAGTCCAGCACTCCGTCTTGAACCCACGCCATCATTCTCTCCTCCGTCGCCGCCGCCGCCCTCAGATTCAGCGCCCACGTGGTCACCGTGAAGGCGAACCAGATCGCCGCAGACGCCACGAGCCTCACTGCGCCAGCCGGGCGGCGCACATGTTCCGGGAGCATTTCATCTCGTCGTTGGTGTATACCTCGTCATGGTACCCCACGAGGTCGGCCGGCAGCCGGACATACCGTAGCTTGGGAGAGCTCGCCGTCATGTCGCAGACGAGGAAGCCGGTTTGGTAGTTGACCCAGCACAGGTACCGGTCTCCGACGGGGATGACCGCGACGGGCTCCCAATATTCCCCAAGCATGTGGACTTTGCCGCTGTCATGCCCTTGGACGATCGGGCACAGCCTTGTTGAGCTCCCAGCCGCCGCGGTGGCCGCTCCTACATGCAGCACGCAGAGCTCGGGCCGTGTCGCGTGGTTCACTCTCCTCCCCGGACGGCACCTCCAGTCGGGCCACAAGTAACTCGTCCCTCGCCGCGTCGCAAGATGCCGGTGTCACACAGATTGAAATCGCGCCGCCGTCGCCGGGCGCCGCAGGGCTTCGGGAGCGTAGTCACCGCGGCGACCGGGCCGGAGGCACCGCCGCCGCGCCGCCGCTTTGTACACGGCGGTCGGCCCGCCGTCGTCCGTCGCCACGCCGAAAGGACAGAGTCGCCGCGGCGCCGCGACTATTTGGGACAAGAAGGAGACTCGAGAGTCGACGGCAAAGTGGCGCTACCCACCACCACCATGGCGCCCACCATGTCGTGGTAGAGGTAGGAGAACGCCGGCGGCGGCGCGAGGCCCATGGAGATGCGGAAGTTTCGCCCGTGGAGGTGCAGGACTCGGCAACGGTTTCTACGTGGGCGATGATGCGGGGGGAGTCATCCCAGCCGGCACCGCAAAGGAAGCAGCTTCAGAATCACCCATCGTGGGTCGGTGGCGGCTGCCGGCGACGAAGAGGGATCCCTAGGGTTGGTTGGGGTTTCCATCGTGAGAAGCCGGTTGGGGATACGCATCACATTGTTTTAGGGGAACATATATACCCAATCATATATGCAAACTTCTAGTTTGGATCAATTAGACGATCTAAGAGATTAGGTAACCGGCCCCGTCCTAATCATATTTTTGCAAAACCCTGCTCTCCCAAAAGGCCATAACAGTGTAGACCGGCTTGACTGTAGTATTTACCACCATCATTATTCCAATTCCTTTCAATAAAACCTAGAATAGGTCCCACCCCAAACAGACTAGGCGGCCACACTACAGAAACCGGTTCTTTGCCGAGCACTTGGCACGCACCGCCAAGACCACCAGTCGTCGGCGAAGACTTCGCCGAGAACAAAGGCTCGCATAGGACCGAAAAATTTTCATGGCAGAGGTCCTATGCCGACAACCCCGGCAGCTAGAGCTTCGGCGAAGGATTCGCCGAGAACCCAGTGAACCGTCGGGCGAAGAAAAGTGATCATTAACGGCCGTTGTAACTGATGGCAGTTACAACAACCATCGCCGAGCACTGTCAGGCCGGTTCTCGGCAAACTCTAAATCTTTGCCGAGAACCTAACAATCTAGCTCTTGGCAATAGATTTTTTTTTATTTTTTTTGAAAATTCTTCATCGAGAACCTGTCAGCAGCGTGCTCGGCAAAAAATTATGTTGCGAGATATATAGCCAACCATGCAAACTTCTAATTTGAATCATTGGACGAAGAGATTAGGTAACCGTCCGTCCTTAATCATACCTTTTCAAAACCCTCCTCTCCCAAAAGGCCATAACAATGTAGACAAGCTGGGCTGTTGTATTTACCATCGTCATTACTCCAATTCCTTTCAATAAACCCTGCAATAGGTCCCACCCCAAACAGACGGGCCCCCCAGAAGCAAAAGCTCACGGGTTATGATGAGGTGGGAATCTTCCGTACCACTCAGGCGGCCGAAACGTCCCTGTCGCCCACCCCTGGCCCGTGCTCGCACTTGGGCCGGCCCAACTGCTCGGCGGGCATTGCTGCCTTTTTCCGGGAATGATATGGCAGGGACGTCCAACACGTGGCGCGTCAGCTCGGACGCGTGGCCTCGTTTGCTCCCGCGGTGGACCAGCATTTGTTATCCCCTCCCCTTCTGCTGCCCGCTCCCGCAGTGGACCAGCAGCGCATTTTTCTTATATCCTCCCTCTTGCTATGACTCCCATCTCCTCTCATCTACCTACAACTTTTTTATCTTTTACCCACACCAGACGAGTGACGGTGCGGCCATGGTGCCCCTGCCTCCTCGCTCCCCACACCCACACCCACCATCACCACCCTCGCTCCTTCTCCTGCAACGAAAGGTGCTGCTCCATGCGCAGGCCGCTACTTCCATGGCGCCGCCCTCACCGCAGCAGCAACTGCGGCTGCCTGTGTGGGGATGCAAGTTGCTATAGGGGCAGCGACAGCTCCTCCTAGTCCTCCTCGTTTTCTGTGGCACCGGCTCTCACTCGATGCCCACGTCGCGCTGCGGGCGACGACGGCCTCCTCTAGATCTGAGCAGGAGAAGCTGGCACCGGCTCTCACTCGATGCCCACGTCTCGCTGCGGGCGACGACGGCCTCCTCTAGATCTGAGCAGTCCTTCTCCTGCCACGCCTAGCGCTGCCCCCACGCCGTTCACTCAGTCACAACCGTCTGTCGCTCACGTGGCTTTTGTTGGTGTTGTTGTAATACTATTTGGTGTTTTAGCTGCTTTTGCGCTTATTGTTTCAGCCACTTGTCCTTATTGTTTCAGCTATTGTTCTCTTTTTGTTGCAATAATATGTTTCATGTTGTTTTTTTTGTTGCAAATTTTTTTTCCTGGATGTTTTAACAGATGATTTTCAAATGTTGCAACTTTTTTTGGGGTGTTGCAAGGTTTTTCCATGGACGTTTCAATACATGATTTTTGAATGTTGCAACATAATTTGTTGCAATGGGTTTCTCTGATTGTTTCAATAGATGATTTTCCAATGTTTGCAATGTAAATTGTTGTGCTGTTGCAAGTCACTGTTTTTGCAAGAGTGTGGGAGCAAATTTGTCGCTGGGAAGGGGGAAGTGGCCCGGTGGTTGTCACATGCCATGGATGGGGGGCCCAAAAGGGCCTGTCATAGCCCTAAAAGGCCGGCCAAGGAGCCTAGGAGGGGGCAGGCCGCGTGCGCGCGCCTATGGCCGCCGCCACCTGTCGTCATCGCGTCATTTGCTTCCTCATTAAGTACTATTATTTAAGAGTAAAATAGAAATAGATTAGAAATAAACGAGATCTACTTTCTCATGCAAGTCTTTCCAAGACTATAAATACAACGGAGATGTAATCGCTGGATCTTAAGAAGAAAAAATAAGGGGTAACACCCAACACCTTCAGCCTTCAGCTCTTCCTCTCTCCCCTAACCCTAATCTGCGTGATGCTGCCGCCACCCTCGCCGTCATCGCTGGTTTACCTCGCCGTCCGCCTCCGATCATCTCGCCCCCCGACGCCTTCACCGCCCCAACGCCGCCCGCCGCCGCTGCCAAGCTTCGCCGCCGACGTGTCACAGCCACCGAATCCAACCGGTCAGTGATAGTGGTGCTCGTGAGGGATGGGGATGAGTGTGGGGGTCCCGGATATCCACCTTCGTTGGACGCAGTGGGCGAGGGATTTTTCGTTGTGAACCGCGCAGATTTCATGCACGTGAGCGCCGAGGGCGGGTGCATAGGAAAGGGCGAGCGCGGGGAGTGGAGGAGGAAGGGAGAACGCGGGAGAGTGGAGGAAGAAGAGCGGGCGGTGGTACCGCTCGATGGCGGAGGGGAGGCGGAGGCATCCCGTGGGCCTGGGCTCAGAGAGTCGGCATCCGATGGATTTTATTCCATCGACGCCCTAGCGCTAGCGCTACCTTTTTTTTTTTTTGTTGCCTCCCCTTTTCTATTGGTCCTTTGAGTCGGCCCGGCTAGCTTAGTTGGCGTTGTTGCTTTTTTTTCTGCTGCCTTCCCTTTTCTCACTCGGGCTTTTTTCATGATTATTTTTGTCTTATTATTTTATCTTTTTTTACCATGGTTTTTCTTTTTAAGTTTTTTTTCTTCCTTTGTATTATTTTATTTGATATAATCTATTTTTCATTTATATATTTTTATACTTTTTGTTTCTATATTTTTCTTTTCTTTTTTATGTTTTATTTTTACGGTTACCTACTGCTATTCAGTTAGCATACATTTGATGTTGGTGATGTGCCCTTAGTATACTTGTGATGTTCTACGTATATCAGGTGTTAGCATATATGTGATGTTCCATAAGGTATCTAATGATGTTCCACATGTAAATACAGATTTTTTTATGAGATAAATGTGCAATAAAAAATTTCTTCAAAATATATCCATGTGAGATCTTATTTTCTAGAATTTATTGTAACAAACATAATGGTGCAATCAGATTTTCATTTGTATACTTAAATTTGAGTTGTCGCTTTTTTAACCTTAAAAATATATTGCTACTGGGCTGTACGCACACCATGGGCCTCGCCCGCCCAGGCGAGCGCTAGCAGCCCCAATGACGAGGGCCTCCTGTGTCCTGTCGTGAGCTCGGAGAACCCCGGCGTCGTATGCTTGCTCGTGGACATGACGGCCAGACGAATCGGAATCGAAGATATGGACGCTCGAGGAGGAATTGAAGACACTGATATCTGTCGCCGACTGCTGCAGTGCGATGTGTCAGTTCTGCAACCATTTGCCGGCAAAACTTGACAGCGTAAATGCATGTCGAACGGCTGATTGCCTGACTACTTATTTTCAACTTAGTTTGATTAGAGATTGTCTTATACTTATTTTTCAGTCTTGTACTTATTTTCAACTTAGGTTCATTAGAGATTAGGCTCGTTGCACTGTCTTATTCGCAAATTTGTAGGTTGATTAGTGTCACAGACCGGATAGATTGGGCCGGTTGTGACACGCCGGCGGCGACCTCCGGGCGGCGGCGATGGCGAGGGCGGCGGGGGGGCGGCGGCGCCGGCCTTGGGGGCTGGTTGAGGGAAGCGGCAGCGATAGGGGAGAAGGGCGGCGTGGCGACGAGCTGCGGCGGGCGGCGGCGGCGCGCAGAGATTGGGGTGGCGCAGAGAGAGAGAGAGAGGGGCACGAGATTATTTCTCTATTGCTTGTTCCCTAAGAGATTACGGACCCCTTTACATATATAGCCCTCCTAGTGGGACTCGCGAACACCGCTCTCCCTCGCAGAAGAAACGAAGCAATAGGGCAAACAGCCTCCGAGGATCAAACGCTGATCTACCTGGCAACCCACCACCGCCTTAAGTCGTGAAACCGAAGACGGCTGGGAACACGCCTGCTCGCCGACCGGGGCAGTGGGATGGTAGAAGTAATGCAACGATATCGTAGAGAGCCCACACATCGAAGAGGGCAAACAGACGCCGCGCCGTGCTGAAGGCAAAGCAGGACGAGGTCGACCGACGACGAGCACGCCAGGCCGCCGCGCGTGATTGGCAGTACTATCGGGCATCGGACCTTCGACAACGAGCGCCGGTGCGCCGGTGGTGCGGTTCGTGAGCATCGACACCTGCTGCCGCTGCTGTGGCGCCCCTCCGAGCCGAGTGTGTGCGACTACTCTAGGTCTTCCTTCGTGGTCACCGCGTGGGGAGCATGTCCCTGAACACGAAGGTGGGTTCCCCATGCATGGTGCACCACTCCCTCCCAGCGTGGGCCTTTCTCCTTCGGCGCGTGCACGCCGCCCCCGGCACGCGAGCTCCTGCTCTACGGTTCGGTCGCGCTACCCCTCTCTCGCACTCGCGCTGCCCTACTGCGGGAGCGTGCAGTTGCACTTCCTGCTACATGAGCCCCTACTCCGCGAGCACGTTGGTCCTCCCCAAGTCTTCCTCGATGAGCTCTCCGCCTCGACGTGCCCAACACCATCTGTGACTCCACTTCAGCTGACGGCGTGCCTGCCGCCGCCGCGAGCTACGACTCCACCTCGCTTCCCCCTAACTATAGCTCAGTTGATAGAGTGTTAGGATGACGAGTGGGTCCCACTTGTCGCTGTCTACTTCGAGGAATTTGAGGCCTTCATTTGGGTGCTACAACTGGAGTAGAAACACAAAGGGCAACAAAATGGGGGCTTTGACTTGGGGTCCGTGCTGAGATGCTCTAACTCATTATAAACTTGAATAAATATTAGAATAATACTTCTAGATTTTTATGGATAATCAAAGAAAGTTACAAAACTTAATGTAATTGCACCAAAGCATGTATTGTATGAAATTGAAGTTAAAATATATTTATAGCTTTGAGATTCATAAAGGATCGTATACACATCGTATGCTCTCATTTTTCATTACAATCTGGTAACTTATTTCCCCGTTGTAACGCACACATATCCCCTCCTATTTTTAATAAAACACTATATGTGTTATTACATAATAGCTAGGATGGGATAATATATTATTTTAGTAAACACCAAGCTAGGATCGTTGCATCATGGCTAGATCGGAACGCTAACATGTAAAGCACCAGCATCTCCAGTCACAGTCACAAGAGCCGCCCAAGTTCTCAGAGCTTTCACGTTTGCATGTATCATCGCAACCGTGGCGAAAGGCCCAGCACGCTCCTTTGTAATTGCCGCTCTGGTGTCTGCAGTTAATCGAGCTCGACGGTAGGCAGACAGATCCCATTGAACACAAGGGACATACTTGCACATGTAAGAACGAGGTTTGGCCAAAAGATTAGTTAAAATAAATATTAAGTTGGATACACCAGCTAATTCAATGTCGAAACTTAAGTTGTAGAAACACTTATTAGATTTCTAACACAGGGGACATATTAGCACATACCGGTGGCCATGATGATAATTAGGAGCACGGCAGCAAAATTCTTTTTTGAAGGCACCATTGATTGCTTTTGGAAGTTTTTTGTATGTTGAAAGAAAAAAATGAGCGAGCTGCTGGTGGACGATCGAGTGAGGAGAAGCCTACCAATATATATAAATCACATGCCTAGTATATTTCGCTGTACAAGCAAACATGACACCATCTACGTCATCACATGCCTAGTATATTCCGCTGTACAAGCAAAGATTTGTTTAGCAAACATGACACCATCACTTATGTTATCTGATTTGTCAGCATTTGAAGAGTGATGTGGACTGAATGACAAGTTAACATAGCTTACTAGGCCAAAGAAAACATGACACCAAGTTACATCTATTCTTAACCTTATAATTGCACACCATGTCGGTGACTCATATCTACCTGCCCGTCCCAAGAATAGTGCCAAGCCATGGCCATGAACAGTGCCTAACATGTCCACGCACAGTATAAACCCGTTACTGAACAGTTTGTACCCGTTACAAAACCCGTTAGCCATGAACAGTCCAAACCCGTTACAAAGCAATACGCACCGTTGTAAAACCCATTAGCAAAGAGTACGCACACATTAAAACAAACCCATTAACAACACTGACCACCCCCATTGTGAACAATACACATGACAAGAGTAGTCGCCCACCGTGAACATGAACCATTACCCATTTCTAAAAACTCGATCTGTCGCCCCCAAAAATTACAAATCTCGCTTGCCAACAAGCCAAACGATTCTAACTTTCAGTAAATTTAGATAAAAATACTAACACTGCTATCACTAAAATAAGTACCAATAAATTGATACTAAATTTTTTAAGTACTGTGTTTTTTAATAAATCCCTATGTATGGGCTTAAGCCATTCCAGTTCACTTGAAATAAATCTTTTTCCAAAGAAAAAATTACTATAAACTTTAGCAAGCCTTAGTCAAGTGGAACGACACGATTTGCATGGTTCCATTTTTTATCAGAGAGATTAATCTTTTTTTTTTTTTTTTGACAACGGGAGGGAGTAATCTTTGCCTCCATGTACAACCTTGCTACCCTGTGCGAAAAGCACGGGGGCACCAGCTAGTTTGTACTAACGCTTATCAGGTATATGTTTTTCTCTAATAATAAAACAACATTTAACTAAGCCACATAAACCATCAGCTAATAGATCTAAAAAACCACGGTGAGAGAGATTGGACACCTCTCCTTCCTACCACTGGTAGATAGCACCAGAGAAGAAGAAGGGGAGGGGCATGTATTGAAGGGAGATTAATGTTTGGGAGTATTACTTGGCTCACATATGCTTCATGCAGCACAATCTCTGATCCAGTTGAAATCATGAAATAATTAGATTTTATATGTACAAATCATCTCTACGCCTCTACGCCATTCAATAGACCCTTTTATATGTATAAATCGTCAGCTGGAAAAAGTGCATGTTTACTGTATCCCTGTATGTCACCTATCTACTACTGTATGTAGAGAACCCCACTAGGAGTTCTCTTGACATACGAGCATGCCACCCTCAGCAGCTCCACGCACTCGACATCCTTCCGGCAGCCCCACTATTTGAACTAACTAAAAATGTTATAACTCACTTAACCAAAAACCAAATTAAATTCCGGTTACACCATTGAATTTCTTTTAATGAATCCTTTAAAACAAGATCTCATATGGATATATTTCAATAAAATTATAGGTGGGCCCCCACCGATGGTAGTTGGCATAGAGTTAAGTAAAAATAAAAAAAAAGAATGATTAAAAGGGCTAAAAAGGAAAGAAAAAGTATAGGAGGGTGATAGTAATATTCTAACTTATATATTTCTCCTTCATACCCACGGCAACGCCAGGGATATGACGCGTGAAGGACGAAGTTCAAGAGATTAAATCGTCTACCAAGGATTTCCTCAAATAAATTATAATATATATTTTATTACATTACCGTAAGTTGTCACCCGTCCAACATATCTAAATATTTCTATTCGATATTGGTTCAGCTTGAGTTTAAATATAAGATTAAATAATCTTTATGTCAATGAGTATATATTCTGCTTTCATACATTTAAGTTCTTCGTTACTAACTATGTTTCTAACCTCGCACAAAGTAATTTCGCTCAATAGCTAATTGTGATCAGATTTCTTAGCGATTATAATTCTTTTTTTTAAGATTACACAAGACACCAATTCAATACTTTAACAATACTCTTTCCTACCCACAAAGAACACGTGGGAATTTCTGCTAGTATTTATACAGCTTCAATCTCAATAATAAGCGCCTAAGTAATTCTCGCTCAATAGCTAATTGTGATAAGATTTCTTAGCGATTATAATTCTTTTTAAGATTACTCAAGACAACAATTCAATACTTTAACAATACCCTTTCCTACCCACGACAACACGTGGGGAATTCCGCTAGTATTTATACAGTTCAATCTCAGAATAGGCAGTCCATGAGGACTACACAATCCATAGAGGCACATATCACAAAAAAAAATTTAGTTCGGGAATAGAGGGATATAAATAAACTGTAGTTTAGTAACAGTTTATTTTGTAGGAACATTTTTGTAAGACAAGATAGCAACATTATAGTAGCAGTCAGTGTCAATTTCAGTATGTACAACTCAAAATATCCATATGACGATAGAATTATACAGTTCAATTCTGCAATAGGCGCTTTATGAGGACTACACAGAGAACAAAAAGAATGTAGTTCAGAGTAGAGGGATACAAACACTGTAGTTTAGTAACAGTTCATTTAATAGGCACATTTTTATAAGACAAGATAGTAGTAGTGCTCGATGTGAGCAGTCATTGTTCTTGAGCATGTATATCTACTACACCTATGTAGAGAACCCCCACTAAATTGTTGATTGACTTTATACATATTCCCATTAGGATGGATTTGGTCACATCATTCACAAACTAAATTATTGATTGACTTTATATATCATTAGGAATGTCTCATTCATATGTTTTCTCCATTGATCTCTAAATATATTTTATCCAAAATAACTTCAGATTATCATCTATATATCATAACCTTAAATTCTTAGTGATTAACATCCTAACCTATTTATATTCCACCTTCATACCCGCGGCAACGTGCGGGAATCCTTCTAGTTTATTAAATTTTATATGTACAAATCATCCGCTGGAAAACAAACTGAAACAAATTAATCTGGTAAGGGAAGAAAATGATCCTGCTCCGTAGAAGGAGTTGAATATAAGCATGGGCTTACTCCTTCAATGAGGGATGCATGCGACGACGTTTCGCAGAGAACCAGACTTGCATGTATTAAAAATGAATTTCCCTCTAACTCTGTTAGTTACCAAAGTTCATGTTCATAAAAACACTTTTAGTTGGAACCCTAATTTTTCCTTGTACAATTTTGCAGGCAGAGCTGGTTAACCAAGTTAAGAGGCATCTTATCAATATCATGCATGGAGTATCATCTGTCAGTATCCTTTTTGTTTATCTGCTTTCAGTTACTAAAATGCTAGCATGTGTTGTATTCTAGTAGCTGGGAGAAATTGATACTCTCTCCATTTCAAATTGTATGTCATTCCAAAAATGTTGAAGAGTTGAAGCATCTCAAGTTTGACAAAAAAAAAAAAAAATAGGTAGTACGATTTGTGACATCGCATGTATATAAATTGAAAATATAATTAATGAAGAATCAAATGATACTTAGTTGTCATCCTAAATGTCATTATCATATCATATAAATTTAATATGCTTTGACTCTTTAAGATTTTTGAAATGACTTAAAATTTGAAATGGAGGGAGTAATATATAGTACTCTTTTGACTATTTATAAAGTCTTATGTTTTCTCAGAGTGGGTGAAGGATGGCGTGCTTGACTATGAGGATATCTCGGGCGGAGCCGAAGCGGCCGGGTTACAACGACATTCCACGCGTGGATGTGAACAGCCCCATCGTGAGCTCGGAGAACCCGGACGTCATCCGCTTCATGGCCGAGGACATAGATAGCGAGTGGAACGGAAACAAAGAGTCATGGACGCTCCAGCTTGACATGAGGAGCAAGACACCGACATCCGCCGCCTCCCCGCGCAACCACAAGGATGAACCTATCCAATGGGATGTTTGTGTCAATTACGGCAAACCATTATGCCGAGGCACGCCGATTAGGGTTTGTCGATCATGTGGTAGTTGCTCGCGGTACTGCCGGGATGTTTTCGTTTAATCCCAAAACCAAAGGGATTGAGGAGGATTAAAAACACTACAAGTTAAATCTCAATGAGTTTTTATGTAACTCACTCTCTAAATCATCATATAGAAAGCTAGTTTAATCAAATTTGTTCCCTATATTTTTTTTCACCCTCCAATGGTTTCACTATACCTTGTGCGCTATCTAGAAAGTGAACCCCTCTCTCTCTCCCCCTCTCCGTCTTTTTACTCGTGAAAAATCAGAACCAAAGGATGGTTATATTTAGAGACCTAATTAAGGGGTCATTTATGACTCGATCCTCTCCACCTTTTTTAGCCAAATGGTTTTACTCACAAGAATATATATTCAAGAAAAAAAAGTAGAGTTGTGAGAGCACCTAAAAAGGTACCCATAAACTCCAGCTTTTGTGGAGCTGCTCAGAGTTCATGGAGCAGTCTCAAACACCCCTAAAGAACATGTTTGACGGCATTTTTTCACCAAAATCTTTTTTTCCTATCAATATAAGGAATGGTATAAATAGGCTCCCGGAGTATATTACTCTTAGCCACTACCGGATTCTCCGTGCTTTCCCGTGAGGCGCTTCCTCACGGGAAAGGCCGCTTTACCCCCGGAAAGGCTTTCCCGGGTAAATCACGAGATAGCGATCACGGGAAAAAAAGGGCCGAGAAATCATCCTTTCCCCGTGAACACGAGTATGTTCACGGGATATCCTTTCCCATGAACCCGTTTAGCTCACGGGATAGACTTAACGAGGGGGTCAACGGGGAGGGTGTGGAACCCGTTATGGCCTACGTGGCCTGTTCTACGAAACGGCGTTTACGCTTATTTCCCGTGAGCGTAACGGAGTAGCTCACGGATATCCAGCACTTTCCCGTGAGCCGAATTGTGCTCACGGGAAATATTTGGCCTCTTTCCCGTGAGCGAGTGTCGACTCACGAAAAGGTTTGTTCTTTCCCGTGAGCTACTCACGGAAATTATTTGTTTTTTTCTTTTTTTCCAAAGACACAATACAGACATATAAATATATATATATACCACATATCACAGATTTCTCACATATCACATATCTCCACAATACCACATATATTACATAAAATCCAACAAGCCACAAGTTCAAGTTCACAATAGCATGTGTTCAACCATCACAATGACAGGCTCTAAGATCAAGTTCACAAGTTTTTCACCTAAATCATCACAACCTCGTAACCATTTACCCCAAATTGTCTTGTTGCTCCGCAGCTCGGGTCCCAAGCGCTCGCTCCGAGTTGGGTTCGAGGCATGAGATTGATCCCGCACGTAGACAAAGATATTGCATTTGTTAGACAAAATTGAAGGTAGATTCTATTGATTTGAAAAAAAAAAAGCAAGATAAATTGTTAGAAATTTCGGCAGCACCTCCCCGCACGGAGGGGTTTCCAACCTAGAAGAAAAGAACGGCTCGATGGCCGACAACCACATGTCCACGTGCACATCTCATGGTGCATTCAAAACTCCAGATCATATCCATTCACATTCATATATGCATATTTTGAGTTAAGGGAGACAAACTCACGTGAGAGGCTCCAGCGGTGGAGGGAAGATTGACGGTGACCGTAGACGGGCGGCGGGACGAAGACGGGCGGTGGTGGTGGAGGGAAGGCGATCTCCGGTGGCGCCCCACACCAATTGTGCCACCAACACGCCGGAGGTACCCTAGAGAGCTTCCATACTCTTCTGGTGCTGCCAAATTTCTCTCGCTCCGCTTGAGCCCTTGCCCGCTCCCTCTCCTCACCCTCCTCCCGTTGCTTCCTCTCTTCCTCTATCTCGGGCCTATTTCAACACAAAGTTAGAACACAAAGGAAACAAAGATGTAAAGATAAATGAACCTTAAATAAAATAAATAAACCTCAAGTCCGAGACCGTAGCCGGGTAAGTGGTTGGCCGCCACAGATCACCGGGCCCCGAGCGTGCTCGGAGCTCGATAGCTTCTTTGTGTGGTGCGGGTTGATAACGCTATGACCCAAATAGTACCGCCCGTGCTTCTTGCCTCCTCCGGCGATCATGGCGATGTCCCCCAATGTTGTGGCCGCGGGATCGAAACTTTCTCCATACTGCTCCCTCGCCACTTCGGTGTACCTCCACCGATCTTCTCGTAGGCGGTCGGGTTGGTGTAGGCTTCGGGCCCAAATTTCAAGGTTGAAGACGACCGTGGGATCTTTATACTTGCCCGTGGGGAGCAAGCAAAGGCCTCGAAGCGTGCTGATTGGCACGCCATGTGTCTCCTCCCGTGTGAGAAAAAGAAAAGTAGCTAGAATGCTTTGAAAGTATTGAGTTGCACATCGAAAAATAAGAATTGGATAACACTTACATATCTAGCTTGGTAGGCCATGAGATTAAGGCTACCTTGATGGTGTGGTACACTGCATCATGGCACGCCGTTCCCGGTAGTCGTTGTGGACCTCCTCACAATCAGATCGACCCACTTGTCCACCAAGCTCCCAAAGAACGCCTATGCAACAAGCACCACTCATGAATCACCTACGGGACACCAAGTATAACACATATTACAAAAATCACATTAAGCATAATTAAACTTAGTATGACCATTCAATATTTACCCGCATGTATTGTTCTTTGGTCGATTCATCGTTTTTCCATTCCTCCTTATCGAGCCTCCTTTTATCGTATGCCGCGCGACCACGCCCCGACGGCCGGCCGCGTGCCTCGTACCACATGTCCGACACAAGCTTGAAACAAAGCGTTTAGAGCCACTTCATCCTTCTCACCTCGAATTCCTCCTCGATCTTGAAGTATTTCTACACATAGAAGCAATGTAATAAGTCATTATTTCTAACATTAGAATTTGAAGCGATGTATTTGTACACTACAAAGGCGACATAGACTTACCTAAAACTCTTTTGATCACACGCACTGCCTTGTTACTATATTTCATGCCATCCTCATCATAGTTGTCCTCAAAGTCCACGTCTCGGGTGGAACGACGTGACAAAGATGCTCTACTCCGTCGATGGTAACAAGGCCGGGTAGTGCTTCTTGACCGAATACCAAGAATGCCATTGGGAAGGCATCCTTTAACCGAGTTCGCGGTGACAACAAAAGACCCGCCCAAATGATCAAGAATAATGATTAGTTCCTATTACGATTTTGAAACCCGAAAAATAAGAAAGTAGTGCTAAAATGTAAAGTAATAAATTACCTTGGTCAGACCGGGTCTTATGATCGGCTTTCGGGTCCTCGTAGGTAGTCGATCCAAGAGTCCGGAGGGCCCCCCGCAAGTAGACACGCCTCCGAGCAGGGAAGAGGAACCCCTCCCATACTCTAGCTAGTCCCCTCCGCGTGGTGCGATGCCGAGCGGTCCGCGTGCCGCGATGCCGAGAGGTCCATGTCCTCCTCCTCCTCCTCCTCCGCCTCCGCCTCCGCCTCCTCCTCGTGCACACCGGTGGTGGCGACGGTGGTCGGGGGTGCACGACGCCCCCCCTGCCCCTACCCCGTGGCGGTGGTGGTGGCTCGACGCTTCCCCTTCGCCTTGCCCTTGCCCTAGCTCGGATACACTTCAATTTCCCGTCAACCCGGTCATTTTCTTGAGGACATTCGCTCGAGGCATCTTTTGAATCACCTGCAATTAGATGTAGATAATTAGTAAAAATGCAAAATTAAATAGAACATAATTATGAAGATTTGAAAAACCAATAATCGAACATAATTATTAAGAGATGCATAGTATTACATGTATTAGAAATAATCCTCATCCCTCGTCACGATTTCGCACCGTCCGGATCATAATCCTCATGATCACTATCATCCATGTCTACGCCTTCCAACATATAAAGATTGGCGG
The DNA here is from genome assembly GCA_015847255.1 of Hyparrhenia diplandra. NCBI lineage: Eukaryota > Viridiplantae > Streptophyta > Magnoliopsida > Poales > Poaceae > Hyparrhenia > Hyparrhenia diplandra. Next base: position 39,894 of record JADLZK010011338.1, on the reverse strand, counting down.
GGATCCATGGGAGGAGGAACGACGTTAACACCGCAATTGTCCTTAAGTAATTTCTCAAGTAACCGTAAGTCCTTCGCGATTCGAACCTCCTCGTCCTCCTCATCATCAACAACACTTTCATTGTCTACTTCCATTTCGTTGGACCTGGTTATTTCTATCACAAATTTACCTTTGTAGCCCTTCTTCTTGGAAGAGCTCTCCTCATATGTGTTTGTATTAAAATGGTAATCGTCCCCCGCTTGGGGGACAGTAGTCTACCGTGTGGCAATACCTTCTGCACAACATCCCAACCCTTAAGCCGCTCGTCGGCCTGGCAACACCATGGGAGATAATAAACTTGTGTGGCATGTTGAGCCACAATGTAGACATCATCTCCAGCCATCTGGGAATCTTGTCGAATCTGAACAATCCCAAGTTGTTCGAGGTCCGAATTTGTTATTTCAGGATCGAACCAATGGCACTTAAACACGACAGGAGCAAGCCGTTTAGAGCCGGAGAAATGGAGCTCGTATATTTCTTCAATTCTTCCATAATAACCTTTAGTGCTAGTTCCATCATCACCTTTAGTGAAAACTCCGGTATTTGTGGTTTTTCGGTTTGGTCGATTCTGCTCATAGCTCGTTGTGTGGTAGCGATATCCATTCACGTCATAACCGGTAAATGACCTAACCCTGGTCTCAAAGCCATTGGCAACCTGTATGAGCTCGGGATGCATACCCGGATCGGTCAGTGCCTGCAAGCTCAAGCAGGATATATGAAATGAGACAGTTCGTTAGCATATCAAACGAGACGTTATTTAACATGAATTGGACAGTACCTGGCGTTTGAACCAACTAATGAAATCGGGTTTTCCATTGCCAGCACCCTGTCTAAGCAGGTTGTCCAATTCATGTGCTTCAGGCGGCGTTCGTTGACGCCAGAATTGCCTTTGAAATTTCCTATACCAACGAGAGACAAAAGGGTTGGATGCAGAATATTAAGTACTAGAAGACAAGTAGGTTCTATGCTTAGAGTTGTGACTTACTGTATGTAAGGAAGCACTTCATCTAGGTTGAAAAGTATATAATTCATTATACTGATCCACTCTGGATTTGTCAAGGTCTATATTTTTGAACCACTTGCACGTTCTAGTTCTCCTTGAAAAAGGCTGAGGGTTGATTCATTTACATCAGCATTGTAACGAGGGGGTGGATAATGCGAGCTAGGATTTTCACGGGGACCTTAAGCTGCCTCTTCTCACCGTCTTCACCAGGGTCTACCTCTATGAACCTTGAGGATTTACACTTTGGACAAAGGCGTATCATCTTTGTAGTCTTTCCTAAATAAGACGCACCTGTTCTCACAAGCATGTATCTCGCCAGTATGGCATCTTGAGTACCTTGAGGAGTTTCTCCGACTCATACATGTTCTTTGGCGGCACGTGACCCGAGGAAGCAAGCCCCCAAAGATCGTCAACATGTCGGTGAAGCCGTCTCGACTAATATTGCATCGGGCCTTCAAGTCCATAAGGCGTGAAATGACATCTAGTTTGGAGACCTCACAATAGTCGTGAAGGGGTTTCTGTGCCGCCTCCAACATGGTATAATAGGCCTTTGCGGTTTCTTCCGCTCCTCCTCCCCCCTCATCACCAAGTCCTTGATCAAAGTTTCCGCATGAAAGTCATCTATCATGTCTCCTATCCCGCATCGAAGCAAGATCATCGATGCGTTTCCTCACCACCTCGCCTCTCATACGCCGCCACCATGGAAGATCCACCGCTTATAGCCATCCGTCCATCCATACATGGGAAGATGTTTAGACATGTCATCCTTACTTTGCCTTTTTTTTTTATTCTCACATTTCTTGCATGGACACCAAACCTTACTCGCACCTCGAGCATTCGAAAAAGCATTGTCCACGAAAGCACCGCTCTTCTTAACCCATTCATGGTCATAATCTCCAAAACTCCTCCGCCATTGTATATCCACGCACGGTCATCCATTCTCTATCATATGCGCGAGAATATAAGAATGCAAAGCATCTACACAAGGATCCTACCATCTAATAGGTGAAGATAGGTCTAATCCCACCCGAGGATGCGTAGATGAGGTCAGTTCCATGCTCCACTCCTATCCGAGACAGAATTTGGTAGACCTCCCGCTGGTTCTCCAAATACACGTCCTCCCCGAGAGGGGAGCTGTGTATTCAAGAACAACAGGGAGATGCTGCCGAAACTCAATCGACAGAGTGGAGAGCATGGAACGAACCTCATCTACGCATCCTCGGCAGTCCAAAAACGTGGACAATTTGAAATAGATACGGTTATAGGTATGCAGGATTCGCATACTTCCAACCGTATCTCTTTCGAACGGAGACGCTTAACCGAGCTGCCGCGCGATCTAGCTACGACCATGACACGGAAGGAGGGGATATACCTAGGGTCGCGGTGGAGTCACGCTACCCGGCGAGGAAGAAGATCAGGGCCGCCAAGGGACTTTGGCCGGCTCGGCAAGGCACTCAACTCCGCTCCGGAGGGCTCCTCTCGCATAAAAAGAAACACACGGGATCGGTTGAAAATTTCGACAGAACCTCCCACGCACGGGAGGTTTCCAATACCCAAAACAAAGCACACGGCACGATGGCCGACAATCACATCCGGGCACGATGGCCGACAATAACATTCGAGGGCACGATGGCCAACAACCTGTGAAGGTGAAGACGACGACGACGGGCGGACGGACGACCACCACGGGCGCCCGGCGGGCGATGGCGGTGCGAGGTGTGCCGACGCAGCCGGCGGCGGGGCACGCACGCCGCCTGCCAGGACGACGTCGGGACCTCTCTTCCCCCCCCCCCTTCTCCTTCCTTCCTCCTCCTTCCTTCCTCCCTTCTCCTTCCTTCCCCCTCCTCCTTCCTTCCCCCTCCTCCCTTCTCCTTCCTTCCTTCCTTCCACCTCGTCCTTTCTTCCTCCTCCTCCTCCCTTCTTCTTCTTCCTTCCCCCTCCTCCCTTCTTCTTCTCCCTTCCCCCTCCCTTCTCCTCCTCCATTCCTCCTCCTTCCCTCCTCCCTTCCTCCTCCTCCTTCCTCCCTCCTTCGCCCCCCCCACGCCCCTACTCCTTCCCCGGCCTGGGGGAAGGCAGGCTCAGCGGCGGCGGCGGCCGGGGCCCGGCCGCGGTGGGCGGGCGGGGCGGCGCGGGCCCCGGCGCGTGCCGGGCGAGTGGCGGCGGGCGGCACGGTGCGGGCTAGCCGGCGGCGGCGGGCCTCGGCGGCGGGCGTTGGCGGCGGGGTCGGGCGGTGTGTGTGTCTGGAGTGTGTGAGTGTGTGGTGTGTGTGGTGTGTGTGGGGTCGGGGTTGACTAATTTTTTTTTTTTTTAAAGCGCTTTCCGTGATGGATCTGGGGGATCACAGGAAAGACACCTCTTTCCGTGATCCGCCCAGATCCATCACGGAAAGAGGAAATTTTTTAAATATCCACCGCTGCCACCTGCGAGGCGGGTCCCACCGACCCCTTTCCCGTGATTAGCTCACGGGAAATCTCAAGCCGTTCCCGTGAGCTGCTCACGGAAAGGGTTTTTTCGTAAATTAAATTTATTACTCCCCTTTCTTTTTCTAACGTATATATTTTCAAACTTTGATCAAGATTACTTCAAAAATACCTTATCACATACACTCACCCATACATAATTGATCCTTGCGCGAAAAAATGGCCATTATTTCATGTGGTTCTATCTCCTTTTTTCAAAATTGTATTTACTTAACTACAACAAAAAATTATAATAATTACCAAAATAATCCAAAAAATTCTTGAAAATAGACATGACACAATATCTAAGGTCTGTTGCATATAGAAAAAGTTTCGTAACCAAACCACAACTTGACCGCCACATCCACATGAAATCACACTAGATCATTCTCAACCAACATGAAACTTCTACGTAGATGTTGGAGCTTGTGAACATCGTACATGCCAACTTGTGCGAAACGTTCCCAATTTTTTATCATAGCCTCGCATAAGATATCATGACATATTATCAAATTTCATAATTTTTTGCACATCGGTTTATTTTCTAGAATTTTTAAACCACTCGAACAGGGATTAGCGTTCATGATTTCGTATTAAGATGTTCCGTTTTCGTTATTTTTTAAATGCAAGGTCTTACATTGTGTTGAGTATGAGGAATATAAATTTTCTACTAAATTTTTTTCAAAAATTTGAAGCACTTGTAGTTCAAATTTGGCCTCATTTCATAAATTCCCATAAAAGAGAATAATTACCTAAATATATCAAATAAAGTCAATAATTCACCAAACTTTAATATTGAGTGCCATATGATGTGCAACAAGTGTAGAAAAAGTTGCGAATTGGCTTGTAGTCCAATGGTAGGATCGGTCCAGGTGGGACGCTACCCACCGGGTTCAAATCCCGGTGCTCGGACCTTTTCTTGGGATTTTCCCAAGATTTACCGGCGTTGTGCATTAAGTGGTAAGCGACATTCCCGTCGATGACGAGGCGCCTATGGTGACTTCGAGAATCTCCAGATCTGCCGGTACGCCCAGTCCTTCTGAGGTGCTCATAGGGGTAGGGTTTGCGTCCCGTGTGTTCATAGGGGTGAGTGTGCGTGGCGTGTTGTGAGTGTCTGCGTTGTGCGTGTAATTCTCAAAAAAAGTGTAGAAAAAGTTTGGAGATGAAAATCCAAAAAAACATTTCCCGTGAGCGTCTTTCCGTGAGCGGGATCCCCGGCTCACGGAAATGGGGCCCTTTCACGAGGCCTCTGTTTAGCCCACGGAAAGACGGCTCACGGGAACGCGTCTTTCCCGTCAGCTAGACGGAGATCTCACGGGAAAGGGGGGACGGAGGGGGCGGAGCGGGGTTGGGCTAATGGCGGTTACCTTTCCGTGAGCCCCGTCTCACGGGAAAGATGGGGGCTTTTCCCGTGAGCTATACCTCACGGGAAATTTGTTATCCCGTGGGCTTTTTCTTTCCCGTGAATCTTTTTGGTCGCTCACGGGAAAGAGGCTCCTTTCCCGTGTACGGCATCCGGGAAAATGTTTACCCACGGGAAAGCGCAGGAATCCGGTAGTGAGCAGTCTTGATGCAGGCTACCATCAGCAGATGAGGAAGGCAGCAAGGGAACCTGATGTGCCAAGGAAGACACGATTAGGCTCAAGCAGGAAAAGGCACCGTTGTGACACACAAAAACCTGATGGTGATGAGCTCTAGGCTGCAATAGAGGTGCCAGAGAGCGGTTGAGGTTTTGTTAGCCCCCAACTATAAGAGAAAGATTGAAGGACAATGATGACGCCAGAACGATGAAGGTCGAAGCACAAGACAAAACCCCTTGGTATCCCAAGCACTCCTCGATATATAAGGGTGTCATGGGCTCCTGTGGAAGGTGCTCGGGTCGACGAGATCAGCATGACCCAATTAGAAAAGATCACAAGAACTGGGGACGCTGGGACCAAGATCCATTCCTCGGACAAGCTCACCAAGAACCATAGATCAGCACAGCGTTACCACCCTCACCTCTCTCTCAATTGTAAGAACTCAGGTTTAAACATTCCTAACACGGAGAACACCAAACTGCAGGATGTAGGGCTCAAAGGCCCAGATCACAATAAATCTCTCATGTCCCTAGACATTTTGAGTGAGGACGACGCAACGACCCCTCGGTTGATGAAGAATACAATGGTTCATGACGGACAGCATTGGAGAAAAGACTACAGAAAAAATAGTCCTTAGAAGGTTTGGAGGTCACCAAATTATATGTGCGTTGTTGGTAGAGCTAGATAAAAAATCCTCGGCTAGTCTATGGAATTCTTCGGTGCACTGGAATTTTTCGGTGCTCCCTAATCTAGGGGTAGTACAACAATGATGAGTCATTTGGGTTTTGTTGGAGCTGAGGAACATCTCTATAGTAACCAACCAAAAAAGTGAGCTGAGGCTCTTTCTTAATGCTCTAGCCACGAAAAAAGTGGTTAAGAAAATATAACGTGGTTAGCATAGTGCTTTACGAGAGTATGTGAACAGACAGGGTACTTGCTATATTACACCGTACCTTGCAGCGAAACCAACAAGGTAATTGCTGTATGCATGCTGGCATGTATTGTCATGCACCAACAAAAACATTCAATTTCTCTGAGTTTTTGCATTTTCTATCGAGATTTTTTGAACTGTCACAAAATTTGTAGCTATAGCGCAATTTTTGTTCCCAGTAACGATATACTTGTTTTACATCACATAAATAATAACAAAACTGCTCATTAATTGCTGAAATAATGTGGTCCATGAGACCAAGGCACCTGAGATTGTTCACTCCATTTATTATATCTTTGGAACACAAACGAATTTATAGTTTTCTACCACAGCATGTTCAGCATTCCACATGCATAATGTTCAGAATTCCAGCTAGTAATGATTCTAATGAAATTTTGCCTGAATATTATCGCTGTATCTGTTCATTAGAGGTATGGTGGTGGGGAGAACGGACCGCAGCCTCTTCCTTCTTGTGTCGACCTCGACCAACCATTCCTTCCTGTCCTCGCTGTAGCCACCGTAACTGCTGCAGAGCCTGAAGCAAATGACGTCAGGGTCATCAGAGCTTACGACGGGGTACTCCAGGGGCACACGCGGGAGGCTGCCGTACTCCGGCAGGGCCCAGAGCTCTTCGCAGTCCAGAACTCCGTCTTGAACCCACGTCATCATCGTCTCCTCCGCCGCCGTCGTCGCCCTCAGATTCAGCGTCCCACGTGGTCACCGTGAAGGCGAACCACGATCGCCTGCAGACGCTCACGAGCCTCACTGCGCCCGGCGCCGGCGGCGCACATGTTCCGGGAACATTTCATCTCGTCGTTGCTGTATACCTCGTCATGGTCCCCACGAGGTCGGCCGGCAGCCGGACATACCGTAGCTTGAGAGAGCTCGCCGTCATGTCGCGAGACGAGGAAGCCGGTGAGGTAGTTGACCCAGCAGAGGTGTACCGGTCTCCGACGGGGATGACCGCGACGGGCTCCCAACATTCCCCAAGCACGTGGACTTTGCGCTGTCATGCCCTTGGACGACGGCACAGCCTTCTTGAGCTCCCAGCCGCCGCCCGTAGAGCTCGGGCCGTGTCGCGTGGTTCACTCTCCTCCTCCCTGGGCGGCACCTCGAGCTGGGCCACAAGTAACTCGCCCCCCGTCGCAAGAGGCCGGTGTCACACAGATTGAAATCGCGTTCGCTGTTGTCGGCGTCGTTAGGGCCTCTCGGGAGCGCAGAGTCGGCCGGCGGCCGGGACCGGGAGGCACTCGCGACCGGTCTTGCCCGTGTACACAAAGTAGTCGGCTCCGCCGTCGTCCCGTTGTCACGTCGAAAAGGGACGAGTCGCCGTCGCCGCGACTATTTGGGACAAGAACGAGACTCGGGAGAGGAGTCGACGGCAGCGCGCGCGCGCTACCAGCCACCACCATAGCGTCCACCATGTCGTGGTAGAGGTAGGAGCACGCCCGGCGGCGGCGAGGCCCATGGAGATGCGGAAGTATCGGCCCGTGGAGGTGCGGGACTCGGCAGAACGGTTTTTTGCGTGGGCGATGACGCTGGGGGGAGTCATCCCAGCCCGCAACCCGAAAAGGCAGCGAGTTTAGAATCACCCATCGTGGGTCGGTGGCGGCTGCCGGCGACAAAGAGGGATCCCTAGGGTTGGTTGGGGTTACCATCGTGAGAAGCCGGTTGGGGATACGCATCACATTGTTTTAGGGGAACATATATAGCCAATCATATATGCAAACTTCTAGTTTGGATCATTGGACGAAGAGATTAGGTAACCGTCCCGTCCTTAATCATATTTTTGCAAAACCCTCCTCTCCCAAAAAGGCCATAACAGTATAGACGGGCTTGGCTGTAGTATTTACCATCATCATTATTCCAATTCCTTTCAATAAACCCTAGAATAGGTCCCACCCCAAACAGACTAGGCGGCCACACTACAGGAAATTGGTTCTTTGCCGAGCACTTGGCATGCACGGCAAAGACCACCAGGCTGTCAGCGAAGACTTCGCCGAGAACAGTGCTCGGCATAGGACTGACGGGAAAAATTTTCACGGCAGAGGTCCTATGCCGAGAACCCTGGCAGCTAGAGCTCGGCGAAGGATTCGCCGAGAACCCTGGTGAACCGTCGGCGAAGAAAAGTGACCGTTAACGGCCATTGTAACTGATGGCAGTTACAACAACCTTCGCCGAGCACCTGTCAGGCCGGTTCTCGGCAAACTCTAAATCTTTGCCGAGAACCGAACAATCTAGCTCTTGGCAACTGATTTTTTTTTTTTTTGGAAAATTCTTCGTCGAGAACCTCATCGGCAGCGTGCTCGGCAAAAAATTATGTTGCAACATATATAGCCAACCATGCAAACTTCTAATTTGGATCATTGGACGAAGAGAATAGGTAACCGTCCGTCCTTAATCATACCTTTTCAAAACCCTCCTCACCCAAAAGGCCATAACAATGTAGACAGGCTGGGCTGCGGTATTTACCATCATCATTAGTCCCAATTCCTTTCAATAAACCCCAGAATAGGTCCCCACCCCAAACAGACTGGTCCCAGTAGCAAAAGCTCACGGATTATGATGAGGCGGGAATCTTCCGTGCCGCTCAGGCGGCCGAAATGTCCCGTCGCCCACTCCCCGGCCCGTGCTCGCACTTGGGTCGGCCCAACTGCTCGGCTGGCATTGCTACATTTTTCCGGGAATGATATGGCAGGGACGTCCAACACGTGGTGCGTCAGCTCGGAAGCGTGGCCTCGTTTGCTCCCGCAGTCGACCAGCATTTTTATCCCCTCCCCTTCTGCTGCCCGCTCCCGCAGTGGACCAGCAACGCATTTTTCTTATATCCTCCCTCTTGCTGTGACTCCCATCTCCTCTCATCCACCTACCACTTTTTTATCTTTTCCCCACACCCGACGAGCGACGGTGCGGCCATGGTGCCCCTGCCTCCTCGCTCCCCACACCCACACCCACCACCACCACCCTCGCTCCTTCTCCTGCCACTACAGATGCTACTCCATGCACAGGCCGCTACCTCCATGGCGCCGCCCTCACCGCAGCAGCAACTGCGGCTGCCCGTGCGGGGATGCAAGTTGCTATAGGGGCAGCGACAGCTCCTCCTAGTCCTCCTCGTTTTCCGTGGCACCGGCTCTCACTTGATGCCCACGTCGCGCTGCGGGCGACGACGGCCTCCTCTAGATCTGAGCAGTCCTTCTCCTGCCACGCCTAGCTCTGCCCCCACGCCGTTCACTCAGTCACAACCGTCTGTCGCTCGCGTGGCTTTTTGTTGGTGTTGTTGTAATACTATTTGGTGTTTTAGCTGCTTTTGCGCTTATTGTTTCAGCTGCTTGTCCTTATTGTTTCAGCTATTGTTCTCTTTTTTTTGCAATAATATGTTTCATGTTGTTTTTTTTTTTGTTGCAAAAGTTTTTTCCTGGATGTTTTAATAGATGATTTTCAATTGTTGTAACTTTTTTTGGGTTGTTGAAAGGTTTTTCCATGGACGTTTCAATATATGATTTTTGAATGTTGCAACATAATTTTTTGCAATGGGTTTCTCTGATTGTTTCAATAGATGATTTTTCCAATGTTTGCAATGTAAATTGTTGTGCTGTTGCAAGTCACTGTTTTTGCGAGAGTGTGGGAGCAAATCTGTCGCTGGGAAGGGGGGAAGTGGCCCGGTGGTTGTCACATGCCATGGATGGGGCCCAAAAGGGCCTGTCACAGCCTTAAAAATGCCGGCCAAGGAGCCCTGGAGGGGGCAGGCCGCGCGTGCGCGCCTGGCCGGCCGCCGCCGCGCCGTCATCGCGTCATTTGCTTCCTCATTAAGTACTATTATTTAAGGATAAAATAGAAATAGATTAGGAAATAAACGAGATCTAATTCTCATGCAAGTCTTTCCAAGACTATAAATACAAAGGAGATGTAATCGGTTGGATCTTAAGCGAGAAAAATAAGGGGGTAACACCGGCGGCTTCAACCTTCAGCTCATCCTCTCTCCCTAACCCTAACCGCGTGATGCTTTGCCGTCACCCTCGCCGTCACCGCGTCTACCTCGGCGTCATCACCGCCCCAACGCCGCCCGTCGCCGCCGTTAAGCTCGCCGCCAACATGTCACAGCCACCGGAATCCAACGGTCGGTGATAGTGGTGCTCGTGAGGGATGGGGATGAGTGTGGGGGTCGCGGATATCCACCTTCTGTTGGGCCCAGCGGTGGCGAGGATTTTCCATTGTGAACCATGCGCATTCCATGCACGTGAGGGCCGGGGCGGGTGCATAGGAAAGGGCGAGCGCGGGGGAGTGGAGGAGGAAGGGAGAACGCGGGATAGTGGAGGAAGAAGAGCGGGCGGTGGTACCGTTCAATGGCGGAGGGCGAGGCGGAGGCATCCTGTGGGCCTGGGCCTGGGCTGTAGAGTCGGCATCGATGGATTTTATTCCATCGGACGTCCTAACGCTAAGCGCTACCTTTTTTCTGTTGCCTCCCCTTTTCTATTGGTCCTTTGAGTCGGCCCGGCTAGCTCGGTTGGCGTTGTTGTTGTTCTGCTGCCTTCCCTTTTCTGCTGGGCTTTTTTTTTTCAAGATTATTTTTGTCTTATTATTTTATCTTTTTTTACCTTGTTTTTTCTTTTAACTTTTTTCTTCCTTTGTATTATTTTATTTATTTGATATAATCTATTTGTCAATTAAATATTTTTATACTTTTTGTTTCCATATTTTTTTCTTTTTAATGTTTTATTTTTATGGTTACCTACTGCTATTCAGTTAGCATACATTTGATGTTGGTGATGTGCCCTTAGTATACTTGTGATGTTCTCTACGGTATATCAGGTGTTAGCATATATGTTATGCATGTTCCATAAGGTATCTAATGATGTTCCACATGTAAATACAGATTTTTTATGAGATAAATGTGCATTAAAAATTTCTTCAAAATATATCCATGTGAGATCTTGTTTTAAAGAATTTATTGTAATAAACATAATGGTGCAATCAGATTTTCATTTGTATACTTAATTCAGGAGTTATGGCTTTTTAAACCTTATAAAAATATATTGTTACAGGGCTGTACGCACACAATGGGCCTCGCCGGCCCAGGCGAGCGCTAGCAGCCCCATGACGAGGGCCTCCTGTGTCCTGTCGTGAGCTCGGAGAACCCCGATGTCATATGCTTCCTCGTGGACATGACGGCCAGACGAATCGGAATCGAAGATATGGACGCTCGAGGAGGAATTGAAGACACTGATATCTGTCGTCCGCTGCAGTGCGATGTGTCAGTTCTGCAACCATTTGGCGGCAAAACTTGACAGCGTAAATGCATGTCGAACGGCTGATTGCCTGACTACTTATTTTCAACTTAGTTTGATTAGAGATTGTCTTATACTTATTTTTCAGTCTTGTACTTATTTTCAACTTAGGTTCATTAGAGATTAGGCTCGTTGCACTGTCTTATTCTCAAATTTGTAGGTTGATTAGTGTCACAGACCGGATAGATGGGCGGTTGTGACACGCCCGGCGGCGACCTCCGGGCGGCGGCGATGGCGTAGGCGGCGGGGAGGCGGCGGCGCCCGCCTTGGGGGCTGGTTGAGGGGCGGCGGCGCGATAGGGGAGAAGGGCGGCGTGGGCGGCGAGCTGCGGGCGGGCGCGGCGGCGTGCAGAGATTGGGGGTGGCGCCGAGAGAGAGAGAGAGAGAGGCACGACATTATTTCTCTATTGCTTGTTCCCTAAGAGATTACGGACCCCTTTACTTATATAGCCCTCCTAGTGGGACTCGCGAACACCGCTCTCCTCGCGGAAGAAGAAACGAAGCAATAGGGCAAACAGCCTCCAGGATCAAACGCTGATCTACTGGCAACCCACCACCGCCTTAAGTCGTGAAACCGAAGACGGTTGGGAACACGTATGCTCGCGGGACCGGGCAGTGGGATGGTAGAAGTAATGCAACGATATCGTAGAGAGCCCACACATCGAAGAGGGCAAGCAGGACCCGCGCCTCTCGGGGCGCGACCGCGCATCCGCCTAAGGGCCAGGCCTTCACGGCCGTAAGCCCACATATTCTGTGGCAAAGAGCCTCGAACTTCGACAATGGGTCCGAGCATCGGCCGTTCCCTTGTCTACAATGGAACAAGCTCCAAGCCACCCTCGGGGCTTACGAGCCGCCTCTTCAAGCAAGCGAGCTAGGACGCCAAACCAGGGAATGGTTGCGTGGCCCGGTCCGCGACCAAGGCATCAATCGTTGAAGACTTCGGTACACCTTGCGCCATAAGCCCACATATTACGTGGCAAAGAGCCTCGGACTCGGCAACGGGGCCGAGCATCAGCACGTTCCCTTGCCTAGAGCTGGGACGCCAAACCAGGAATGGTTGCAGGCCCAGACACGGCCAGGGCGTCAATCGTTGAAGACTCAGTACACCTTGTGCCGTAAGCCCACATATTCTGTGGCAAAGAGCCTCGGACTCGGTGACGGGTCCGAGCATCATCATGTTGGGAACAATCTCCAAGCCACCCTCGGTGAAGATCTCTAGATTGGTTTTGAATAATTAATGACACCCTAGGACTAATCTCTATGCTTAAGTGTGATCTAGTATGAGATGGGTCCTACTCAAGTCTTGGTGCAAATGGCGATCATGGTGGATGACATGATGTTGATCCAAAGGATGATCAAGTGCAAGGACTTGGGAAAACAAGATGGAGAAACAAAATGGGCTCAAGGCAGAGGTATATTTGATAGGGCCATTTTGTTTCACACTCAAGACACCATAGAGGGTGTAAATGGTTTAGGATCGATAGCTGAACTATAAAGAGGGGAAAACCTCGAGAACATCGATCCTCATGTGCCTCTAGGTTCAAAAATCATATGCATGCATTCTAACCTAGAGAGCAAACCCTACCTTCGAATTGATTGTGAAAATGCTAACACATGAGCACATGGTGATGCACACGTGGTGTGTTAGCACATTTGCAAAGGCAAGGTGTTTGCGGGGTTGAGATGGGTTTGGGAAAATTAAATGCATATTTTCTATTCTTGTGGGATGCAAACTTGTGGTGAAAACATGCTATCTCACGGAGCTCAAGTTGGTACACCTATTGAGTAGCATGGTAGAGAAGTTGGCGACAAAGAACGATGATTTTTCGTAGGATCCAGTCGACCGAAAGCTTGACTGGACGCTGCCTGTGCGAAGGCAAAGCAGGGGCAGGTCGGCGGGGCGGCGAGCACGTCGAGCCGCCCAGCGTGATTGGCAGTACTATCGAAGCATCGGGGCCGACAACGGCGCCCGGTGCGCGGTGGTGCGGTTCGTGAGCATCGACACCTGCTGCCACCTGTTGTGGCGCCCCTCCGAGAGCGGTGTGTGTGCGACTACTCTAGGTCTTCCTTCGTGGTCACCGCGTGGAGCATGTCCCTGAACACGAAGGTGGGTTCCCCATGCATGGTGCACCACTCCCCTCCCAGCGTGGGCCTTTCTCCTTCGGCGGCGTGCACGCCGCCCCGACACGCGAGCTCCCGCTCTACGGTTCGGTCGGCGCTACCCCTCTCTCGCACTCGCTGCTGCCCTCTTGCGGGAGCGTGCGGTTGCACTTCCTGCTACATGAGCCCCTACTCGCGAAAGCACGTTGGTCCTCCCCAAGTCTTCCTCGATGAGCTCTCCGCCTCGACGTGCCCAACACCATCTGTGACTCCGCCTTCAGGTGACGGCGTGCTGCCGCCGCCCAGCCGAAGCTACGACTCCACCTCGCTTCCCCTAACTATAGCTCAGTTGATAGAGTGTTAGGATGACGAGTGGGTCCCACTTTGTCGATGTCTACTTCGAGGAATTTGAGGCCTTCATTTGGGTGCTACAACTGGAGTAGAAACACAAAGGGCAACAAAATGGGGGCTTTGACTTGGGAGTGCAGTGCTGGAGATGCTCTAACTCATTATAAACTTGAATAAATATTAGAATAATACTTCTAGATTTTTATGGATAATCAAAGAAAGTTACAAAACTTAATGTAATTGCACCAAAGCATGTATTGTATGAAATTGAAGTTAAAATATATTTATAGCTTTGAGATTCATAAAGGATCGTATACACATCGTATGCTCTCATTTTTTCATTACAATCTGGTAACTTATTTCCCCCGTTGCAACGCACACATATCCCCTCCTATTTTTAATAAAACACTATATGTGTTATTACATAATAGCTAGGATGGGATAATATATTATTTTAGTAAACACCAAGCTAGGATCGTTGCATCATGGCTAGATCGGAACGCTAACATGTAAAGCACCAGCATCTCCAGTCACAGTCACAAGAGCCGCCCAAGTTCTCAGAGCTTTCACGTTTGCATGTATCATCGCAACCGTGGCGAAAGGCCCAGCACGCTCCTTTGTAATTGCCGCTCTGGTGTCTGCAGTTAATCGAGCTCGACGGTAGGCAGACAGATCCCATTGAACACAAGGGACATACTTGCACATGTAAGAACGAGGTTTGGCCAAAAGATTAGTTAAAATAAATATTAAGTTGGATACACCAGCTAATTCAATGTCGAAACTTAAGTTGTAGAAACACTTATTAGATTTCTAACACAGGGGACATATTAGCACATACCGGTGGCCGTGATGATAATTAGGAGCACGGCAGCAAAATTCTTTTTTGAAGGCACCATTGATTGCTTTTGGAAGTTTTTTGTATGTTGAAAGAAAAAAAATGAGCGAGCTGCTGGTGGACGATCGAGTGAGGAGAAGCCTACCAATATATATAAATCACATGCCTAGTATATTTCGCTGTACAAGCAAACATGACACCATCTACGTCATCACATGCCTAGTATATTCCGCTGTACAAGCAAAGATTTGTTTAGCAAACATGACACCATCACTTATGTTATCTGATTTGTCAGCATTTGAAGAGTGATGTGGACTGAATGACAAGTTAACATAGCTTACTAGGCCAAAGAAAACATGACACCAAGTTACATCTATTCTTAACCTTATAATTGCACACCATGTCGGTGACTCATATCTACCTGCCCGTCCCAAGAATAGTGCCAAGCCATGGCCATGAACAGTGCCTAACATGTCCACGCACAGTATAAACCCGTTACTGAACAGTTTGTACCCGTTACAAAACCCGTTAGCCATGAACAGTCCAAACCCGTTACAAAGCAATACGTACCCGTTGTAAAACCCATTAGCAAAGAGTACGCACACATTAAAACAAACCCATTAACAACACTGACCACCCCCATTGTGAACAATACACATGACAAGAGTAGTCGCCCACCGTGAACATGAACCATTACCCATTTCTAAAAAAACTTCGATCCGTCGCCCCCAAAAATTACAAATCTCGCTTGCCAACAAGCCAAACGATTCTAACTTTCAGTAAATTTAGATAAAAATACTAACACTGCTATCACTAAAAATAAGTACCAATAAATTGATACTAAATTTTTTTAAGTACTGTGTTTTTTAATAAATCCCTATGTATGGGCTTAAGCCATTCCAGTTCACTTGAAATAAATCTTTTTCCAAAGAAAAAATTACTATAAACTTTAGCAAGCCTTAGTCAAGTGGAACGACACGATTTGCATGGTTCCATTTTTTTATCAGAGAGATTAATCTTTTTTTTTTTTTGACAACGGGAGGGAGTAATCTTTTTGCCTCCATGTACAACCTTGCTACCCTGTGCGAAAGCACGGGGCACCAACTAGTTTGTACTAACGCTTATCAGGTATATGTTTTTCTCTAATAATAAAACAACATTTAACTAAGCCACATAAACCATCAGCTAATAGATCTAAAAACCACGGTGAGAGAGATTGGACACCTCTCCTTCCTACCACTGGTAGATAGCACCAGAGAAGAAGAAGGGGAGGGGCATGTATTGAAGGGAGATTAATGTTTGGGAGTATTACTTGGCTCACATATGCTTCATGCAGCACAATCTCTGATCCAGTTGAAATCATGAAATAATTAGATTTTATATGTACAAATCATCTCTACGCCTCTACGCCATTCAATAGACCCTTTTTATATGTATAAATCGTCAGCTGGAAAAAGTGCATGTTTACTGTATCCCTGTATGTCACCTATCTACTACTCGTATGTAGAGAACCCCACTAGGGAGTTCTCTTGACATACGAGCATGCCACCTCAGCAGCTCCACAGACCCTCGACATCCTCTGGCAGGCCCCACTATTTGAACTAACTAAAAATGTTATAACTCACGAACCAAAAAACCAAATTAAATTCGGTTACACCATTGAATTTCTTTTAATGAATCCTTTAAAACAATATCTCATATGGATATATTTCAATAAAATTATAGGTGGGCCCCCACCGATGGTAGTTGGCATAGAGTTAAGTAAAAAATAAAAAAAAAGAATGATTAAAAGGGCTAAAAAGGAAAGAAAAAGTATAGGAGGGTGATAGTAATATTCTAACTTATATATTTCTCCTTCATACCCACGACAACGCAGCGTAGGGATATGACGCGTGAAGGACGAAGTTCAAGAGATTAAATCGTTTACCAAGGATTTCCTCAAATAAATTATAATATATATTTTATTACATTACCAGAAGTTGTCACCGTCCAACATATCTAAATATTTCTATTCGATATTGGTTCAGCTTGGAGTTTAAATATAAGATTAAATAATCTTTATGTCAATGAGTATATATTCTGTTTCATACATTTAAGTTCTTCGTTACTAACTATGTTTCTAACTGCACAAAGTAATTACTGCTCAATAGCTAATTGTGATCAGATTTCTTAGCGATTATAATTCTTTTTTTTTAAGATTACACGAGTACACCAATTCAATACTTTAACAATACTCTTTCCTACCCACAGCAACACGTGGGAATTACGCTAGTATTTATACAGTTCAATCTGTAATAGGCAGTCTAAGTAATTACGCTCAATAGCTAATTGTGATAAGATTTCTTAGCGATTATAATTCTTTTTTAAGATTACTCGGTACAACAATTCAATACTTTAACAATACCCTTTCCTACCCACGACAACACGTGGGGAATTCAAAGTAGTATTTATACGGTTCAATCTGTAATAGGCAGTCCATGAGGACTACACAATCCATAGAGGCACATATCACAAAAAAAAATTTAGTTCGGGAATAGAGGGATATAAATAAACTGTAGTTTAGTAACAGTTTTATTTTGTAGGAACATTTTTGTAAGACAAGATAGCAACATTATAGTAGCGGTCGGTGTCAATTTCGGTATGTACAACTCAAAATATCCATATGACGATAGAATTATACAGTTCAATTCTGCAATAGGCGGTTTATGAGGACTACACGAGAGAACAAAAAGAATGTAGTTCAGGAGTAGAGGGATACAAACACTGTAGTTTAGTAACAGTTCATTTAATAGGCACATTTTTATAAGACAAGATAGTAGTAGTGCTCGACGAGGCTTGATCATTGTTCTTGAGCATGTATATCTACTACACCTATGTAGAGAACCCCCACTAAATTGTTGATTGACTTTATACATATTCCCATTAGGATGGATTTGGTCACATCATTCACAAACTAAAATTATTGATTGACTTTATATATCATTAGGAATGTCTCATTCATATGTTTTCTCCATTGATCTCTAAATATATTTTATCCAAAATAACTTCAGATTATCATCTATATATCATAACCTTAAATTCTTAGTGATTAACATCCTAACCTATTTATATTCCACCTTCATACCCGCGGCAACGTGCGGGAATCCTTCTAGTTTATTAAATTTTATATGTACAAATCATCCGCTGGAAAACAAACTGAAACAAATTAATCTGGTAAGGGAAGAAAATGATCCTGCTCCAGAGAAGGAGTTGAATATAAGCATGGGCTTACTCCTTCAATGAGGGATGCATGCAGACGACGTTTCTGCAGAGAACCAGACTTGCATGTATTAAAAATGAATTTCCCTCTAACTCTGTTCGTTACCAAAGTTCATGTTCATAAAAACACTTTTAGTTGGAACCCTAATTTTTTTCCTTGTACAATTTTGCGGCAGAGCTGGTTAACCAAGTTAAGAGGCATCTTATCAATATCATGCATGGAGTATCATCTGTCAGTATCCTTTTTGTTTATCTGCTTTCAGTTACTAAAATGCTAGCATGTGTTGTATTCTAGTAGCTGGGAGAAATTGATACTCTCTCCATTTCAAATTGTATGTCATTCCAAAAATGTTGAAGAGTTGAAGCATCTCAAGTTTGACAAAAAAATAAAAAAAATAGGCAATGCGATTTGTGACATCAGACAGATATAAATTGAAAATATAATTAATGAAGAATCAAATGATACTTAGTTGTCATCCTAAATGCCATTATCATATCATATAAATTTAATATGCTTTGACTCTTTAAGATTTTTGAAATGACTTAAAATTTGAAATGGAGGGAGTAATATATAGTACTCTTTTGACTATTTATAAAGTCCTATGTTTTCTCAGGAGTGGGTGAAGGATGGCGTGCTTGACTATGAGGATATCTGGGCGGAGCTGGAAGCGGCGGCTACAACGACATTCCACGCGTGGATGTGAACAGCCCCATCGTGAGCTCGAGAACCCGGACGTCATCTGCTTCATGGCCGAGGACATAGATAGCGAGTGGAGCGGAAACAAAGAGTCATGGACGCTCCAGTTTGACATGAGGAGCAAGACACTGACATCTGCTGTCTCCCCTGCAACCACAAGGATGAACCTATCCAATGGGATGTTTGTGTCAATTACGGCAAACCATTATGCTGAGGCACGCTGATTAGGGTTTGTCGATCATGTGGTAGTTGCTCGCGGTACTCGTCGGGATGTTTTCGTTTAATCCCAAAACCAAAGGGATTGAGGAGGATTAAAAAAACACTACAAGTTAAATCTCAATGAGTTTTTATGTAACTCACTCTCTAAATCATCATATAGAAAGCTAGTTTAATCAAATTTGTTCCCTATATTTTTTTTTTTTCACCCTCCAATGGTTTCACTGTACCTTGTGCGCTATCTAGAAAGTGAACCCCTCTCTCTGTCTCTCCCTCTCCGTCTTTTTTTACTCGTGAAAAATCAGAACCAGAGGATGGTTATATTTAGAGACCTAATTAAGGCGTCATTTATGACTGATCCTCTCCACCTTTTTTAGCCAAATGGTTTTACTCTGCGCAGTATATATATTCAAGAAAAAAAAGTAGAGTTGTGAGAGCACCTAAAAAGGTATTCCATAAACTCCAGTTTTTTGTAGAGCTGCTCTACAGTGAAGTTTGTGGAGCTGCTCAGAGTTCATGGAGCAGTCTCAAACACCCCCTAAAGAACATGTTTGACGACATTTTTTCACCAAAATCTTTTTTTCCTATCAATATAAGGAATGGTATAAAGAGGCTCCTGGAGTATATTACTCTTAGCAGTCTTGATGCAGGCTACCATCAGCAGATGAGGAAGGCAGCAAGGGAACCTGATGTGCCAAGGAAGACACGATTAGGCTCAAGCAGGAAAAGGCACCGTTGTGACACACAAAACCTGATGGTGATGAGCTCTAGGCTGCAATAGAGGTGCCAGAGAGCGGTTGAGGTTTTGTTAGCCCCCAACTATAGGAGAAAGATTGAAGGACAATGATGACGCCAGAACGATGAAGGTCGAAGCACAAGACAAAACCCCTTGGTATCCCAAGCACTCCTCGATATATAAGGGTGTCATGGGCTCCTGTGGAAGGTGCTCGGGTCGACGAGATCAGCATGACCCAATTAGATAAGATCACAAGAACTGGGGACGCTGGGACCAAGATCCATTCCTCGGACAAGCTCACCAAGAACCATAGATCAGCACAGCGTTACCACCCTCACTTCTCTCTCAATTGTAAGAACTCAGGTTTAGACATTCCTAACACGGAGAACACCAAACTGCAGGATGTAGGGCTCAAAGGCTCAGATCACAATAACTCTTCATGTCCCTAGACGTTTTGAGTGAGGACGATGCAACGACCTCTCGATCAATGAAGAATACAATGGTTCGTGAGGGACAGCATTGGAGAAAAGACTACAGAAAAAATAGTCCTTAAAAGGTTTGGAGGTCACCAAATTATATGTGCGTTGTTGGTAGAGCTGGATAAAAAATCCTCCAGCGATCGATGACGGCTAGTCTATGGAATTCTTCGGTGCACTGTAATTTTTCGGTGCTCCCTAATCTATGAGTCATTTGGGTTTTGTTGGAGCTGAGGAACATCTCTATAGTGAGCTGAGGCTCTTTCTTAATGCTCTAGCTAGCCAAGAAAAGTGGACATTCATTTAGCGCAACAAAACCAACAAAACCAACAAGGTAATTGCTATATGCTGGCATGTATTGTCAGGCACCAACAAAACACATTCATTTTCTCTGAGTTTTTGCACTGAGATTTTTTGAAGTGTCACAAAACTGGTAGCTATAGCGTAATTTTTGTTTCTAGTAACGATATACTTGTTTTACATCACATAAATAATAACAAAAATTGCTCATTAATTGCTAAAATAATATGGTCCATGAGACCAAGGCACCTGAGATTGTTCACTCCATTTATTATATCTCTGGAACACAAACGAGTTTTCTACCACAGCACGTTCAGCATTCCACATGCATGATGTTCAGAATTCCAGCTAGTAATGAAATTTTGCCTGAATATTATCGGTGTATCTGTTCATGAAAGGTATGGTGGTGGGGAGAACGGACCGCAGCCTCTTCCTCCTTGTGTCGACCTCGACCAACCATTCCTTCCTGTCCTCGCTGTAGCCACCGTAACTGCTGCAGAGCCTGAAGCAAATGACGTCAGGGTCATCGGAGCTTACGACTGGGTACTGCAGGGGCACGCGCGGGAGGCTCCCGTACTCCGGCAGGGCCCAGAGCTCATCGCAGTCTAGCACCCCGTCTTGAAGACACGTCATCATCGTCTCCTCCGTTGCCGTCGTCGTACTCAGATTCAGCGTCCACGTGGTCACCGTGAAGGCGAACCACGATAAGCCTGCAGACGCTCACGAGCCTCACTGCGCCGGCGCCGGCGGCCCACATGTTCCGGGAACATCTCATCTCGTCGTTGCTGTATACCTCGTCATCGTCCCCCACGAGGTCGGCCGGCAGCCGGACATACCCACTACGAGGAATCGGCTGCTTTGCCGAGTCTTTGGATGCACTAGGCAAAGGCACCTTTGCACTCGGCAAAGACATTGCCGAGTGCCGCACTTCGAAATGCCCACTCGGCAAAGAATTACTCGAAACGAATCTTTGCCGAGTGCCAAATGCTCGGGCACTTCGGCAAAGGCTTCGCCGAGTGCCGTGTCGATACTTCGGCAAAGGAAACGTCGACCGTTAAGCGAACAGTCCTTTGCCGAGTCTTTGACCGCACACTCGGCAAAGGTTTGTATTTTTTAAAAAAAAACATTTGCCGAGTGCCATGTCGTCATACTCGGCAAACTATTTATTTTAAAAAAAATAATCTTTGCCGAGTGCGATATAAAAGCACTTCGGCAAAGTAATGGTCACTTTGCCGAGTGCCACCTCTGTAGTTGTCGGCGTGCCCGGCTTTGCCGAGTCTTTGGCACTCGGCAAAGCTGGGAGTTTTTTTTTTGATTCTTCTTGCAAATACACACATATATATATATATACCATAACCATCCATATATACACATAAATCACATATATCACCAATTCACATATATAATGCACATATATCACAAATTCACATATATAATCCACATATATCACAAATTCACACATATAGTCTACATATCCAACACGTCCAACATCGAAACGAAAAAGAACATGTCCAACATCCAAACGAGATCCATCATGTCCAACATCCAAAAGAAATCCATCGAGAACATAATCACCGGCAACTCACTGCCCCGACCCGTGGCCTCCATGGTGCGAAGAGTCAGAGGGGCCCTCACCTTGCCCCGGATACCACCCATGCTGCGGCGCCGATGCGTACGTCCACCCGTGGTGTGTAGGACGGACGTGTGGAAAGCCCGTAGTGTGGCTGCTGCGTGCCGGAGGAGGAACGCCACCTGGCCACGTGTCTTTGTGGAGTCGGGCCAACCGGATGGGGTGGAGAAGGGCCACCTAGAGGAGTCGGGTTCGAACCCGCCGGCAGTGGCTGCATAAAGGAGAGGCGATCTCATTAGTACTCACGCCGGATGGCATGCAAGCCAAAGAAATAAACAACAACATATACTCACGGAGTCCCTACAGGATAAGGAACGGGGAAACGGGGGTGGAGCGAACAGCGAAGGGCAACGGAGGCAAGGTCACACCCGGGATTTGGAGGCCCCGGAAGAAGGCCGCAACGTCCCCGCATCTGATGCGCCCGAGTGTTCTGGTATGCCTCCAACTCCCGCCGATGGGCCTCTGCACCTCACGCTTGCTTGGCCTCAAAGTCCGCCGCTGGCCACCGCGCTTGGCCTCCAACTCTGCCATCCGGGCCTGCAATATTACACCCGTAACGTTGAAACAATGCATAGGCAACGCACATGTGTAAAACCAGTGAGCGGCGAATGAAATCGTAATTACAAACGCCCGCTGCATCATCTGCGTGGAGCTCTGGCCGAGGTGCTATGGGGATGTCGGAGGAGGTCGTGCTCCTTTGGCGAATCTCGCTCGACCTATGAGCAGAGGGGGGGGTCGATCGCGGCCCAAAGCCATCGATTACCGGCCGTCTTTGCTTCCCTCCTCCCAACCTCATCATGAGGTGGTCGTGTCTAGGGGCACGGTGGTTGGATCGAAGTCGTCCCCATAGCGCTTTGCCGCCTCGGTGTCTTGGGTAAGCTTGGGGTAGACGCGGGCGTTGGTGTACGCCTCGGGCCCCTTCGCCGGGTCGTAGACGTTGTCCTTGTCGGTCGATTTGCCATTTGTGACTCAAAGGCGAACCCCGAACTCGTTGATGTGCTAGTTTTCATGCGAAGCGGACTGCGAGGAGAACACAGAGATGGTTAGAAGTGAAGAGATTTGAGCGCTTGAATAAAAAAATCAACAGAATCGTACCCATCTATCCATATACACCGTGTGAGGGGGCTGGCTCCCTTGGTGGTGTGGCTTCCCTTCCATCTCCAAGCGACATCTCCGGCCAGAAGTCTCTTAGTCTCGTCGTCTCCTCCAAGAGCCACTTGTCCACAATGGCCTCCCAAGAGTCCTTGTACTTCACCACCGGGACACATCTGCATGACATCAATTAATATTTAACATAGCGGAGGATGAATGGAAGCCTACTTATTTTTCATTGAAGGAATCGGAATAAATGTGTTCTCTGAACACGGATGTCTTGGTCCACTGGTGAGGTCGGTCTCCCTCACGGAGCATCATCTCCCTTGCTTCATGCTTCCTCACCACCTTGCCAAGCACGTCGGCGTTGAAGGAGATGATGCAACCGGACACGTGCCTCAAGGTACAGGTCCTTGAGTCGTCGCTCTCGGCAGGACCTTGTCCTGCACTTTAGCGGCCAGCGCCTCTTGCCCCGCCTCGCACGTGAAGTAATCCTGCATACAGACAACATGTATCATTCTATTATTTAAAAAACATAGTATTTAAAAAACGTGAAGTAATCCTGCATACAGACTCACCCAGAACTCCCTCTTGATCTTCGCCGCAAGGGCGCCCTCCTCCACGCGCACGAAGTGCTCCCACGTATAGGGAGGCTCCTCCCTCACCGCCCGGCGTTCACCATGCGGGGTAGTTCGATTTAATCGGGAGGCTATGGATGCCATTGATATGGCGCGCCCTCCCCCTCCGCTTACAATCTTCTAGTTCTTGCCACGAGCCATTAAGACGAATTGTTAGTCTGAAGTTCGATTTTCAACATGTCATATGAACAAGTAGTGAAAATATCAATGGCTACTTACTTGTCACCGTGGGGTCGAATCACCGGGCGGTGGGAAAAAGCGGATCGTCCCATCCAGGGAGGGTCGAGGCCCCCGCTGGTAGACCCCTCTCAAAACTCGAGGAAAGACGTCTCGAGGGGTGTCTCTTCGGCACCGGTGTCCGAGTCCGAAGAGGTGTGGGTCGGCGGCGTCGGCGGCCCCGCTGGCCCGCTGACGGCGGCCGGCCGCCCGACGAAGAAACAAACTCAAGCCTCCTCGTCGACGGGCGACGTCGGTCGCGCCTCGGCGACATCTCCACCGTCGGTGCTGCTCGTCGGCCTCCTCCTCGTCGGGCGTGGGGAGAGGGTGGGGAGGGCCTCGGCGTAGAGGGATTTGGACCCCACATCGACGTTGCCGCCTTCCACCCGGCATTTTGTCGAGTCCCCCCGCAAAGACAAAGAGTAAACCAATTAGTATTGCAAAATGAATGAAACATAATTGAAAGGTAACAATAATAACAAAATAGTATTACATGATTTAGAAATTATCTCCCCGAATGGCAAAGGCGGCATGTAGTCATCACTATCACTATCACTATTGTCATCATCAATGTCACCATCCTCATCATCTGTATATCGCCCTCGGCATGTGCATCGCCCTCCACAACTCCTTCACGCACCATCCTCCATCGTTCAAGAATTTGTAAGTCCTTAGCATCCCGCACCTCATCACCCTCGTCCTCACCGATGGCGTTGTCTACTTCCATGCCCATCGGCGAAAAGAATGTCTATCTCCAAACGTCCTTCTAGCCCCTTAGGTTGATAGAACTCTTGATGTGTTTGGGTCAAGGTTGTAATCATCATCATTCGAACGGGCGCTTTTACCGTCTTGGCGATACACTGCCGCACAAGGTACCAACCCGCAAGGTCCTCGTGTTTTTTGGCACGCCCATGGGAGGTAATAAACTTGTGTGGCGTGTATATTAGCCACAATATAGACATCCTCTCCTCCATATACGGAATCACGTCGAATTTGACTTGCCCAATCGTAGGGTCTACTTTAGTGTCATCGAGGATCGAACCAATGGCATTTGAATACCACTAGCTTGAGCTCTTTAGGACCCCCAAAGTTGAGCTCATATATTTCTTCGACTATGCCATAATAGTCCTTCTTATCCAAGCCGGGCGTCACGAACTCCGGTGCATGTTGTTTTTTCGCGGTTGGGCTGACTCTCCTCGTAGCTTCTCGTGCGGCGATAGCCATTCACATCATAAATGGTGAGCGAGTTGACCCTACGGGGAAGCCCTTTGCCCTTTTTAAATCTTCGCACATCACTACCTTCTCGGGGATCTTGGACTGTTTCTTCCTGCCATCACTACCTTCTACCTCCACAAACCTAGAGGCTTTGCACTTTGGACAATACGTTGCTTCCTTGAGGTCTCCCCTAAATAGGGCGCACCCCTTCCGGACAAGCATGGTACGACTCATACGGCATCTTGAGTCCACAAAGGAGTCTCGTGACTCGTACGTGTTCTTCGGCGGGAATGTGACCCTCTAGAAGCGGTTTGCCAATAACCCGACAACGGGGGTGTCAAAGCCGTCTCGACTAATGCTCAATTGCGACTTCAACGCTATAAGGCGTGAAATGGCATCCAGCCGTAACCATTGTCTTCTCGTGAAGGGGCTGCTTTGTACGCCTCCATCATCTCGTAGACGCCTTTGCGGTTTCCTCGGGTTCCTCCTCCAATCCTTCATTGAACCGTGCATCGTGAAAGTCGCCATCATGTATGCGCCATCCCGGCATCTGCATCATACTCCTCGAGGAGGGGGCCTCACCACGTCCTCTCTAATACAATCGACTTCACCGTGGAAGATCCAGCGGCTATAGTTTGGGGCGAATCCGTGCTTGTAAATATCTACGCCCATATCACCCTTTCGTTTCTTTTTCTTGTTCTTACATTTCTTTGCGGGGACCGCGGCATCGAATAGACCCTTTAGGAGGTGGGCCAAATGCATGCTCGGAAAGCATCGGTCCCCCTAATCCATTCAAGGCTCTTACTTGCGAAGCTTCGTGTACATCCACTCACGGTTATCCATCCTCTCACATACGCCCATGTCGGCGAGCCATATAACCAGCAATTGCATCTACACGGCGTTCCTACCATCTAAGTGGTGAAGGATAGGTCCTAATCCCACCCGAGGATGCGTAGACAAGGTTAGCTTCCATGCTCGGCTCCTATCCGACACGAAGGGTTCGGACCTCCCGCTGTTCTCCCGATACACGTCTGGCCGGGGGAGAGTGTGTATCCGGAGAACAACGGGGAGGTGGTGCCGAAAATTCGGCCGGGCGGGGCCGAGCATGGATGCTAACCCATCTACGCATCCACGGGCTGTCCAAAAACGTGGACAATCCGGAACGGTCACGATCGCAGATATGCGCAGATGCGCATACCAACGCCCGTATCTCTTTCGGATGGGAGACGCCCTAACCGGGGTCGCGCTATGTAAGACAACTATAAGTACGGGAGGTGATTAATACCTACGGTTGTCGGTGGAGACGCTGTGCAGCAAGACACCACAAACCCACGAGGACGATCGGGTCGCCCGAGTCCCCCTCGCATAGGTCCTCCTACAAAACAAGGGCAAAAAATAGTTAGTCTCGACTCAAAATTTCGGCAGGTTCTCCCCTGCACGGGGAGGTTCCCAAAACCTGCAAAAAACATGGCACGAAGGCCAACAACCACATATATATACCGAATATGGGCACGAGGCCAACAACCACCAATATATCAACAAGAGCCATTTACTTTACTTCTCTTTCCATGCAGGATGAAAGTATTCAAGTATTACAAGAACAATTAGTACTAACCCTACAACTACTACTAACAACTACTTAACTACTAACACTACTAATACTAAGAGCTACTTAACTATTTACTAACTACTACTACTAACCCTACAACTAACACTACTAACTACTAGTACTAACCACTAATAACCACTACTACTAACCACTACTAGAAGGATAGGGCTTACCTTGGCCGTGGGAACGGCAAAAGCAACGGTCGGCGGCGACGGCGTCGATCACCGCAGCGGCCACGAACACCGCAAAGAACACGAAGAACGACGACCGGTCGGATCGGCACTTTATTCTTCTTCCTCCTCTCCTTCCTCTTCTTCCTCATCTCCTTCCTCTTCTTCCCATCCTCCCTCTTCCTCCTCCCCTTCCTCTTCTTCCTCCTCTTCTTCCTCTTCTTCCTCTTCTTCCCTTCCTCCCTCTTCCCTCCTCACCTTCCCCCTTCCTTCCTCCGGGATAGGGGCAGGGGCCGGCGTGAGGGCACTGGGGCAGGGCGGCGCAGGGCGCCGGCGGTCGGCCGGGCCGGCGCCGGCGGGCTACCGGACGCCAGGTCGAGCCCGGTCTGTGATCGGCGGCAGTGGGGGCTTGGCGGCGGGCGGGCGAGGCTTACGGGCGGGGAAGGCGGGGTCCGGTGGCGGTGGCGCGGGTCCGGGCGGTGGTGGGGCGGCCTGATCCGCGCGCGGGGCGGCGGCGGGACCGGGCGAGGCGGGGGGTGGCGGGCGTGGGGGCTCGCGGGCTCAGGGGGATGGGCGCAGCGTGGAATGAGCTGAAATCATTGTCATGCGGTCCCGGATATTTATTCGGCTTTCTTGAGTCCCGTGAAATGAGGCACTCGGCAAAGGTGTTATTTCATTTTTTTTAAAAATACTCTTTCTTGAAAGTGCCACGCCGTCTAGGCACTCGACAAAAGAACCTCTTTGCACTTTCGGCAAATTATGAATTTTTTTTTTTTTTAGTCCCATATTTTTTTGTGGCCTTTGTTACGGTAATTACATCTCATCTTCAAAATTTGGGACAATTTCAAGTTGTTTTGCTATATTTCATGAATTATTTCTTTTTTCTTGCATTTTTACGGACCACTCCAAATTTGAGCTGCAGGTACATGAAATAATAGAATTTGGTCATTCAAAAATATTATTCATGATGTTTGGCGTATGTTTAAACTCAATTCGAGGGCTTTCCTTTATTACGAACATGTTTGTGTGTCGGAACATGACGAGTTACATCTTGGGGAAAAGTGTTTTTAAATCCTATAAAATCCAAGCGAAGTTTAAAAATCATGAAACTTGTCGAGGTGTCTTGTCATCTCATGAGGAGGCTGTGGTAAAATTTGAAAAATTTTTCGAGCAAGTTAATGACATCGGATGCCTAAAAAACTCGACATCTCCACTTGGTCACATGTGAGTGAGAGAGTGTGGAGATGTCGAAGTTTTAGGCATCCGACGTCACAACTTGCTCGAAAACTTTTCAAATTTTACCACAGCCTCCTCATGAGATGACAAGACACCTCGCCAAGTTTCTGTGATTTTTAAACTTCGTTTGGATTTTATAGAATTTAAAAACACTTTTCCCGATGTAACTCGTCATGTTCGACACAAACATGTTCGTAATTTCGCGCGAGTTCCTGGATTGAGCCTAAACATACGCCAAACATCATGAATAATATTTTTGAATGACCAAATTCCATTATTTCATGTACCGCCGCTTCAAATTTGGAGTGGTCCGAAAAATGCAAGAAAAAAGAAATAATTCATGAAATATAGCAAAACAACTTGAAATTGTCCCAAATTTTGAAGATGAGATGTAATTACTGTACCAAGGCCACACAAAAATATGGGACGAAAAAACAAAAAATCATAATTTGCCGAAAGTACCATGTCTTGACACTTTCGGCAAAGGGCTTTTGCCGAGTGCACGCACAAGGGGCACTTTCGGCAAAGGATACCTAGTTTGCCGAGTGCCTAACGCCGACACACACGGCAAAGGTAATGGACGGCGTGGGCCGTTTGGCCCTGTTATTCTTTTGCCGAGTGTATTATTTTGCCGAGGGCTACGCGACTCGCAAAGATATAGTTTGCCGAGTGTGGAAGATTGCCGACGGCCCGCACTTTCGCAAAGAAGTCTTTGCAGTCTTGAGTCCGGCACTCGGCAAAGAGGCCCGACTTTTGCTCGGCAAATATTTTTGCACTCGCAAAGAAGCGGATTCCCAGTGTGACCGTAGCTTGAGAGAGCTCGCCGCCATGTCGCACGAGGAAGCCCGGTGAGGTAGTTGACCCAAATAGAGGTATCGGTCTCCGACGGATGACCGCGACGGGCTCCCAACATTCCCCAAGCACGTGGACTTTGCCGCGCCATGCCCTTGAGTTGTTGGACAATCGGCACAGCCTTGTTGAGCTCCCACCGCCGCCGTGGCCACCTCCTACATGCAAAGACGCAGAGCTCGGCCGCCAGCGTGGTTCACTCTCCTCCCCGGACGGCACCTCGAGCCGGGCCACCAGAAACCGTCCTTGCCCGTCGCAAGACGCCGATTGTCACATAGATTGAATGCGCGTTCGTTGTCGCCGGCGCCGCCGCTGCTTCGGGGGAGCAGAGTTAGCCGCGGCGATCGGGGCCGGGAGGCACCGCCGCCGCTCCTGCGGTGTACACAAAGTAGTCGGCCCGCCTCGCCGTCCATCGTCATGTCGAAAGGACAGAGTCGCCGTGCGCCGCGACTATTTGGGACAAGTAGGAGACTCTGGGGAGAGTCGATGGCGCAGCGGCCGCTACCGGCCACCACCATAGCGTCCACCTTGTTGTGGTAGAGGTAGGAGAACGGTTGGCGGGCCTTGAGGGCCCATGGAGATGCGGATGTTTCGCCCGTGGAGGTGCAGGACTTCGGCAACGGTTTCTGGCGTGATGACGCGGGGAGTCATCCCAGCCGGCACCGAAAAGGCAGCGGTTTAGAATCACCCATCGTGGCCTGGGCGGCCGCCGCGACGAAGAGGGATCCCTAGGGTTGGTTGGGGTTTCCATCGTGAGAAGCCGGTTGGGGATATGCATCACATTGTTTTAGGGGAACATATATAGCCAACCATGCAAACTTCTAATTTAGATCATTAGACAAAGAGATTAGGTCTACGTCCTTAATCATACTTTTGCAAAACCCTCCTCTCCCAAAAGGCCATAGCAGTGTAGACGTCCTGGGCTGTAGTATTTACCATCATCATTATTCAAATTCCTTTCAATAAACCCTAGAATTTCCCATCCCAAACAGACTGGGCCGGCCCAGGTCCCAGTACCAAAAGCTCACGGGTTATGATGAGGTGGGAATCTTCCCGTGCCGCTCGGGGGCGAAATGTCCCGTCGCCCACCCCCAGCCCGTGCTCGCACTTGGGCCGGCCCAACTACTCGGCTGGCGTTGCTGCCTTTTTTTTGGGGGTAATGATATGGCGGGGCGTCCGACACGTGGCGCGTCAGCTCGGACACGTGGGCTCGTTTGCTCCCGCGGTGGATCAGCTTTTTTATCCCCTCCCATTTTGCTGCCCCCTCCCACAGTGGACCAGCAACGCATTTTTCTTATCTCCTCCCTCTTGTTGTGACTCCCATCTCCTCTCATCTACCTAGCACTTTTTTATCTTTTCCCCAGACCCGACGCGCGACGGTGCGGCCATGGTGCCCCTGCCTCCTCGCTCCCCACCACTACCACCACCCTCGCTCCTTCTCCTGCCACGCCAGGTGTTGCACCATGCGCAGGCCGCTACCTCCATGGCGCCGCCCTCACCACAACAGCAACTGCGGCTGCCCGTGCAGCGATGCAAGCTACTATAGGGGCAGTAGCAGCAGCTCCTCCCTCGTCCTCCTCGTTTTCGGTGGCACCGGCTCTCATTCGACGCCCACGTCGCGCTACAGGCGACGGCGGCCTCCTCCAGATCTAAGCAGTCCTTCTCCTGCCATGCCTAGCGCTGCCCCCATGCTGTTCACTCAGTCACAACCGTCTGTCGCTCGCGCGGCTTTTGTTGGTGTTGTTGTAATATTATTTGGTGTTTCAGCTGCTTTTGCGCTTATTGTTTCAGCTGCTTGTCCTTATTGTTTCAGCTATTGTTCTCTTTTTGTTGCAATAATATGTTTCATGTTGTTTTTTTGTTGCAATGTTTTTTCCGGATGTTTTAATAGATGATTTTCAAAAGTTGCAACTATTTTTGGGGTGTTGCAAGGTTTTTCCATGAATGTTTCAATATATGATTTTTGAATGTTGCAACATAATTAATTTGTTGCAATGGGTTTCTCTGATTGTTTCAATAGATGATTTTCCAATGTTCGCAATGTAAATTGTTGTGTTGTTGCAAGTCACTGTTTTTGCGGGATTGTGGGAGCAAATCTGTCGCTGGGAAGGAGGGAAGTGGCCCGGTGGTGCTCGTGGGGGATGGGGATGATTGTGGGGTCACCGATATCCACCTTGTGCTGGATGCAGTGGCGAGGGATCTTCCAGACAAGGCAGCATGTGGGTGTGAACCGCGCAGATTCATGCCCTTGAGGGCCGAGGGTGGGTGCAGAGGAAAGGGCGGCCTTGGGGGAACGGAGGAGGAATGGCGAAAAGCGGGGGGAGTGGAGGAAGAAGAGCGGGCGGTGGTACCGTTCGATGACGGAGGGGAGGCGGAGGCATCCTGTGGGCCTGGGCCTGTAGAGTGGGCGTCCGATGGATTTTATTCCATCGGGCAGCCCTAGCGCTAAGCGCTACCCCTTTTTTTGTTGCCTCCCCTTTTCTATTGGTCCTTTGAGTCGCCCAGCCAGCTTAGTTGGCGTTGTTGCTTTTTTTTTGGTTGCTGCTTTCCCTTTCTGCTGGGCTTTTTAATGATTATTTTTTCTTATTATTTAATCTTTTTTTTACCTTTTTGTCTTTAACTTTTTCTTCCTTTGTATTATTTTATTTGATATAATTTATTTTTCATTTATATATTTTTATACTTCTTGTTTCTATATTTTTTGTTCTTTTTATGTTTTATTACCTACGGTTATTCAGTTAGCATACATTTGATGTTGGTGATGTGCCCTTAGTATACTTGTGATGTTCTACATTATATCAGGTGTTAGCATGTGTTAGCATATATGTGATGTTCCATGAGGTATCTAATGATGTTTCACATGGAAATACAGATTTTTTTTATAAGATAAATGTGCATTAAAATTTTCTTCAAAATATATCCATGTGGGATCTTGTTTTAAAGAATTTATTGTAACAAACATGATGGTGCAATCAGATTTTCATTTGTATACTTAATTTAGGAGTTATGGTTTTTTTTTTTTTAAAAATATATTGTTACTGGGTTGTACGCACACCATGGGCCTCGCCGCCCAGGCGAGCGCTAACAGCCCCCCATGACGAGGGCCTCCTGTGTCCTGTCGTGAGCTCAGAGAACCCCGACGTCGTATGCTTCCTCGTGGATATGGGATTTTTTTAAAAAAAATTTAACCATTTTTTAAACAATCTTTTAAATTTAACCCCGGTTCAAAAATAATTGCACCCGGTATCCCTTTTGGTCGTGCTAGGGGGATAGCGCGATATTTCTACTTTGTCGCACCACATGCAATGGCGCCGACAAGGT
The DNA here is from genome assembly GCA_015847255.1 of Hyparrhenia diplandra. Taxonomy (NCBI): domain Eukaryota; kingdom Viridiplantae; phylum Streptophyta; class Magnoliopsida; order Poales; family Poaceae; genus Hyparrhenia; species Hyparrhenia diplandra. The sequence goes on along the minus strand of JADLZK010011338.1, from coordinate 7,656 downwards.
CCTCCACGCCGACGCCAAATGTTGACCGGTGCTTCCGTGGAGGCACCTGGGGCCCAGCACATCGCGCCATTGCATGTGGCCTGTGACCAAAACAGTGGTCACGCGGCAGCGCGCCCTGCCAATGGCGTCCGCGCGGCAGCGGCGCCCCTCCCAATGGCGGGCGGACCTCGCCCGCGATCAAGAAACGGTGATACAGGCCGTGTTTTTGATGATCTAGCGGTACTAGGATGATGATGACACAAAGCGCGATCTCGGCCGGGGCTATAGCGCGGCAAGAATGCGCTGACTTCGCCGGGTGGCTGCCATACGGAAAGGGCCCTAGAGACCACGAATCGGAAAAAACAAGAGCATGGGAAGGAAGATTAGATCAAGGCGGTGCCCACTGTGACTTCAACTTTGGCAGGGGAGAAACCGGAGACGACGATAAACGGCGGACGGCGGAGATCGAGCTCCGTGGCGGCGTTTTCTAGGGGAGAACGTGGAGGCGCCTCTCTGGGCCGTGGAATGTCGCTGAGGAATGGCTAGGCGGGTGCGGTGTTCTTCTACAAGGCCATGTGGCGCAAGGTGGTCTAAGGAGGTGGAATCGACGGTGGAAGTCGGAGCTCGTGGCGCGGCTATGGCGGTGGCAATTTGTGGCGGGGAGAGGGAGAGGGTTCCGAGGGGAGCGAGGTCGATGCGTCCGCGCGGCGAGACGAGCTCGAAGGTGTCTTTGAACACGGGTGGCAAGGGTGGAGAGGAGGTAGCTCGACACAACCAATGGCGGCTCCTCACAGGCGGAGGTGATCGGGCCGGACCGGCTTAGCGAGTGAACGAGAGGAGCGGCTAGGCGGATCTGATCGAATGCGAGTCGCCGGGGGCGGGAGGCTCGACTTGGTCATTGCTCGACCGCAACGGGCGGAGGTAGGGTGCAGGCGGGGCGGGAAGTGGATCGTCCGCCAAGCCGCAAAGCTGGCCACGGCCATATAGCGGGCTTTTGCGGAAATCCGCCAACCGCAACACTATCTCCGCGAACGGCCAACGGGACTGGCGGACAATCGCTTCAAACCTGACGTCCGCCGCAAAGAAACGTTTCTCTGGTGGGCGGTGGCGCCCTGTTTTCCAAACGAAGGCTGCCCAGGGTTCTGACCGGAGTTGGCCATTTTCAGCGTCTTGTATAGCAGCAAAGTATCCAGATCACCATTCCTCCTGCGTAGAGGGCTTTGCCGACGATCATTGGCTGAGTTCAGTTGCTGCTCGGATCAGCTAGGGGCCTGCAAGACAGAGAGGACTGAATCACTGAGTGACGATCTTTCAAGCCTCGATTGTGAAGTGTTCCCTCTATCTAGGTTCTGACCATTGCTTCCCTTTGTGGTTTTGGGCTTAGGAGATGAGAAATATGCTCGTTCCTGATGCAATTCTAGAATAAGATCGTGAATCCAAAGCTGGCGGTGCAAAATAGCCACCAGTTTGAATACATATAATATATAAGAATGATATGTTGCATACTTTCTAATCCTCGGATTCTCATTGTGATCCATAACTCACTTTTGGTAGATCAAATGTTCATTGAAGGTTACAGCCAAATCAGAAGAATCGTCCTGGAGCCATAGGATGGGGAGCAAATTCATAAACAGATATAATGTACTTCAGTTTGTAGACATTTCAATCTGACTGTATAAACAGATAGCAGATCGACCTCGGCATCATACCTGAAAAATCACACACCAACTGTATGGATATTGAGAGAGAACCTCATGGAGGATTTGCAATTTAAAATAGCAAAGTAGCATTATTCTGAGTCAAGTTCTCAGAACATCCCCAAATTTCCACGAAGGGAAATTCACGATAGATGTATAACATGATAGTCTCCGAGGATCATTCCATCACATTATTCAAATTACAGTCGATTACAGAGTCAAACTTCGAATAAAAGAGTACATATAGAAGGGTATTATTATTACATCGCCACTTGGCGGAAGCAAAACAGAGTCACGCAAAGATCGAGAACAGCTAGAAGAACGTTGCGAAGCGTCATCATCCATCTTCAGCTTGAGCGTAGGCACGAAACCATCTAATCCTCCAAGTAGCCGAGTTCACCTTGCAAACTAAAAATGACTTTCGGTACAATGAGTACTGGCTATTTCCCACCCTATGCTTTGCTTTGCTTTGTGGTGCTTTGTGGAATGCAAAGGATATATCAAAAAAGGCCTATATTTGGTCTGTAGTTTCCTATGCAAACATCGTTTTATAAATAAACAAGTTTTAATTCCATTCCCAAAGATCACACCAACCCTGGTGTAATGCCCAAACCACATCATATCAAAGCTCGGATCCATTCCCACAACACATCTCACATCTCACACCACCGCTCAAATGACGAAACGACCCTTCAACTCCTTACGCCGCCTAACCGGCTCCCAGCCCTCCAGGCTCTCAGCCGTAACCCCAAACCACACTCAACTCGGGATGAGAAGAGAAAACACCCTCATTACTCGGAGAAGTTGGACCTCAAGAAAACCTAGCCAAAAGACCGGCGCAGCCGAGGGTAGTCAAGGCAAAAAGGCGGCGCAAACCCTAAGTAGTCCAGGTCTAGACGAGTCCTAGCCCGAAGGCGGACTATACGTATAGATTTACAACTCTGCAGAGCATGTACTCAAGACCACACCTGTCGCCATCATCGGCGTAGCAAGTGCCTAGGCTGGCGTCGGAGACCACCTAGTCGACAATGCCACCTTACCACTCAGCTCTGGGAAGCTCCGGAGTACCACCTTTGCGCCGAGGCTGAGAACGAAGTATCGAGCCATCGGGCTCGAGATCACTCCCGTTGTCTCGGGCGATGGAGGCCATCGGGGGCTGTCACTCCCTAACACTAACCGCTACCACCTAGTAAGTATGGCATCATCCAAGTAGATGGGGCAATCCGCAACCCGCCCATAACGTAAGACGTGAGGTGAGCACCAATTCCCAAGATCCCAGGTCCTCGAAGACGATAAGTCCTTAAGTAGGACCAGGCAAGACATCTTCCGAACTCCCTTTCCCGGCCTTCGTCCCGTCACAGGAGTCAGCACCGGGTATCCAAATCCGTACACCGTTACCCGCCACGGGTAGGACAAGTGGGAGAGGCCCAGAAGCACACTCCCGGCAAGACTTGTCTCCGCGACTTCGTCGTAGATCCCGCCCGGTCGACACAACCCTCACCACACACCCAAGGCATACACGGAATCTCACTCACCACATGACCTCAGGTCACCGGGCACCAAAGTCACCCACAAACATACTCAACGCCCGGCTCATATATCCCGGATCATATATATAACACGTAAGTGAGATATAGCACTGATAGCAGCAAGATATGATAAGCGCGTGGCTAAATCTATCAGCGGGTATGCAGGTGATGGGTTGCGACAAGGTAAAGGCTTCACAAGCATTCTACTCATGCAATCCTAGCATATAGCATTGCAACATAAAGTAAAGCGCTAGCAATCTATCATGGCATGCGTAATAGGATCTACGAGGTGGGTGGGAAATTAGCACCTCAATGGTCGTCTGACAAGTCCTCCTCTGACTCTGAGTCGTCCTCCTCACGTAGCTCCTCCTCAGAGTCTGAAACATAACGTAGAGTCGCGATAAGCGACTCCTATAGATATTCACAAAGAAGCAAATCAAAATCCAAAAACTCCAAAGCACTCATGGATAAGCCTATGACGTAGAGCTTGATTTTAGAAGAATTTGGACTCTTGTTTCATAATTTTCCGAGTTCGTATGAATATTCTACGAATTTCCTAAGGTTTAAACATATTCTGAGAAAGATAAAAGGCTGGATTAATCCGAAGCTGACATGTGGCACAATCCGATTGGTCCATGGCTGCGCTGCGGCTTCTGGCGGGTCGGGGATGACATCATGCCGACGTCACGGGGCGACGTCGGCAACAACGTCTTGGGTCTAAGCGACGAGGCTTACGGGTGGGACGGTGGCGTCACTGCGTGGCGTCACGATGACGTCGGCAATGATGTGAGGGTCGAGGGCGGCGAGGCCGGCGGGTGGGTCCCACGGCTTTAGTCAGCGCCGGTGGGGCGGTCAGCGATTGACCGATCCAACGGTCAACCTCGCCCGGCTCGGGATCGGGCTTAGATGGGCCGGTTCGGGGGGCTAGATACGGGCCGGGTTGGGCCGCTCGGCCGGACACGTGTCGCGTTGCGAGGGGCTACACGCGTGGCGGCAGTGGGCTCCTATCGGGCTTTGGTCCACAGCAGATGTGCCAGGGTGTGGTTCACCGTGGACTACGGGCATTGGTCTATGGACCATTGTGGGGTGTTTGGTGGATTGCGTCCACCTCTTCTTCTCTTTCTCGGCTCACTAAACCGGGTGTATGGACACGGCTCGCTTCTTTCTTTCCCCAATTCATCCTCTGTTCGCCGCGGCGGGCGTTCTCTGCGCGGAGACCTCCTGCGGTTTGGTGCAGCGGTGGTGAAGGCCGGGAAGCCGCGGCGCTAGAGCTCCTCGGCCATGGCCAAGGGAACCGTGGCCTCGGGTTGCAGCTTGGCGCCCCCTCGTGGTGGTTCGCGGTGGAGTGGCGGGGTGGCTACGGCGGCGGTCCGCGGAAGGCGGGCGGCAAGGTTCTTTGTAGTGCTTTGTTGGACCCCCGAGGGGGCAACCGCCCTCCGTGCTCTACCGCGAGCTTGGCTTGGGTTCTAGGTTACCGGCAAGGTCCTGGTCGGCTGAATCTATGGCGTAAGGGTGCGCGAATGGCTGGAACGCTGCGGCGGGCGGCGATCCGACGCGCGGCGATGACGGCTAGATCCTGTCCAAGGAGAGGCTTTCCCTTGATGGGCACGCCTAGAAGCTTAGGAGCTCCACGGCGGCGACCATCCTACACGATGGAGTCCGCACGCCACCGGCGGTGCGTGGCGGAGCTCCGCCGGCCGGTGGGCGCATGGCATGCGGTCCCAAGATGGGGCCTTTCGTCTAACCGGTGGCACGGCCGGCGGCTAGGTAGTGGCGAGTGCGGGAGGCCATGCCTCGTGTGCGAGGTAGCCGGGATGGCAACGATGGCGCGCCACCTGCGGGCGGCATGGTCTTTAACTCCGGCGTGATCCCATTTCGGCGATCGAATCGGTCGAGTCGAGGGCTACTAACTTAACCTATACCTGGCGAGGTTCTAGGGACCAAAGTGGAGCTCGACGGCCATCCCTGCTTGCAAGGCGGTCGGAGTTGGCGAACGGCCGCGGTGCGGCGGCGTTCCCGTGGTGGCGCTTCGCCGGCATGGCATGGCAACGAGGCGTCCCAGCTCTCTAGGGGTGGAAAAGGCGGTGGATTCTCGCGTCCTTCGACGGGCGATCACGGCCGGAGGTGGTCCTGTGGGTCGGTCTCGGCTCGACGCGGGTCGAACGCGGCGGTGGCAAGGTGGCTTGGCGGCCATGGCATCGCACCACGCTCGGGTTTACTGGCTGCGTGGAGTGCGAGCCAAAGCGGACGCACCCCCTCCTCCGCATGATGGCCTGGTTGACATGGTCGACGCTGGGGCATATCGCCCGCTCGCGTCGAGCGCGCGAGAAATAAGTGGAACGCCGGCGGCGCGGGCGGTTAACGAGCGGCAAATACGCGGCACGGCGACGTATCCGGCTCCTAAGTCCCTAACGAGGCGCGAGGTGGTGCTCTCCTACCCGAGCGACGTGGCGGAACGTAGGTGACGACGCGACGGCTCGGTTCGAGCTAGGTCCATCTGAACACGGTGGCGCCATGGATGGTTTGTGCCATGGCGGTGCTGGTGTTCGTAGGCATGCCCGAGCCCAGGGGGCTCGGCTTGGCGGTCTCCTCTTCTAGCCGCGTGCAACGACGTGCGCCAGGGCGCGGCAGCAATGGGAAGCCGGCCACGCGTCCCCCGTGAGGTGGAAACGCGGCGGCGAGGTCGAGGTGAGCACGGGGCATGGCGGATCCTCACCGTCTCTCGCGGTCGCGGGCACGACGCCGAGGCGGCGTGGTTTGGCGTGGCAATCGGTCGGGTCCGCCGCGTGCATCTTCTCCTCCTCGCCATTCAGACGGCGCCCCCGAACCGACACGCCCGCGACGCCCGCGACATTGGCGGCGAAGGTCGCGGTGGAACCGGGCGCGGCAACGGTGGGCGGCTCCGGATGGCTGGTCGGCGTGCTCGCGGGTGACGCCTCCCGGGCTCGATAACCGCCTATGGATAGGCAAAGGACGGTTTCCCCGGCCGGCGGCGTGGCGGCCCGGCGACAGCCGGCGTCCGTCCCTCTTCTCTCCGCCTCCTCTCCACTCTCCCCTTCTTCTACGCTTCTTGGCTAGGTGGACGAGGCGGGCAAATGCCACCAAGGCGGCGGCGGGTTCCGGGAACCCTAGGGCTCCCCAGGGGCTCCTTTTATAGGGCGGCGGCGGCATGGTGAGGCGGACGGCCGATTGGCCCGACGCGATCGACGGTCGCGCCGGGCTTGATGGGTCATGTGGCCAAGGCTTTTCGGGCGATGTGGCGCATCGAGCCGCGCGCGTTCGACCAAGCGGCGGCCACGCACGCCGCCCGGCGGCTGTGGCGTCAGCCGCTGCGAGGTGCCCGGTGCGGCGCTGGAGCGCGACTTTACCTCGACACGGCGGGGTTTTAGGGCGTCCGTGTCGGGGTGAGCTTGGCTCGCTTCGCGGCGCAAGGCCCTTTGGGCGCGTAGCGGGCGCAGTCGGGCGGGCGCAGTGTGGAACGCGGGCGGCACGGGCGGGTGTTGCTTCCTTCTCTCTTTGGTCGAACAGAGAGAGGAGGGAAAAAGATGACACGCTGGCCCTTGTCCCCACGCCGTCGCCGCGCCCGTGAGATAGGGCGAGGGCGAAAAAGACGGAAGTACCCCGATTATGAGCAGCCGTGGCGCGGCGTGCCCCCGGGCCGGCCCAAAGCGTGGCGAGCGCAACAGCCAAGGTGGGCGGCTTTCTTCCGGGCTCGCACGGCCGGCTCGTTAGCCGGGTTACCAATTGTCCTTGGTCTTGCGCCGCAGTGGAAAACAGTCGGGCGTTTGGGACATCCGGCCGGGCGGTTAAGCGTAGCGCCGGCCAAAATGGCTTTTGCCATTTTCTCCTTCTTCTAACTCTTTTTCTATTTTCTAATTTCCACTTCTAACTAAACCATGGGCACCTATGTGCATATACATGTGTTGCCAACATATATATGCCCTTAGTGGGGGTCCACTAGGGGTCATTAGGGTATGAGGGTCCATTTCAAAGGTTGGCAACACACACAAGGTCGGTTTGACAAATTAGAGTTGATTGATTTTATTCATCACATAAAATCATAAAGAGCCAAATCACAAGTTGATTAGAGTGCATATGCTCACACATGCTAGCTAGGGTCTACTTGTGCAACTACAAGTTGTCTTCCTAGCATGTCACACACCAAACATGGGTTTGTTTTCAAAAATTTTTGTTGGTTGTGATTTTTGGTGTTTGGTCATTTTCAGGGTTGTTACAAGTTCAAACACCCTGAAATCCATTACATTGTTCACTGAAAATAACATGATACAAAGTCATGCACAAAGTGCAAACCAAGCTATTAAGAGACGATACATCAAACATCATACATGATACATGTAACATTGGTATGCACAGAGTGCAAACCAAGCTGTAATGTAAGAGACGATACATGTCACATAAACCAACAACCACTAGTCTGAAACTGCTGCAAC